>WBND01000107.1:655410-693741 GCA_013398595.1 Tychaedon coryphoeus
GGAAAAAAAAAAAAGTCTGATCAATCTAAATTTTCCTCCAGAACTTTCTTCTGGAGAGAATTCAGATCTTTATTGAGAATTGAAAAAAGATTTTTTGCAAAATGAAATTCCTTCACAGAATTTCTCTTACTAACATGGTTTAATATGATCTGCTAATTGCAGTAACCAGGTATATGATATTTAACAACTGAGATAAATAGGCAAAATGGTATTTATTTCCTAGTTTACAAATAAATACACACAGAAGGAATTAAATTATTATTAATTTACTGCATGTCAAAGAATCCCTATTCAGATCTTGAAAAAAAATAAAATTTTTACATTTCCTCATAATCTGGGATTTGCCTTTCCTGGTAAACTAAGGTCTTTATCACCTCCTGACTTTTTACTTTTTATTTTTTCTGTTAAATGTGGTGGAAAATTTATTCTGCCTTAAAAAAAGTTTACATTTTTTATTCCAGTTTCTCACCCCTCAATGATTCCAAGTTCTCACTATCCTTGTGAAGGCATCTTGAACATACACATGTGTAAGTATTAATTTACATTTAAAAACTGTGGTTTCTTAAATATTGATTAAAAATAATTGCAAGAAAAATTGTAACAGGCAAATATGATGAGGAATATTACCACAAGCATGACCTGTAAATATTCACCAAGTGAGATATGTACTTAAGAACACTGGAAAAATTCCTTAAATTCGGGAAGGATTGTTTCCTGTCTGTACTTCCCACCTCCCCCAATTTCTTTCTGAACTACTATTACACACAGATACTAGTATGTAAAATTCTGCACATGTTGAAATAACTCTCTAATATGATTTTTCAGTTCTTCCATCCTGACTGCTCAGTTTCTCCTTGACGATTGGTTTACAGTAAAATTGAAATCTACATTTTGATTCTGCATAAAAGATAGACTGCTATTAAATTCACTGTTCCACAGGGACTTTATTAGGGCTGCTACTGAACTGTGCATCATTTTAATTAGAATTAACACTTTCATCTTGTTTATGAATATATGTAAGATAAGCTTTGAAATATTAAACATCTGGGAATACAGTCAAGCTGTCACAGCAAAATTAAGACATTTCACATCCATAACTATTATTATATAATGGCCAGATACCAAATAACTAAACATTCATTGTTAGCACTTGGAGTATAATCTCTCTATGCATACATTTCCATGTCCTTTGGGAATTTATTCATGCTTTGATCAGTATCCCTTTGAAGCAACTTTTCTTTAAAGAGAGACATTTCAAGAGCAGTCCTTGACTGAGTTAGATGTTTCCCTGGTAGGTACGAGACCTGTTTTACATAATTTATTCTGCTGTTAGCACACACATCCCTAGATACAGCTAGAACAGCACAAGCTCACTGCAGCAGCTTGGTTCCCAAGGATCACCTTCCCTCACTGGGATATTTACTTTGCAGGAGAGCAGGATTCAATAGGTTCAATAGCCCACCATCTCCAGGTCAGGAACCTCTGGTTGCTGAATATTCTCCTGGGATATGATGGGACTCCTAAAAGTAAAATTAAGGGGGGTGGAAGCTAATCCAAACAAAAAGATCCCACAAAACCCTTCAAAAGAGAACTTTCAGCACATCTACTGAAGCACTATGGGACTCTGAAACATGCCAAACAATAAATCTTTGTTAATTAAGATCTAGAGTTTCTCAGAATTTGGCATCCAAAACTAAGGTAGCTGACATTTTGGAGTTCCAGTTTGTGATCCTCCCCTCCTGCCAAGAGCCCTTCACACAGCAGGGCAGCTCAGAATCCATCTCCATGACTTCTCTTGAAACTACTGAGTTTCAAGATGGAAAAATCTCCAAGCAGTGCCTCCCTTTTCACAGAAGTTTTTCTTCCTTTCCCTTTTCTCTTATACAAAGGTGTCAGCCATAAATTTTGTCATTAACAATATTGCCTTTGTCATCCAATTTTTACATTTAGCAAGAGCTTAAGCTTGTGAGTAGCCTGCAAACTGCTTTGCCCAAAAAAAGCCTCACATGACACAAATTTTGGTTGGTGCAGTTTCTGAGAATCTTTTGAATACCATTGCCCTTAAAATCTACATTGTTCTGTGACACAGAATGACCTTATATTCTAGATAAGTTTTTCTAAGACAACTGGTACTGGTTATTTTATATTATTCTCCATCTTAAGGTTTAAGAATAAAAGGCAAAGTGTGCTGGCTAAAGGAAACCTTGTCTTATTTGCGTTATTACTGAGACTAGGAAAAAGCAAATTTAAGTTCAAGTTTTAAAACACCCACACACCTTTTTTATTCAAGACAAACCTCCTCAGAAATCTCTGTGCATTCACTGCTGCTTGTGATTCCTAGGCCATGCCACGCCAGAGAAAACCTCTCATTGATCACTTTTGAAATTATATTTCTCAGCACAAATGCTTTAATAATTGACTGAATAAAGTGATGCTAAACCTCTATGGGAACAGTTTCATTACAGAACATGCTTTATGTTTTATTTGTGAATGTGTTATTGATTAATAACCTGCCTCAGAGAAAGTACTGGTGATTATCTTCAGATTTTGGATCTCCACTTTATGAGTTCTTGAAGGGAGCAATCTGTATGGAAATAATAGCAATATTCTAAAATGTTTCAATTATTTCAAAACATAAAATTAGGTGCTTTTGCTCAGAAGACTAAGGAAAAAAATCTTCAAAAAGAAAAAAATCTACTTGCTAGATTTTGAGAATTTCTGAGTCATTATATTACCCATGTTATAACCTGTAATATATATTATAATTATATAATTAGAATTATATATATTCTACAATTTGAGTCATTTCTTATTATGGAAAAAATCCACAATCTACTGCAGTGTAAAACCTCGGAAATTTTCACAGAGCACTATGACTAAAATTTTTTATCTTAGCTTATATTCATTTCTCAAGGCTCCAACAGGAATAACAACAACGCCAGAAACTGAATTTTCAAGGACAAATATATCAAACCCTTATGATTTCAGAACTGTTATTCTACTATAAGAAATGGCCAAGGAAATCCTTAAAGCACAACTGGGCTGTGCACACATTAAATATTCAGTAAATACAGCAGGCCAAGGTTTCACTCAAACAAAGCTCACCCCCATTCAATATACTTGATTGGTGAAAGTTAAGGTTGATCATGTGTAAAGTGCAATGAACATCTTCCAAGGCAAATTAATGTGAAATGTTTGAACTGAAGCTTTAGTTACTGAATCCCAGAAGAAGAAAAAAAACAACAACAACAACAAAAAAGAATAGAAATAGAAATCAAGAAAAAAACAAAAAGCTGCATTACCCAAGAATGGAGGGGCACAGTTTCTGATAGTCTCTGGGATGTGGCACACATTTTGAGGACAAATCCTATGACAGCAAGGGGCACAGGACAATAACACAGAGTCAGTACATTCCTTCTTCCCCTCCTGCTAGACTACAGCATCCAAGCTCTCAGTCCTCCTGCTTTTTGGCAACACAGGAGAAACTTCAAGTTAAAACAAACAAACAAACAGTTTTACAATGTACTTAGTCTACAGACGGTTGAAGAGATGTACAGATACACTTGTATTTATATTTTCTGGGAAAGTTAAAACAGCTTGTTCCTGTTAGTACCACGGTTTTTCTGTGCGGCCATCACTGCAGTGCACTTCTCTCAGCAGAGCAAGAGCAAATAACTAATTTACTGTGGGCTGCTGCTGATGTCAAATCATGCAGCTCTGTTACCAAGTCACACACAACAACAGCAAAATCAATCCCTGCAGGCCCTTGGACAATTTTTGTCTACTGTTTATCAAGGATGGCTGGTGGGATCAATATCCAGCAACAGTCACTAACGCAGAACCTGAGGCAAGACACACTGGAGTTATCAGCATGCTTTTGTTGCTGAAGTTTCATGTCTGTGTGTACAAACAGAAAATATTGAAGTTTTTCAGTTTGAAACTCGCTATTTAACCTCAGTTGGCTTCCTTGTTCTGCTATCAAAGCAGGTTTCTATTCAGTGCACATTTCAGTAACAGAGTGAAAAATAGCAATTTCCAACATTAATTCAGTCTGCAAACAATAAGTCTTCTATTTATGCATAATTTATTTAGGGGCAGTTACAAAATCAAGGCTTTGATTTGAATTTTTACAGTGAAATATTCTGGAAACCAGGTAACAGTGTCTATTGTAAGGTTCTTTATTTGCTCAAAATAATGCAAGTATGACATGACAAGAATGTGCAAACAACTTTATTTATTATCACTGGAGTTTCCTTACTGTATAAAATCAAATGTAAAGGGTTGGTTGTTTTTTTTTTTGTTGTTGTTGTTGTTATTCTTTAAATCCTTACTTCTGAAGCAGCATCCCTTTTCAGCTGTTTTATCAGACTGTTACAATTTGTCCAGCTGAACAATCTGCAGATGGCTGTAGATTAAGTAAAAAGGGGTTGATTGTGAGCTACAATGTGAATTTATATGGCACTGAGATTTTTCTGGCTGTTAACTCAGACAGTCATTGAAGACAGGTGCCTTCAGGTACTTAATTAATTCCTAGCACTTTATTGGACAGAAAAAAAACAAAAAACAAACAAACAAAAAAAAAAACAACCAAACAACCAAAACCAAAAATCCCCCCCAAAAAAAACCCCAAACTCAGTAACTATCTTAAATATCCAGATTTTTAAGGCACTAAAAAGAGATGCAAAAATGCTACAATTAAAAAAAAAAAAATCTAAACAAATGAAAACACAAATTAACCCCAAACCAGAAACGGCCATCAAAACAAATCAAAAGTGTTGGAAAAAAAAAAGTTAAATTACTGAATACAGCCATTCCAGATCTCTCCAGATTGGTACAACTAAAAATTCATCCTTTTGACAGTAAGTAATATCCCATCCATGCCACAGTTCACCATCCCTCATTTACCTCCTATTTCAGCCAGGCAGCAATGCTATTTTTAATTCACACTAATTGCAAGCCTTAAGGACAGAATGTTTCTTGTTGTGCGAGTGGAAAAAGTAAAAATGAAAGAGACACAGCCTGAAATAGCTTGGCACATGACCTGCCATTTAGAAATTAAAACCAGGATACAGGAATGTAAAAATGCTGCCAGTAGCATCAGCAATGTCTCCTCAGAACAGTGAATAATTTAAATTTTTGTCTACTGTACATACTCTTTTTTTCCTAATGTATACAGGCATTGAGTTCAGAGTTTTTCCATATGCTAGCAGTTATATGTGGTTAAATATATTGAGAAGCTTTGAACAGGTCATTATCAACTACTTTTCTATACTCTTCCCTACAGATTTGCTATCCCCAACTTCTTTTTTTTCCCCCATCCTTGTTCTTGGATTATACTAAAAACAACTATTTAGCAGTTCCACCTAAGAACTGAAGCTCGAATTGACAAATCACAGTTCAACTTTATCTGTATTCAGAATTGAAAGTTAAAATTTGTGTTGAGTGTTCACAGATGTGCAGCCTTACATAGGCTAAAGAGGGTGTTTTACAGGGAAAAATATGTATCACCAATAATCATAAAGGTTTCAAGTGCTATCACTGAAATGGTGAAATCTAAAGCTCTGCAGACTGACAAATTTAAAATAAACCATCATTGCCTAGGCACAGGAAAAAAGTGTGAAGTCCTTTCAGAGCAGTCACAAAGTTGAGAATCTTATGAATTTCATTAAACACATGGTTGGTTACACCAAAAAATAAATTTAATTATTTATTTTTTTAATTGATCAATAAGTCAGATACTATTAAAAAAACAACTAATTAAAAGACAACTATTTAAATTATCTCAAGGAGAGATCAGAGCAGAGGTGATTATGATTGCTCTATTCTGCAACAGAGACAAAATTGTCAGTGGATCCTCTTTGTCTTCCACTCATTGAACATCTTTGACACACTCTTGTTTCTGGTTGACAGGAAACAAATTTGAAATTTTAGCCCCTGTGTCATAGGGATCTACTCCAGCACAAGTGAACAATGCCAGCTGTGCTGCAGGAAGGACTCTGGTGGAAAGGCTTTCCCTTAAAAAAATAATTTGTAGCCATGGAAGATTTTGTATTTAATCTCATTTTGTCCCTTTTTTGTAGTCACAAACCTTTCTACGCTTCTCCTTTAAAGACGCCTCCTTCAGCACCTGGTAAAGATTCAATCTTGTGAGGAAATAAACACATGGAAGAAAACTCTAAAGAAACCTTACATAATACTCTCTCTCTGTAACTCTGAAACTTGCAGTTCCAAAGTACTTTATTCCTCTCTTTCCTGTTTCGATCCCAGCACACAGGTAATTAAAGCACAACTGTAACATGAACTGCTTGGTTTCCCAATAACAAAGCCACTACTACTATATGAGGAGGGAAATAGTTAATATTTGAGAAATGAGAGTAGCTTCCCATTGGATCAGATGGAAGGGCTGAAGAACAAACATCAGCTGCCAAAGCAGAAATCCTAACACTGAAACATTACCACAAATTCAAGTGATGAATAATGGAAAGAAGTGTTTGTTCAATTAAAAACTCCATGTGTTCAGGCATTAGTATCCCTAGGAAGTGTTGTTCAGTCAACTCAAGGTCAGAGAATTTGAATTTTACACTTCCACTTCTTATTCTATTTGTCTCAATTAAAATAAACCAGGTGAGTTTGTCAGTGCCTGTTGTTTTACATTTTTAACACTTAGCATCCCTTCAACTGCACCAAATATACCCCACTTTGGAAGTAGAGGCTTCCTAAGAATATTCCTCAAGAATAATCAAATTTTTATGGCTGGTGAAATACATTTGTGTACTGTGTTTGATTGGTTAGGACTAAAGTAAAATTTGAAATTACTATAATGATTAGTATTTGCTATATATAATTGAATTTTTCTTTGCAATTAATTCCTAACCTTGAGTAATTCAGATAACTTCTGGTAAATCATTAAAAAGTCAAACTTCAGTTAACAGTCATCCAATTATTTCTATATCATGCCCAAACAGAACTGAACCCTTATGGTTAAGTTTATAAAAGGTTCCTTGTCATGATTGTTCGCTCCTATGTAAAAAAACTTTCACCACAAAGTCCTGATATGTATATATATGTATATGACCTGTATATATTATACATTTGCTAAATTTAGCACAACTCATATCTTGGGCTGACATTCAGAGAACAGAGAGTTCTGAACATGCCACTTTTAATTGTTGTTTACCAGAATCCTGTGCAGCATCTCCTCCTTCTAAACAGCAACTTGGTGATGGGGCTGGTGCCAATGAATTTGCAAAGCCAGCAATTCATATCAGAGCCATTTCTGATCAGCATTGCCAAATCACTGGTTCTAATCTATTTATTATGCCTAAAGATACAGAAGAACAAGCAAATGATGCTGCTATTTCAGGATTTTGGGGGAGAAACCTTGAAAAGTAGATTTAAATCAAAGACTGAGAGATTGTTTACATAATAAATTTCAAGAAGATTGGTATACTCAAGATTTTCCCATTAAAAATGTACAGAATACACAAATACCTGGGAATCTCCTGCAGTCAATGCCACTTCCCCCCACTGACTTCACAAAAGGAAGACAGTTCCAAATTACTGAAAAATTCCCTATTAATATGCCTCTGGACTAACTAGAGACATTTGGGTATACATTTAACAGGTATGAATATTTTCAATCCAGTTGGGAATTCTTCTCAGACACTTCAGCTCTGAAATGATGCTTTTAAAAGAAAATGCAATGGATAGAGAATACTCAGAGATCCACAAAGAGAGAGCAGCATAAGTCTGACATATATTGAAATAATTGAAATGTGGCCAGTTAGGAATGCAGGTAAATGAGATTTAGGCAGCTGAAAATAACCTATGATTTTAAACAGCAGCAGTAAAGCTGATCAAAGACTGGTTTTATTCCCACTCTAGCTGCTTTGCAAAATGATGAGCAATGACAAAGGCAGAATATACTTCCTTATGCCATTTAGTATTTTGTGAATAGAGAGCCTGTATCTCCACAAATATCAAAACATAAATTTATTCTTTAAATTCTGTGACAGATAAGCCATATTTGCCATGAAGTGTTTATTCCCCAGTGAGCCACAGGCTGGTGTATAAGAAGTTTGACACCATGTGTAAATAGGAAAAAATATACTGAAGTATCAGCAAGTATTTCCCATCACCCAATCATTTTTCAGAACAGACTTCAAAATGCAAAATTATTATTCTGTTAGTTTCATGCTGAAGAAAGAAATGGTTCTCTCCTGAGTATGTCACAGATTATGCCTGCACAAAGTACTGACAGAATGGTGAAAACACTTCCAAGACTCAGATTTGCAACTCCAGCAGGGGAATGGGAGGGCCAAAAGGGCTTTGGGTTGGGGTTTGGGGGAAGGACCCAAAAGATATGAAAGTTTTATGAATATAGATCAGGTCTTATCAGGCTAAGATAGAGTGGCCTCTACTCTTTCTCCACCTAGTCTCCTGCTCTCTGCTTCTCTGAAAAGAAGCTCAAAGTAAATTTTTAAAAATTTTCCCCTCAGAGTTAGGAATGCTCAGGTATTTTTTTATTTAATAGGTTTTAAAGCGTTTGCTCAGGATTTAATGACAAGCAACAACTCTTTTAAACTCTGAATTTGTTATTCATGTCTCAGCCAAGAAGCAAAGTCTCGAATAGAACAAAATGGCTGTCTGAAAGATGTCTATCCACCACACACATCATGGTTCAGTTCACAACACTCAACAGCCACACTGCAAAAATCCCAATGTACAAAGGCATTCCCAGCTGTCCAAATATGCATATCCACTGCCAGCTCTGGCACAAACATGGCCATCCTGAACAGAAACCCTTCCACTCATGGTTTATACACTGCAGAGTGGGAACTACAGAAACTAAATTGTGCCCTTTAGTTATGAGAGCAGCTCATGCAGTTGGGCTTGCCTTGGGAGTAACATTCACAAAGCAATGCAAGACAAATGTACTCTGAGAAACAGTCAGGAAAAAAAATAGCACAAATACTTAGACTTACTGTTGAAGATTAAATGGACAAGATCAACCTATGACAATTACTTCAAAACATGTGGAAGCTCTATTAGATTAGAGTTTTCTAAAGTAGTAATTTGTAATTCTTGGGGTAAATAGGTAAGAATATGCAAAAAACTCATGGCTTTGGGTACTCCATTTCACTTTGAAGGTCCTGTTCAGCAGAGCAGATGACCAATTGTATAAACCAATGGAGTCAATGTACTGCAGAAAACACTTTTGGTAGACTTTGGCTGCTGGCTGTATTGCTCATGTACAGATCTAGCGTATGACTCACTTGCATAATGGACAGGAATTCATTCAGCATTAAAATTTCAGAGCAAAATTCTTATCCCATTAAGTGAGAAACCTTTTTTGACCTTATGTACAATATTATGCTGGCTTCCAATAATGGCATTGTCAACATAGTATCTTTGCAACGAGTGTATTTTGATAATTAATGCCAGCAAGATCAGATAAAAAAGTGAATTTCATTTTCTGATTACAGTGCATAGTGCTTTTAATGCTCTCTATTATCCAAGGCTGCTGTGTGCAGCTTGCCTAACACCACCCAATCTGAGAAATTCTTGAGCAAAATAGCAGAGTCATTTTGGTAAAGGATGAGTATGGACTCTCTCCCTCTTTTTAGCTACAAAGCCAACATTGAATTACAGCAGACAGCCTCAGCAGCCACTGAGATATCATTGTTCACAACCGTTACTACAGAAAAAAGCACCTCATTCTCAAGTCATTTTGAAACTATTATAGACAGTGGATGAGAATACGACAGTATACAACTTCTCTTAAAAATTAAAAAAAACGTCAAGCAATGTTTTCTTACCATGGCAGGAACCTTCCAGCTCTTCATATCCCACAGTGCAGATGCATCGTCCCAGAGGCACCAGCCAATCCCCATCTGCCCCACAATACAATTTTGGGGTGTCCCGTTCCTCGGCGCTCTTCACGCAGGAGCCCCGCACCTCCACCAGCGAGGAAGAATCCACCCTTGGGATGGTGTCAGGAAACATGGCCAGGTTCCGGACCGTGAAAGGGCACTTCTTGTAATAGACACGGACTGACACCAAAGCAATGCACGCTCCAATGTCCTGAAAGGCAAGGTAAAACCCCTTCTTGTTGATCGGCCCCACTTCACGAACCTCCGTGTTGAGCTTGAGGATGCGGTCGCCCAAGTCCATCTGGGTAAAGCTCTCATCAGCAGCTATGGTATCAATTTTAGTGTACTGGTTTGGCTTGAATTTTACTCCATGAGGCTCATCTGACTCCATGTAGTAGAGATTGAAGGTTTCCTTGCAGGTCCCCAGCACCCAGGGAATGCTGTTGCAGTCCCTCAGGGTGAACTTCATCTCCACGTAGATTTTCTGCGCGGCGTCGCGGGAGACCCAGGTGGTTTGCAGCCAGTTGTTCTGGTTGGGTTCCATCACATTGCACACCTGGTACGTGTGAATGGGACGGTTGTGTTCATCCATCTCAGTTATGGCATCCCACTGAAAAGAAAACAGAAGTGTCTGAAAACCAGAAAAAATATGTATTATGCATAAACACACCCATGTGCCCCACATATATGCACCAATGGCTTAATAATGAATAATTACTTCTAGTTTGGTGGAAAGACACTAGTGAAAAGATAACTACAGAACAACACACAAGTTTGATTTCAGAAACTCTACAATAAATTTCTATTTGCAAAAACATTTAAAAGAAAATGACTGGGGCCTAGCAGAGAAGGAAAAAATACAGGCCATGTTTATATTTTATATATATATACATCTCTCCATATACTTGGTATCAAAGGCTCACCAAATGCTTATCATATAATCTGCTACTCCAAAAGATTACCAACATCCCAAAAATAGCTTCAATATAACTGAATCAACTTTCTACTAAGCAGTCATAATATCAATGCAGCACTAAAGAGCTATATTTAAAAATCAAAACACAGAACTATTTATAGTTCTGTATACAAAAATACTGCGTCCCACCAGAAGTTTTAGCTTGGCTTTTACATGTACTGATCCATTGGGATAGAAGCAGCAGGAAAAAAAAAACAAAACAAGAACCAAAACCAACCAACATTATAGTCACATTTAATGGAAGATATGCTCCATGCTCCAGAGAGGTCTCAAGATAAAAGAACCAAAAAACCACCAAACAACCCTCCACCACACCAAACAGAATTAAAGAGCAGCATATTGCTTTAAAATCAATGTTGTTTTTAAAATATAGAAGAGCTTTCTAAACCGATACAGGCCAGCTTAAAATAAAAGCCTCAACATGCTACTGCCTCTTAAAATTATTAAGAAAGAAAAAATATCCAAAATATCCTCCTCTTACCAGGGGGTTCTCTTCAGAAGTCTTTATGTATTCACTCTGAATCAATATCTCAATTTGAACTTAGAAATTAAAGCCCTAAAGTTAGCTGTTAACTGTGCAGTTAATAGTACAAATCTATTACTTCTGTAGGAAAGTAAAGGCTCAGCACTTCAGTAAGTGGTTTCAAAGAATAAAACAAAATGGATTGATCAAACATGGACAGGGCTTTAGTTCATTCAAAGCAGATCTCTCATGCTTTGTGCCCGTGCCTTTCCACTGTGCTCCCAGACAGCCTGCTGAGATCTCCTGTTTTAGAGGAATTCACCTTTGGGCAAGAAAAATGTTTAAAATCTGCAAAAATTTTTAATAGAACTAGCAGTCTAGACATCACACAAAATATTTGGACAAAGGTTAACATTGAATACCTCAACCTAGCCATTGCACTGGGCCATGCTGGGTACGGTATGTTTACACAGAATGTGCTGTTAAGTACCAGTCCCTGACACTGAGTGGAAACAAGGTGATTTCCAACACCCCAAAACGTCACTTGCAGTGCCTGAGAAGTCTGACAGAACTCACTCTGAGATAGTCTCCCTGCATGAAATACCATCTGCTTTTAATTTTACCTGAGAGTTGCATTTCTCATCTGACAAAGACAGGAAAGGCAGCAGTTGAATTCAGTGCAGTTAACAAATCCAAACAATTTATCAAACACACAGTGGTTTTCTTCTGGGTGTATTTCATACTATATCTCTCAATCAAATTTTAAGTTGTGCAAAACTTCAAAACCAAATGAACAGAAGCACCTCATGGGGGATGTTTGCACAGGGATATGGTGGCCCCTACAAAAATGTCTGGCTTAGACAAGCTGACAGTTGAGACCTCCTTCACACTTCGTCCATCCCAATGTGCTGCTGTATTTTCAAGCATTTTTGATTACAGTCCTTTCAAATGAGGAAAACCTCCTTTAATGTTGATGGAAACAGCAGCAGCATAAAGCAAATTCCAACACCTGGAGTTCCAGGACTTATGGAAAAGCCATATTAAAAGCATCTTTGGAGGAAAGACTCCAAAATTCTAGTTGAACAATGGAATAAACAACAGCACGGCTAAGAGGCTACATTTTGCATAAATGAGGAATAAATCACTTAAATAGAAGAACATACCATTTAAAGATTGGTGGAGAGAAGATTCCAAGATAACTCATCACATCCAAATACAAAATAAGAGATTAAGCTACAAACCACACTGGGATTTTAGTTAGATAAAGTCTCAGCTGTTTCCATACTGCTACAAACTACTTCACAACCTCTCATTTTCAAACTTCACTAATATCCAACAGCTGTACAGAGAACACTATTAAGAGCAAACATGTACCTTTAAACTTATATAATACTGAAGTCTATTTTCATTGATTCCAGTTTTTTTGCTCTATTTTAAACCAAAATACTGGAGATTTAAGAAAAATCAGCAAGAGCCATTTAGTACATATCAGTACTGAAAGCTGTTCCAATTAAGAAGGGTGTACATATCAAGCAGCTGAAAATATCTATTTCCTAATGAGCTGATATGGAGGTAAGCTTCACATGTAGTGAAAGACACCTCTCCCACAAGCTGTCACTCTGATTGATGGATTCACATTGAGCTCTTAATCTCAGATAACAGTTATTGAGGCACTGAGCCCAGCAGCAGTTTGGTAACCTGGGATGGCAGTTTTAGAATACTGCACGCCTCAAGATTCTTTATTGTTATTTTACCTCATTTTAAGAAAAAATGGGGGGACATTGGTTACTTAAGCCCATGTCCTCACCAGTTAATAGGAGCACCATCTGCTATTAAAAATTTTGCTGCATTTGTATCCTAAGCAGGAAAGTTATCTCGCTTTTATACTTATCATTTAATAATTCTCTAAAAATGAAGGGTTCTGCACCTGCACATACCTAACCAGTATATCTGAGCTCACCCCTGAACAAGAGAAAGTTCTGGTGGATTTAACATGATTTGGTATCAGGCACACAGTGGCACCCCTGGGTGCCTACTCTACATAAACCACTTCTTGAGCAAAACACGTGGGGATAAGCACTGGCTTCCCATGCAGAGAATTGAAGTTGTGCCTGAAAACAGCACGAGATAGGAAACTGGGGAACAAAACCCATTGACTTCAGCCACTCTGCATTTTACTACCTGGTAAGAAGACAACTATTAAGGCAAATCCTCAGTGGTGATAAGTCTTATTTTTATCTGGCAACAAAAGGAAGGTTTCCATTCTAAACAAAGGAACAAATATATAAGGTCCATGCTAGAGAGATCTGGTTTAGTCTCAGCTTCAGCAAGTGAGGTAATTTCAGAGATGGAGTTGTCAGCTAGTTCTTACACACAAACATAGGCTGACATTTGAAAATTCAGTGAACCTGAACTGTAGAACTGCAATTTTCTGACATCTATATCCCTCATTGCCCACAAACATCCACTTGAGACAGCTCAGGTCACTGTTAAAAAGACCATCCTATCAAAGGGATGGACTGTGGAACTGCTACTATCCTGAAAAAGAGTCTGAAGAAAGCTGCAAGTGTGTGTCCATGCAACTCATGTGCCCAAAATCAGTTAAATAAGCATTTTCTTAGCATATCCAATGAAAATAAACAGAATTCATACAGTGTTTTCTCTAAGTTGGTCCTTTTTTTGTTTTGTTTTTTTTTTTACCCTTGTAAATGGTTTACTACTTATTTAGGTCATTCCAGATCTCAGCTGGGAATCACCTAATGAAACCTACAGATGTAGAACACTCTCAGCTGTTCACTCCCAACAATCCTATAGATCCCGTTTCCATGGAAACAAGCAGAACAGTAAAATTAAAGAGTTTTAAAAGTTTTCTGAAATTCCCTTATACTCATCTCCAGTGAGATGATCTTCATAAAAATGAGATCAGAAAGGCCCAAATGAGGAAACACCAGAGGAGGACTGGCACTTGGCATGCACAGCTGCCATCTCACAATGCACATTTACACATTTTGCTGCTGTAGTGACATTCAGGCAAAACTAGCTACACACTAAATAACAGAACTGAAGAAAAAGAAACTTATCTCAAAGTAATGTGCTTAGGAAATGAACATTTTAAGGCACAGTTGGCATTTACAATGACATCAAAACCAGCAAGACTAAAGAATATTTAAGAGCTACAGAATTGCTGTAAGTTAAACATATCAATTGAATATTTTTTCCCTTTCCTCACTACTCATTCCTCTTCGCCTTCACTTTTCCCAAGGTCTACAATTCTGTATGTAAAAACAGGTGCTCAGAACCCTAAAGATGAGTGATGACACTGAACTCTCAAAATATGCCTATTTGAAAAAAAGCAGACAAAATTCCCCAGCTATTTGTATGTCTTAGCAAGTGCAAGTTGATATAGCTGACAAAATAAAACAGAAACTGAACTACTTATGTTCTTACATTTAAAGTTGAGGTGGTTTGAAGTTGCTTAGGGAATGCATTGCAATATGTAGCACAATTTTATTAGCTCTGTAGAACTGAAATGACAATCACAATGCAGTTTAAAGGAAAATGTGACATCTGGCTTCTATACAGGCACAAAATAAGAGTAAGAGGGTAAACACCTCAAAATCTGTGGAGGTAAACATGATTGAAAGGAAATAAAATCAGAATTGAATAAATAAAGAATAGGACAATATAAACAAGAGAACATGGAAGAGGAAGTTGTTAAAGCACTCAAAATGGAAATCCAAAAGTGAGTTGCTTTTCTGTTATTTACATGAAGCACTGAACAACTGAGAGATGAGCTGCTCCAGGTGATCCAGCTTTGCTCTGAAAACTCTTTTGGTTCATACAAATTGTTTCTACAGGCAAGAAACATCTGGATTTGGTGACATTTGGGAGAGGAACCCTGGAATTCAAGCGAGACCAACTTCAGATACATGGAACAATTGACTCTCCCTTGGAGATTAGCCAGCATAGGACTTTGGGATCAGCAGGCAAAATAAGACAGCTCTGCTCCAGCTTTGGAGAGTGAATTGGGACTCTTGCAGAAGGAAGGAGCATCAGAGGTCTTGAACAAAGAACTTTGTGCATCTACTAGAAACTATCAAGATGACAAGAAACATTTACATCTCAGTAATACCTACCCTGATGTAGGGCTCAGGCTAGTGAGGAAATCCATCTATTTGACTGACTAGAATTCAGACAGGAGCATGATAATGCACCAGTCAAAGAGTTACACACACAGTGATGTTCCTACTGTCTGGGCAGGGCACAGAAAGTATAAAACAGGAGGCAGGGAGAATAATGCATAATTCCTTCCATAACAGATGATGAAAAAGCACATTCAGAAAAGAGATCTACAGAAAAATGAGAAGAAAACCCAAAATAATTCACACACACATGCATATACATGAAGGCTGTTTATTATAAACTGAAATATATTGAAACCAGCCACCACTATAGAAAATACCTTTCTCCCCAGCACTCTGGACCAAGACCATCATTTCCCTGAATGCACTATTGACTATAAAAGGCTCAATGACTTGCACCAAGGATCTGCAAGGATGGTGTGCCAAGCTGTAATTTGCTTTTTAAATGAGACACACTAGTAAAACCTCAGCAGGTGGTGAGATGCCACAATTCAGTTGTGAAAAATGCTGCTGATCACCTTTCCAGAGGCATCTTATTCCTTTATAATGCAACACTTCCGATGTCTTCAGAATTGAATGGAAAGTGAGAGCAGAAAGTCTACACCTTTTCAAGATACTACAGCTCATAACACTTAACCCTGCTGTGTGTCCTTCAAAAATCTGCCAGTGCACTGTCCCTGGGACCTGTAACAGAGACCTGCTCTGCTGGCCTCTGTCTCACAAAAGAAATAATAATAAAAAATACTTAACCCAGGGCTTTCACAGGTATCTGCTACTACAATAGAGCTGGGGCTGGCTAATCACAATAGCTGTGTGCTACATATGGCTGACAGCAGCTGCAGAGTCTGCTGTGATAAAACACAGAATGCTGGCAGGGCAAGGGGAATAAAGCCCAGCAATCCTCACTTGGCTGAGTGACATTTAAGGGATTAACCAAGAATACCTGAAGAATGCAGCAGCTCTAAACATCAACACGCATGTTTTGACACACAGGGATCTGCTGTGGAATAACAGATGTGTGGATGAAAGGATCAAGTTTGGTCACTCAGAGCCACAGACTGGCTTGGGTTGAAAGGGACTTAAAGATCATCCATGGGGCAGGGACTCTTTCCACTGTCCCAGGCTGGAGCGCCCACAGCTTCTCTGGGCAACCTGTTCTGGTTCCTAACCACCCTCACAGGAAATCATTTCCTCCTCATACCTACTCTGCCATTCCCCCCATCCTATCACTACATTATTAAATGTAGCAGTATAGTAATAAATGAGATTAATAAGTGACATGACTTAAAATATATGTGTTAATGCTTAAGCTTCCTTATAATTGGAATAAGACAGACAATGACTGAGAAAGAAGCTACAACTACAAAATAACTAAATCAAACTGTGGGTATAATCCAATCAAACTGTTTAAGAGTAGAAGGCTTATTTGCTGCTGTGTTGGTTTATTTCCTAAATATGGGGAGTTGCAGCAATCCTGGCTCTGCCCTCCCAGCATCTCTTACACTTGGAGTAACTGGAGCAGAATGTTACAACACTGCTCAGTGAAGCCACTGGGTACTTTGGTAATGCTGCACAATTGCTGTCTGCATCAGCTATGTGGCCTGGGGGACTTTGCTGGATCTCCAAAATAGCACAGTGTAAATGTTTGTGTGTCCTCAGGTATTTAGAAATACAGAAAAACAGTGTGGAGGAAGCTTTAAGGAAAAAACCTCAAATAACAAACCTTGAGGAAGCTGTACATTTCTAGTTTAGAAATTTCTACAAATTCAGAGTTTGCCTGTTAATCTTACTCAGGTGTTTGTGAGCAGCCCTGGGCTGTCACATCCCCACTGCATTGGCTCTGACTCACCAAGCTGCCATAAACTCTCCTCCTGCCAGACCTGCACTTCCCATGAACTTCAACCCTGCCAATTGGGCTGGCCTGCTGGGAAGCCAGAACAACTTTAGGGCAGGGAGAGATACTTAGTAGATTTTCTCAGCTCTCAGTTTGAGAGCTGACCTTGTCTGCCCCACGATATAATGCACATACTGAGTAAAATGACTGCTTTTACTACTTAAATTATTCAGAAATTGTGCATTCCATCACATCACAAATCTGACTAGAATGCACAAATTTCCAAATATCAGTTCTGTTTTACTTGCATTCCTTTCTTTGAATCTACAATTCTGATATTTGGTATTCCCTTCCAGCAGCAGGAACACTTTTTGTCTTTACCATTCCAATCAGTGGAGTTTTAGGTGTATAGCACAGAATCCCAGTACACCAGTGGTCCTGGCTATGTGCACCCACAAACAGGGCTATGACTCAGAGTTTCCCATTTTCATTCCCTGACTAGTCACTCTGGGAAAAAAGCATTTCAATACCACTGGTGGCAGAAATCTTATAAATACCATTTCCAACGTCAGGTTTTTCCACTGAAAAGCAGTAGATCTCAGAGGGTTTTTTTTTTTAATGTGGGCACTGGCATATTCAAATTCTTGCAATTAGCAAGCAGTCAATGAGGTTAATATGGATGAAGTGAAACCAACCACAGAGTATCTGTCCACTTCTTCCATCTCTCCCCATTTTTTTCTAAAGTCTACTTTCTTTAAAAAGAAATACTCCTTATTGACTTTCTACCAGTCCATTAGTGATTCTAATTGAAATTATACAAATGGAAACAATTAAAAATAATAATTACTCAAAGCAGCTATGTAAGGCTTTTCACCTGTGGAGTGCTTTATAAACACCAACACATTAAGTCAGCCTGAGACATAAAACTAAAGAAGCAAAACTAAAGATATTAAGAGGAAGGTGAAGTGACAGATCAGTGATTTTTACCAGCATGCTGTGTGTCAGGAGCTGTATCAGTGTGGATGCCCTGATGTGACACTGCCCACAGGAGCTGAACTGATGACACTGCAAAGCTCCCCAGCAGCACAACTCTTCCTCTGAGTATTTATTAATGGGCTCCTTCAGAGCCACTCTCCATTCCCCTCCAGCTGTTGCACTGCCAGGTGGAGTGGAGCCCATTCCTGTGGCACACATCTGGCTGGAATACCTGTGACCAAACTGCTGCTGGAGAGCTGAACACTTGCATCTTTCATAAATCACCTCCAGCCTCCCACCACCATCCTAACAAGTGTTATCGCTGCCTGCAAATAACAAATTCATGACTTGGTTTCTTCTCAAGCTACTTATCCCTTCCAGGCAGGAGATCAAAAGGGGGAACACCAAGACTAGAGCTATGTGACTAATTAAAGGCACAAACTTAGGCTTGCAAGGGATCATGTTGATACACTCCAGTGAAAGCCAAAAGCAATGCTATCATATCCTGCCATTTAACTGAGCCTAAAATCTCTGGAAATAAAAATCTGAGGGGTGAACAGAAGAACCAATTATTACAAGTGGAGCAAGCTGAATAACAACATCAGTAGCAGCTCTGTTTATATGCCTGCAAATTCATAAGCTTGTGCATTTCTGCTAAATGCATTACAAACTTACTCATTTTCTAGGTTTAACAGAGACATGCCAAAAAACTCTAAGGAATAACTTGTATTACAGGTTGCAAACACCCTCAATGAAGTGTCCAAAATGTGCTGAGAAATGAATACATAAAAATGAGACATCTACTGCATTTATAAAAGGGGAAAAAAAAGAAGCTATCCCTATGAACCTTATCTATAAATCTGTGAACCACAAGGCAAGAACAGAGGGGGAAAAACAACAAAGGGAAGAGAAAGGAAAAGAAAACAATTACCAGTGTTTTCCACTATATCAGTTTGTTCATCCTTCCTACGTAATTAGTTTTTTACTGAGGACTTGTAAAGTAGCACTGTCTCCTCAGGGAGCTCAGGCTCAGTCATACTGGTTAAAATGTCCTGGAAGAAAATAACTTGCTACCCATCCCCAGTGCTCCTTCCCTTCCTCCCATTACTGAGTGCACAAATGGAGGAAGCAGCAAGCTCTTAATTATCTTATACTATAAATAAGCTGGCATTAAACCCACCCCATTCACTGCAGTTGGGGAGTGGATCATCAAAACAAACTCTCAGACATCTCATTTCTGCACTGTCCTGCACGTGGAAGGAAAAGATGTGAACTACAATAATAACTCCTGTGCTCTTTCAACCTCCCTCATCTCATTACTTGTATTTTCAGCTACACTGAAAGTAACTTTGTGAATCAAATTCTGGCAGAGGTAATGGGAGAAAGAATATTTCATTTGACTATATTGCAGTTTATTTGGTAGGCAGGCCAGGGTATCTTATGTAGGTTTGCCATCCCTTTTGGCTCACCCACATTAGAAAACAGCTAAAAGGTATTTAACAAAGAAATTCTTGTAACAAGACATGGAGAGCTTCAGCAAGTACATTTTTTTTCCACAGGTCTGCTGTTCAATGTTTCCCAAGGAAAACAACCCATGGAGCTGCAGAGATATTTATACCCTTGCTTGCTCTATTTTCAGTTCACAGTTTTCTCAGAACACTACAATCTCCTCAAGATATGTAGAACAAGCTCTGGCTTTCCAAAAGGACCTTGTTCATAACACAAAGCAACATGAACAAAGCAACATGTGGGCACTCTGTGCTTGGAGCATGTCTTGATCAAGCTGGTAGCTAAATACATGTTGACAACTTTTCGCTTAATTTATTGCTGGCTTAATTTCTATTATTATCATTATTATTATTATTTTAACCTTTTAGAATTAATAATAATCTTTTTCTTTTCCATATACTGCAATTGCAAGAGCAGTACCTGACTTAAGTGTTTAAGTACAATAAGACTTCTTTCACCCAACTGAAACCAGAGCTTTATTTGGAACCTACTGTAGATAAAAACCACTGCAGCTGGCAGGGGGTGGTCATGGAATGTCAACTAGAGGTCAAATTAGATGTCAGGTTCTTTTGTAATTTACCAAAAAGATTACACTTTGCACATTTATCTTCCAGAACTTTCTCTGTTGTCACAGCCAACTTGACCCTAAGAAAACAATGCTTTATTAAGTAACAGCTGAACACAATTGTTGAGATGTTGGTCCAAGGCCTCTAGTTAATATATCACCTACCAGCAGGATGTCCTTCTAAAGGAAAAGCCATTTATGTTTGTCATTTCAGAGCAGTAAAAAGAGGAAGCTTCTTGGCATATGTCCTCACAGGGTATTTTTTTGATGAAGGGCACAACAAGTTGTTGGTTTTTTTAAAAAACAAACTGCTACATTAGTAAAGCTCTTCACATATTTATTGAAAATAGTATCATGAGTTTCTGGTCTAAGTAGGAGAGACTGAAAAAAGCTTTCATGAAAGTTGATTTAATATCATTGAAAGAATGGACACTAAAAGCAGGCCACAGTTAAAGAGCATTACTAAAAATCTTTAGTATCTTCTGTAGAATGAGATAGATTTTTGCCAGGAAACAACTACTCTTTAGGGTTTTTTTTTGCTATTAAAATTATGCTTTTAACAGACCTCCCAGTTTTCTAGAATGCAAATGTTGGAGTATTCACGGGGCCAGGGAAGACAGCAGCACAATTCAGCTTTGAGAGTTATGATAACGCCAATTGTGTAAAATTAAGAGGTTAGACAAGAACCAAAACTCCAGGAAAAGGAGGAAGAAGCCAACTTCATGCTCAGTTTTTATCTTCCTATTCCTCTCTTCGTCCAAGAACTGACCTGGGGACCACGGCAATGACTACATCTACCTACCATTTTTCAGATGCAAAATATTTACATACAGTTATAAATTGTTGTCATCAAATGATTCAATATATGATAACCATTCAGTAGTTTTCTGACATTTATAAATTATTTAATTTTTGATACTGCAGAATGTTAATGATGGAGAAGCACAATACTCCCAATTCCTTGAAAATTTCCATACTAGCCTATGATCAAATCAGAAATCTGAGTTCTGCAACTCCCTCTTAACAACAGAATAGAAAAGTAATCAGGAGCAACAATATTCCCTTGTTATGACATGACCTTGCAACCTTTAAAGCTTTGACTCTTTCACCTTTTATTTATTTGGGGCAAAATCTTGGAACACATCATCCTCCTACAAACCCTGATTATTCTGGAGAGAAAAGCAGAAGCCTGTAAGAAATTAAGAAGCTACAAGATCTGTGGTTCCATAGAAAGGAGCAAGGAACTGAGGCTGCCCAAGAAGGAAGACACAGCCTAAAGGAGACAGAAGAACCTTTTAATCACAGACATCACAGACCCATCACTCATTCCTTAACCACATTTTTATCTTCTTCATCAATCCCAACCACGTAGATTGGAGTAGACAGACAATGAGCATGTATGACTAACTGAAAAAAACTCTGTTTAATGTAGAAATAGTTGTATTATTTTTGCTGCCTTGCACTTGTTATGTACAGCCCCATGAAGGGCACATTTCTCTTCCATACCTGTTTTTCTATACAAAGCTTTGATTCACACAAGAACACCTCTCAAGATTTCTGCCCTTATTTATCATGTTTGAGAGGCCTGCCTGTGAAAACCCATGAACTTCTATTATCTGCTAATAATAGTCTTATGATAATTTTTACTGAAATTACATGCCTGCAAAAATAAGAAATAAGAAGAAAATAATAATTTTCTTAGAGCACACTGTGCTGAATTCAAGTCCTCTCCCACCCACCACTGCCCCAAACTCAGTACAATTCTTCCCTAATTACTCTTATTCTGCTCCTCTGCTGAAACATGAGATGAAGGATAGTTAGAAGCAAAAACATCTTTTGTGAATTGACATATGCAGAATATTGACCTGCAAACCCTTCTCCAATTTGCAGAGTCCTTTTTTGAAGCAGACATGTTAAAATAAGCAAGTAGAGTCTGCTGTGTGCATCCGTTTCCTAATGAGATCTGACACAATAATTAGTGTGCAGCAAGCTGGGGTAGTTTAATGTACTTCCCTTCTCATTTCTATCCAACTTTTATAAAGTTTCATTAATCTTTGCCACTAACAACAGGAAAGCAATAAAATGTAACAGCACAAGTCACAGAACCTCACAATCTGCGCTTTTATTTCAGTTCCACAATTCAATACTGGTTTCTGAAAATAACCAGGTGACTTTCCACAAAGGCCAATTAGACAGTTCAGGTAATCTAGGCATGCTCAAATTCACCTTTCAGAGTTGCTGGAGATTAGAAATATCAGATCGAATTTTTGGGACAACCTGTAATTTTGATGTGGGAGGGAAGAGCACCACAGTTGACAGCAATCAGTTTTTTCAAGCTCTGATAAGTTGCTGCATTTCTCATTGCTCTGGCACAGCAAGAAATACTTAATCTTAGCATTGTAAACACAAAAGGAGATGAGTAACCAAAACAAAAGACAGGCACAGAATGAACTGTCAGCTTTGATGTAACACTTGTGCTACCAAAATAGAAAACAGAAAATTATACTAAAGCCTCAAGGTGACAAAACCACAATAAATACACATGAAAGAATTAAAAAAAAAATTCAAGAGCGGGGTCTAATACTTTTGTTCCCTTCATAGATGAAATAAAGTTTTACCCATTAATTGAGATTTTTAAGTCCAACTTTCTGTAGAAAACATTTAAGTTGGACACAAATCCTCGCTATAATTTCACGTTTCATAATTCTTTGCCCTGTGTGCATATTCCTGCATCCACTTCATATATGCAAGAGAGACACCCAGGATTGGAAAAGAATGAAAAAATTACTAAAAATTATGAAAGTCACTTAAAGTAGCTTTTTCCTGATAGGGGAGAGCATTTGCTACACCCAAACAATTTTCTGCCAAGAAGAAAACCATGGTGTGCTAACAATGTAGTAAACTATGAGTTAAAATAAACACATTAGTCTCTTGTACATAAAACAACAGCTCTTGAGCCAGCTCAGGCAATTCAGAGGCTCTGGGTGGAAGCTTAAATAAATGCAGGGCTAAAAAAGTGAGGAGGAAAAAAAACCATTTTATTGGGAAGTGCACTTCTGGCATCTTTGAAATCAAGGACTTCAGTTTTTATTTTGCCTTTACCCATGCTTTTTTCTCCCACAGCTTCACAAAATATCACTTAAATTACAGCAGGTCATCTAGAAAGTAATCTTACAAGCTCTGATGTGAACAAACTCTTTTTGTGGCCTTTTTCTGTTGACAGGATCTGCCTTGCTGAAATGAGCAGGTACTTAGAACCAAGTGATGCATCTATGAAAAGTTATGTTATTTTAAATGATGATGTCAAATAAAGTTATGTTAGAGACAGCACAGATTCCTGCTTTTTCCTACAATTTATTTTCCCAAAGAATATTTGGCCTTTGAAACTGCTGCTTGGCTGAAAAGCTGTTCCAAAACACCAACAATTATGCTACAGTGCCACGAATCAATAGCACTGCATGCAATATTTAATACAAACTGAGACCCATGGGCTGCTCTTTTAGCTATTAACATCAAGTTTTTGCTTACTTGCAACATTTTATTTTGAAATGGCAGTTATGCTTAAAAGAAACAAAGTGCTCCAGTAATCTTTGGTAATATTGATAAGGCAGGCTTCAGCCCAAAAATAAAGTCTTAAGAAAGACACAGCAGCAATAAAAACATAAATCTAGGCTGCTCACCCATTTTTAACCTTTTTTTGTAAGAGTGTTTATGCCATTAAAATTTCTTTACAAAGAATTTCAAATGCAAAGTGTATTACACAAGAGAATTTTAATCTTAGAGAGGTTTTATAAAACTAAACATTTTCTTCTTCATGTAATTATAGAAGAAAGTAAAATACCTGGGGGGTTGGAGGGTGGAGAAAAGGCAAGAACAGGTAAAAGCTCCAGCTGCTTCAACATCCTATCCCTAGCAGCAACCACTGAGAAAGTCATTGAGAAATTTAACAACTGTGTAGGCCCACTAATGCAGAACACTCCCCAAGATGCTATCTTCATGAATTCTTCCCAAGCTCCCCTGCCAAACCAAAATTATAAGGAGCTTGTGAGGAAGAGAGAGACAGGAAGGAAGGGAGGGAGGGAAAAAAAAAAAAAAGAAAAGCGGGGAAAATAGAATACAAAAGCGTTGATTTGGCTGTATGGGAAAAGCAGATAAATGCATTATTTTTTTTTTTTTTATGGCATTCATGCAAAGACATGAATCTCATGTTTTTCCAGTTCTGCCCTTATCTACCTGGTTAAGCAAAGATGGATAGCAATGAACAACTGTCCCGGGAGCATCTTGTCCACATTGTATTGTCACAGTATCCTCACAGTATATTTCTAGAAAAAAACTCTTTATAAAACAGCAAATACAACCAAAAATAGATGGTCTCATTCAAAGTTCCCCAGGCATAGTGGGAAGTAAAAGAAAGCATGGTCCATTCTGTCCTTATCCTTCTGTGAAAACAAGAATCTAATCCATCGTGTTTTTGTTTTCTAGTATCCTCATATGCCAGTTCCTGGCCAGAAGTGGATTAAGAAGTGTGTAATGCACCTAGAACTAATTAATACTTCCAGATGTGTGCAAGTGCTGCTTTTGCCTTCCTTCTCTGTAACAGGTTTTGCCTTCACATTCTGGGCATGGGTGTCAGAACTCTTCACAGCCAGAACACAAAGTTCCTAGGCCTCTCCATGCACACAAAATTGAGAATAGCTACATTAAATGATATATAGCATTTCCTGTGGTATTTCACTGTTGTTGAGGGCGAAAATAGCTGGCATGCATTTGTCCAAAAAAGCACAGTTTGTGCTAACAAGCATTTGAACAAGAATTTCTGAATTCCAAGGATTAAACACGGCGCTTGTTTCAGCAACAAGTTCTCGCCCATTTTCTGCCCTCAGTTCTCAAAAAGTTCTCAAAATTTATGTCTGTCAGAGCCTTACAGTGGTGTCTGATTAAAAAAAAAATCAAAAAAACAACCCCCAAAAAACCAAATAGAAGGAGTGGAGGACAAAGGGCTGCACTTTGGCTGCACAGGCAGCGCCTGCAGATGCTGAAAGCCACCACTGCCCTGTGCTGAGCCAAAAGAGGCTACCTGGTGTGTTTAATTAAAATGCAGTCAGCTGAGAGTCATTAATATTGCCAGAGGAAGAAAAACAACCTTTACTCTGCTGGGCACGGGTAATAAAGTTTGGGGGGTTTAACTTGCTGAGCTCCATCTGTGAAGGTGAGGAGGAAGGTTAGTGATGAGAGAATTGCAGCTCTGCACATCCTTCCACCCTGAGCTCCACAAGCTCAATCACAGATTTTATTACAAGATTACCTTTTTTTCTCCCCCCTCCTTAGAAATTAACATTAGTTACTTTCCACAATACAAGCATGCCTATAAAAATGTAAATTTAAGGCAGGCCATCTAAATAGAGCACACTTAACTTCAGCACACCAGGCAGGACTAATCTTGCAGACCTCTGGTAATTTAAATTCTGACAGTGTAAGAAAACTGCAATTGATATTCTGCATAATGAAACTAAACGGAGGCATCGGTATTCTGATGCAGACTGGGAAAAAGGTAAAGATAATTTTATTTAAAAATTATATTTTTCAGTTCAGTCTTTTAGTGAAAATGCTTTATTCATATGTAAAACATACTGAGAGAAAAAAAATTATCTCACTGTTAAAAATCATTATTTACCACTCTTATTTGTAATGGATTTGCCCAGGCCAAGCAGCTGTCAGTGCATACCTGCACCTATTCCTTATGATTAGAAGGAACATTTATCTCAAAAGTGAATTCACAGAAATTTTATTTAATGTTCAAGAACCACAGAATCAATGTGGATTTTCACCTACATTTCCCCTCAGTTTAAAATGATGGTGTCCTCCACACTGCAACTTGTAAAGATCATAATTACCAGGTTCAAGAAATGATTAAAATTCACAAAACAGAAATAATTGTTGGTTCTTATACCATTTTTGCAGTTTGAACTTTTTCATTACTAATGGGAAAAAAAAAATTTGCTCAAGGTTTGTAAAAACTAGGAAAGATGGAGTCTTCAAATGTGAGGGTTTCAAGTAACAGAAATCCAAAAACTGCACTAAAAGACAGAATATAATCACAGGAGTAATATGAAAGCCAGAAAAATCCAAGCAATGTATAGTTAGGGGTGTTTTTCAAAGAAATCTTAGAATATTTAGGCATATCAGGCTTACAGATATCAACTAGAGTTCAATTTTTCTTAAGCGTAGATATCACAAAAACAAACAAC
The DNA here is from genome assembly GCA_013398595.1 of Tychaedon coryphoeus. NCBI lineage: Eukaryota > Metazoa > Chordata > Aves > Passeriformes > Muscicapidae > Tychaedon > Tychaedon coryphoeus. The sequence goes on from WBND01000107.1 coordinate 681,995, forward strand.
AAATCTGAGAATAAGATGTGAATTGTGCTGAATTCAGTAAAGTTTAATCACTACACATGTACATATCCTTCTGCACCTACAGGTGTCTGTCTCCATGTAACAGTGTGCATGCACCTCCCCCAGATAAAAAAACCTCAAAGCCAACACCATTCTGAGTTTGCCTTTTATTTCTGAAAGCCTGTTCTCCCTTTATTTCTTGAAGAAAAGGAGACTTCCTTCCAAATTAACCAGACTTTTCTTATGCTAATTAATTTCCAATTCACAATGGGGTTCCTATTTTATTGGCCTTGGTGAAGAATATTCTGTGTTTCACACAACCACAAAGATAAGGCTGCTTAGTAGAGCGGGCTAATATGGTGTGATCTAACAAGCCAATTAATTTGGAATGTCTTACTGATTAATAAAGCCTTTTACAGAACTGTGTGTTTCATCTGCATTCACAACCTGGCGTTAATAACTTCCTCCATGCAGCAAGTTATGCAACACAGATGATCAAATATTTAAGATACTTTAATTGTACTATTAAAATTTGATATGAGAAAAAAGCTTTGCTGGTACTATTGCAGTTTAGTTTTATAATTAAATTCTACACATCTATAAACTAAATAAACTGGGCAATAGAAGCAGATGAAGTTTAGTACATTCTGAAATTGGGGTATTTTGTTAAAAAATGAGAACAGAATTGATGGGATGCTGAGGGAACTGCTGTGACAGCAGTAGGCACGAAAATGTACAGCACATGATTTAAATAAGCCGTTACTCTTGAGGGCACATCAAAATACGCATTTGTGCATAAAATTTTAAAAATGCACACTAACACCAGTGTTCTGAATTCTCTTATTAGTCTGGGGTACTATTCATATTTTCAGAAGATCCAAGTGAAGCTCTCAAAAGGGTGGTGAAGCTCAATTCAAAAACTGAGCAGAATTTGCTCAAGCAGAGAGGTTTCAAGTCCCTCTGCAAACCAAACTCTTGCTGCTTTTGACAATATGAGGCCAAGGTATTTTTCAGTATTTGTAGGTTTTGCTCTAAGTTAAAAAGAAAACCCACATTCAAAGTAGCTTTGGGACTGCTGTAACAAACCAAGCAGATAAAATACAGATAGCCTCATTGATTTTTCTAGCACTCAAGTGGAAAACTAGAAAACAAACCAGAATTTTTTCACGGAGCAATACCTTCCCAGTGTTCATCAAGTTGTGCTTGTCCCACAACTCTGTCTTCAGCCACAAAGCCTTCACTAAAAACTCCTCTTAGTAGTTCTTTTAATTTGTTAACAGAAGCAGTGTGGTCAGCTCATGCTCAGCATCCAGATTCACGACTCATACACAGTCATGACAAAGATTATAACCCTTAATAAGAACTCTAGTTTTTTTTTTTTTTAATCATTTATTTTTCATCTTTTGTAGAGATGAAGCTCACAAACATGCCTTACTCTTCAAAAATGTGTATTTTATATTAAAACATAAAAACTTTATTTCAATTGCTGGTCATAGCCTTTCTCTTGCATCCCACATCCCTGCCACAAGTAAAATAGTCTCCCAATATCACAAGTAAGTATATTTGTTCCTCACTGTTCATTTTAAAAAGTAATACTTTCAGGTGTCAGCTACTTATTTATTTCTAGCTCATTCACAAGGTACTTCTCAGTGGCAAAACACAAATAGGACTTCCAAGGTACATTTAGTGTAGGATTTATATTACAAAGTAAGGCATCAACCACAGCTCCACAGAATGACAAAATGTTTGTACCTCTCCTTTTTTTAAAATAAATGTTCCTGAACAGAATATAGAAAACATGAGCCACAAGAATTTCTCAATAGCTGTTTGAATTTCCCTGCTCCATTTCACAGTCCTTGCTCTCTACTCCCCAGTAATCATCTTCAGCTGCTGCTGCTAACAGAGACTTACTGATTCTGGAATTATTTCCTCCAATTATGGAAATTTTATAAGTAATGAAAACCAAAATATGTCTTTAGCAATGACAGTCATATTGTAAAATGGTTACAGAAATCCATAATTTGCATTTCTCATTCCCCAGCACAGGCAAATCCACAAGGGAGGCCCTTAGGAAATAAATCTAGAACCATTTCCTTTTAGTTATTGAAATCCTTCTTCAAGAGTTTTCATTACCATTACAAATCAACAGTGACTTATCTGCATAGAAAGAATAGTAGCACACAAAAACACTGCAAACCATAACAGGAGTTGATAGTGCAAGTAATCTGGGGTAGGGAAGAATGTGTGAAATAGACTTTTAATCCAAATACTTGTTATGTCACATGCCTGCTGAAAGCATCTGGGTATCTCCCACAAAAAACCAAAAACAACCCAGTGCTTTTTAGGAGTTTATGTTATTTGTTAAGGAGTTATGGAATAGAGTTACTGTTTAGAACTGATGATTTATCCTGGTAACATTTTTAAAGTAAACATATTGGTGATAAAACAGCAGAGCAAAGCATATGTTTTAAAAGACACCCTGCTCAAAACAAGTTAAAAAAAAAAGAACCAAACAAATCTCTTCTGTTTGTTTTACACTGAATAGCTGAATGGTCAAATACTTGACTAAAAACACCCCCAAAGAAACACATGTGGTACACTTTACAGCTGATAGGGGTTCAGAGAAATCTGATTTTAGCTAACTAATTTTATTTCAGTATTAATGACAGAAGATATTTCAAGCTGCACTTAATAAATGCAATGAAGTTTTAAAAAGGGGCAATTAGCAGTGCCTTGTGATTGATTTCTTTGCACTAAAATAACCACAACCACAAAGCTCATAAAACACTGTCTAAGCAACAGAAACACCTTTCCTTCATTCTAAGAGTGAAGTGCTATCATCTTGTTACTCAAAATCCAGAGTTAGTACACCAAAACAAGGTGGCAAAACATGTTTCCCCTTAATTTTCAGTTTTATATACTAGGATCCAGCTTTGCATATGTGAGTCCACAGTCCAGAATGGAGTATCTATATATAATAATATCTACTTTTGCAGATTAAAAGTGCCTTTTTCGCTTGCTAAAAGGGCTTACTCAGCACGAGTTCAGCAAGCCTCAAGCAGTTTATTTATCACAGTAAACAGAACTTTTTAATCCCCTCTCTACAACCTACTACAGTACCCTGAGTAACAGTTTTTCTACTTCTTTAGAAGTTCATACTGATGCAGAAAAGCAGTGCCTATGTGGAGACAGAGAGAAGGGAAGGGGAAAAAAAAGGAAAAAAGGGACATTTGGTAGATGTCTACTACCACCTTATCTACCCAGCAGATAAAAAGGCAAATAAACAGCAAATACAGAAGAGGGTGCCTGGGGCCTCCCTCTGCTCATCCCTGGTGATGAGCATCCAACTACCTCCCCTTGACACCTGATTTAGAGTTTGACAGTGAAAAAAAAAACCAGCTGTGCAATTAAAATTCCACTGTCACAGGTCCATGGTCACTTCCTGCTGCAACTGGGTCCCCTGAGCCTTTTCCTCTTCAGGCTGAGAGGAGCTGAGCAAGCCCCACCCCAGTCCTCACCTGGTCCTTACACATCACAGCTTCAGCCCCTTTTCTTGGTGCCTTTCAGCTGGGCTACTAATTCTCTGACCTGCTTCATGGATTTTCCAGGACAGAACTTTTTCCCCTGATCAATCAGAAATACAATCAGCTTCTTCAGCTGAAAAGGCAGTTCATCATTTCTATACCCAAGAAAGCCATAAAAGGGTAAATGAAGTGTCCAGGAAAAAGGCCAGGAATTGGCATATGATGGAGCCATTATTTTCTATTAACAGTCAGTTAGAAAGTGTTCTGTTGTACAATTACACAGTCAGGGAATGGTCCCTTGCACGTTTTGCACCAGCCTGGCAGAGTTCAAGCAGTGTTTGGACAATGCCCTCAGGCACACAGTGTGATTCCTGGTGTCCTGGGCAGGGCCAGGAGTTGGACTCGATGATCCTTGTGGCTCCCGTCCAGCTCAGGATATTCTGTGATCTGAACAATTCCCCAGATAACTACCAGGCACAGTTTTCAGAGCTAAAAAATCAAACCTTTCCACAGGCTCTTTTTAATATGCAGTATGCACACAGTGACCCTCTTGCAGAGGCCAAGACACTCCAAAATAGCTGCAAGTTACTCCAATAAACATCCCCAGGCATGTTTAATTTACTGCTATCTCCTATGCTGCCATTACCTCTCAGGGACCTAAAGACCTGGAGTTAATATTAAATGTACATTCATAGCTGATGTTTTGTGATAACCAAGAATAAAAATACTCCTTTTCCTCTCATCAGCTGTGTAACATCCCTAACAACCTGTATCAATATCCAGTTAAACTGCACCAGGGAGGAGTGGAGAGTCACACCAAGAGTCAAGCAGTGCCACTTTTGCCCTCTGCCATATCCACCAGAGGATGGATGTCTGTGCTCGACTGTTGATCCTCAATACATCACACAGGAACAGCAAAATCCTATCTTTCATTGCAATCTCCCTTTCTGTAGCAGCTTTTCAGGGGAAATATAAATATTTCCCCTGTACAGGAGAAATAAGAATGTACCGAGAGCTGTGGTAAATACATGGCATGCACAGTAAATAAACAAAGACAATGAAATTAACAGGAGATACTGGTAAAAAAGACTATTCTCAGGTTATGTGTGTTGGAAGATCACTTCTCTTTTTGAAATTCCATCATGAGAAAATTCAGAACTCAAATACCACAAATCAAATGAAGTGCAATTAAAAGTATATACAACAGAAATTTTAGGTGGCACTCTTTCCTCCTTAATAGGAAGCCTTTCCCATGGCTTTTATCAACAATAAATAATTTTTCCAGTTTCTTGGGAAAAATAAACTCCCTAGCTGAGACTTTATTTTGGATTATAATTTTTTTCACAAAAAGGTTAAAAGAATAACTATTTAGCATTATTTTACCAAATAACTACAGTTCAAATGCTCACACTGAGGTATCCAACATCAAAAAGCCTTCCCATAAGAGGCCAAAAATATAAGAGGTAAATATTCAACTAGGATTTTTCATTTCTGCAAAGTTCATCCATTGCTGAATATTAATAAAGCTGTAGTGTTATTTTTAAAATTTAGTTTTCCTGAAACAGGTGTAATAGCAATAGTGATTAAAGTGCAATTAATGCTGAAGCATCTAAGAATTAATAACACCTCTAAGAATTAATAACTACTGTCTTAGAGGTCTACATGCATTTTAATTATTTTACAGTAAAATATTCTAGAACAATGTTTATAGTCAAGACACATGAAAGGCCAGTGTTTAAAAAAAGGGCATCAAGATCCTTCTCCTTTTACAATACAGTCCACTCTTTTCCTACTATTACATTTTTATAGCTCTTTTGATCATCAATTGACAATCAGTAAAACATTTCTCCATAATAAAAAGAATTTTAGAATTTAAAAGTACATGTTATAATAGGAGACAAATACACAGAAAGCCAATTCATATTTTAAAGACAACCAGAAAGCTACACCCCACATACCCTAATAGACCAAACAAAGAGATATGTTTAACAGAAATACAAAGGAGCTGAAAAACATTTCTTAGAATTTTTTGCAAGAGGTGCATTTATGATAACAAAGCAACACCAGAGTGTGACCACAGATTCCTTTCCTCTCCAATAAATCCCTGAGAATAAAATTTAGGCAGGTTTAAAGCAATGCAACTGTCCTGAATAGACACTGAATCCTTCAACTTTTTATGCTCAATCACTTTCTATCTCAACATTATTTTTTAAGAAGTTGATCTCTTTACAAACAGCCCCATTGAAGACAGCTCCAATGACCAAGTCCTAAAAGAGCCATCCCTTTGCAGCAACATCTCATCCCTAGCACAGCATTTCATAAATGGCCCTAGCACATAAAGGATGCTCTGATATTGTTTTGAGCTCCTGTTCCCTAATTTATTACTTGTTTTCAACAGCAGTCTCCCAAAGGATCTTTACAGTTCTCCAGGTATCTTTAGAAGTCATTATGCATACCTAACTGCTAATTATAGGCATTAAATAGATGTACCAAATCAAACGGTTAATGAACAATATGACAAGAAAACTACACAAAAAGGTTTGAATCCCTTAAGGAAATATCTATCTTCTAAGCCCCACTGCTGCCCTAATATTCTCAATATTGATCATTTGCAGACAAAACAACAGAAAAGCAAATTAAAAGTTTATTGGGTGGTAAGAAACTGACATTGTGAATCGATGAATCACTCTGTTACATTTAATCCCAATTGATTTGAGTAGTTCAGTACATCTTCCAAGCCTGTCTTTATGTCATCCTCTAAAAGTGTAAGGCAAATGGAAATTTATTAAGCTATGAATCCTTTATTACTTAAACTCAATAAGCCCTAAATGGCTCATCCATAAAGGGCAGCTCAAGTACTCTGTGTTTAAAATTTTTAATACAACAAAGCTTTAGCAGGATTGACACAGTGGTCTTGGGGCATCCTGATGTTCTGCAGTGAATGGATCTGAACATTAAAGCACAGCTTGGAGCCCAAGCTGGGGGGCACAACCCAACAGAGACTTAGTGTTGCAGTTTTGGGAAGTCATAGGCACCAGAGCTTGCAACCCTCATTGAAACTGGTGACAACTGGTAACTGGAATTGCCTCGTGCCCACCAGCTGCCACAGAAATCCTCATCCCAATCATTAATGAATGCAGAGGTGAAATCCTGATTATCAGAGTAGCTGATGAGGTTTAGGACATAAAAGTGATTTGAGATGCTGACAACACAGAAACTTTGCAAGAGGTGGTAAGAGAGCATCAAAACTCACACCAGGAACATTTACATGGCTGTAGCTGCCAAACAATGGCCTTTGTTATTTAGCTGCTGGACAGAGAAGATTCAGCTCCTGCAAACACAGAAATGCAACAAGCCAATTTTAACACCAACTCCCTTCTGGGGTCCAGTCCTAAATGAGTTTTCATATTTAGAATGTCTAAACAATATTGAAGTCAAATAGGGAATAAGTTAACGCTCAGAAACACTTAGCATGGTAATTCAGTAGTAAAATAGCATAAAACCCTCTATGAGAAGTATCCTAGACAGCACATCTGGGTAGAAAATAAAATATTAAAAATTTTTAACTTCACAGGGATTGAGTCACGGTGCCAACGCTGACTCTATGTTTGTCAGAAAAAAAAAAGTGAAGTACTGACTAGAAAGTTTTCAACTCAATGCTGAGCCAATTTTCACTGTTGGAAATATCTAGGAAGTTATTTATTTTCTTATTAGTCTGATGTTAAATCCATCTGATGATGTTTATTTCAAATACAAGTTATGTTTCTATAATAGGATGCAGGTCCCTAAAATTCTAGATGAAATGACAAATCCTCACACCAAGAGAGTAAATGCAAATTTTGTAATAACTTCACAAAAATTTCCCCAAAATGTACTTTTTACATTGGATTTTTTAAGTCTTCATATAAACATAGACCAAATGTGATATTCCAGACCAGCAAGTAGATGAAGGATAATTCCTTCAAGCAATCCTTCAGGGTATCATAAGCTGTTGCCTGCTTTACCAACAAAACCAGTCTTTCCTGATTATTCTGGCAACACATCCCAGAGCCAAGTTATTGAAAATATCTATTAATAGCATTACTGAGAACCCGATGGTGTTAAAGAATAAATAATTCACAGTATTGAATACAGAGTCCTCTTGAACACTCCAAGTCTTCAAAACTTGAGTTTTGGAGGTTTTGTGCCTCACCCAACTTCTTTAGGTTTTTTGCTTTAACCTTAAGAAAGTTTCCCAAACTCTTATGCATGCAGACTAAATAGAGAAATAAATGGCTACTCACATTTCAAATAAAAAAAGTGCTGATATAAAAATATAATTCAGTATTATTCATTGTGCTAAATGTCATTATAACATATAGAAGCCATCCCTAGGGATATAAAAATCAAATTAGATTTCTAAGAACACAAGAACCCTACTTGAACAGTAAGAAAAGTTCAAGTCTTTGTCTGAGATACAGGCAAACATGATGTCATTTTAACCTACAGCTGTGTAGACAGAAGTGTTTTATTTCTGGCTCTTTATTTTTTGGTCTCAAGTTTCATTCAGAAACTTGTCCCATAATTATCGAGACATTACCAGAAGGAGCTATTGGGACTGTATATGTTAAAATAAGGATAGAAAGAGGACAAAATATTCTTAACCAAGAAAAAGTCACTTTCAGAAAATATTACTCAATTCAAATCTGCTGATCTAGGTTGATTCTGACAAAACTAAACTAGATGAACACAAAGAATAAACGTAATTTGAAAATGCTTTTTCCACTATGGAAAGTTATGTTAATATACATAATCACTTAAATATTTAAAATACATTGATGCAAAGAGTTTTTCATTACATATTTCTGGAAAATTTTCATTCAAAATATTCACTTCTCAGTATTTTCATCCTTTATAGGATTTTAATATGCTAGGTAGCTCAACTACTCAACTTTCCTATTGGTTTTAAATTCTAGTTCTTAAACATCTCTACTCATACACTTCAAGACCTGAGTGTGATTTAGGTTACCTGCATTATTTTCTGCCAATTATCTACATATTACTTTTTACTTGAGCTAAGTGTGATAATGGTGCATAAAAAGAAATTACATTAATTTCTACACATTATTTTTCAGTTGCCACCATGACAAATAACTACCTCCACCCCTGTCAGAGCTTTTTAGTCAGTAGATCACAAAGAAAACACTCTGCAGTTACCACTGCTTTAGAAATTCATTACTTCTTTGCAAAGAATCATTTTGTTGAAATACTGTTCACAAAACAAGACTGATTTTCCCAATTTCCAAACTAGGCTTGTTCAGGGTGGTGGGAACATAGCTTGTGATGAGACTTAAAAAAACCAAACCACTTACTACCATGGCACATCAAAATTTTTCAAGTATTCTGAATAGTTCAGACAGTTTCCAGAAAACTAAAGAACCTGCATGAAATGTACTGATTAAGCCAATTTTGCTTAATAAATAAATAATTAAGTCGATTTTTCATTCTGTTATCCAATCCTACACCTGTGAGTGCTCCTTAATTGTGCTCAACTCAGGTCTTTCACATGCAAAACTCAGCATTTCTACCCCTTTCTTCTCTCAAAACAGGCAAACACCTTCCCTCAAGTAACTATACAGAGAATATGTTAATAATGCATTGCAGGAAAATACTCATTCACAACAGAGAAATGGGCATCTGGAGGAAATTTTTTGAGGGGCAGGAGAGGTGTGCAGAGGTGCTTTTACAAAACTTTTTTGTAGATTAAAATCTACCAACATGGTTTGGCAGGATAGAGCTGCTAAATTGCACAAGAAAACTTCAAATTGCAGGAAGAACTAGGTAGAACAGTGTGGCTTAACTGAATTCACAGCTGAATTTTCTACTCCAGCTAAAAGCCTTTGGACAATAGCTAAGGCAAACTGTCTAGCAAGGAAAAACAAGTTACACAGGCAAAATTATCAGAAGGCACTAATTAAATAGAGATATTCACATCACTTCAGGAACTGCAGCAGCAGAAGTATTGCCTGCTTGTATTCACAAACAATACTCCTACCTGAACTTCACAGTCTTCCAGCCAAAGCAATTGTTCCAGGAATTCAGCCTTTCACATCAAAAAAAGGAGTTTTTTAGCTCCCAGTCACTAAGTGACTGAGAAAAAAATAATTTTCTCTATGGAGGCAGGATAGGAGTATTATGCCAGAACTAGATTGTAATCTCTATGAAGCAAGAACTGAACCTTACTAGGAATTTATTCAGGATGGATCCAGACTCTGATATACTGAACTGCAGTAAACAGCCACTACTATAGCCTTCATAAAAACAAAAGTAGGACAGGAAGGATGCAGGTGCCGATGTATCTTCACAGGATACAAAACCACAGAAATTCTGAATGCCCTTGACCTCCAGCCAGGCTTACCAGCAAAACGTTCATGTGACTTACAAGTGGGTCATGTAACTAAACTGAGAATGGAATTCATAGAAGCAACTTGAAAAACAGAGCAGGAAACTACCTACACACTCAGAAAAGGTAAAGCACAGAGCACAACACAGGAAAAAATACCTGCAAATACAACATTCTCTAAACACCAATCACTGGACTTACCTGGACTGAAGAAACTCCAAGAATGGAAGCTCAGCTTTGCCTCTAAAAAATGCTCACTACATAGAAAACTTCTCCCTGAATTCAAAAGACATCTTCAGTCTCCTTTGTTCCCCCATTTCTGTTTTTCCAGCATGGCCAGCTGCAAGCAATGATCCTGACCGGGTCCCCCAGCTGCAGCTGGTCAGACCCACAAACTGGGGAGGTATCACTGCAGCTGTGCACTGACACAAAAACCTGCATTCTTACTCTAACTACCAGCTTTCAGGAGATGTGTAGGAACTGCAGATTCACAAGGCTTTTGAAATTTGAAGGGGAAATGAGCCCTTCTCTTTCTCCATGGTTTGTCTCCTCACAGCAGTGCAATTGCCACGGTGCTAAATCAGATATGAGTTTGTTGAAATCCTGGTGAAATCAGTACAGTTTCTTTCACCAACCAAGCTTTCAAGACTTACAGGTCTCACATGAGCTACAAGATTGGCCAAATAATGCATGCTACAAATGGAAAACAACTATTATTCTGTCTGATCATAAATCCACAGTTCTGGAAAAGCTTGCCTCCAGTAGCAACCTAATACTCCCCTTGAAGCAGGTGCCTGTTGATACCTGAAGTGTTAACATTCACAAATCACTGCAGATCCAATTGGAAAGTACAAAATAAGGTGTTGTGATAACAAGCCACTCTCCAAACAGTGAGACTCAAACATGAAACCAGGAGAGACATGGAGTTTGGAAAATACGTAAGCAAGGGTATGGAGTCCAAGCTAATCAGACAGGAAAAGTGCAGACTGGATTTGTGACAGAAAGCAAAGCTTATCTCCATGCTTACAGAGTGAGACAGTCAGAAGTCCTGTATTTCCAATATTTTATTAGAAAATAAGGAATTTTCAAGGCTCACTGGCAGTAGTACCCAGATTACACCTATCCAAATTAAGTTTCAATTAATTAAGACAGAAAGTAGAAATCACTCAAGCAGGTTAAAGTGGCCACTTTGAACCTTCTTTTGAAGGATTTTCTTGAAGTCAGCAGGCAACTCCTGCTTCTTTACTGGGAAAGCACAAACAAACAGGCAGTGAGAGGCCAGAAGAACAAAAACAAACAAACAAACCACACTTCATTAGCAAAGGCACCAGAAAGGCAAAGCTTTGGATGCAACAAAGAACAGTTGTGGACCTAATCCTGACGTCAATGTGCCTGACAGCTCAAGGCTTTGAGGGCAAAGCTTGTTCTGGGAACACAGCTAACAAGTACTTGTGGCAGGAATTTGCCTTCAAAGCAGTGATTCCCAGAATCTGTGTCTGTAGGGCCACCCTAACAAGTATTTGTGGCAGGAATTTGCCTTCAAAGCAGTGATTCCCAGAATCTGTGTCTGTAGGGCCACTAGTGGATCATAAGGCTGCAGCATTTGTTAAATGGGAGCATTTAGACACCCTCTCCCTAAGGATTATGCAATATCCTGGTGGCTGAAACTCCAGGCTGAGGCCCCTTCTCTTGATTCCTTTACCAAGATGACACAGAAGGCAAATCAACCTTTAAATTTATCTTTAAAGCTGGCAGGAGCTATGATACTTTACCCAAAGGATGTCATTTATCTAATGGAATAGGGCAAGATTCACCCATGTTAAACAGTTTTGCTCATTATTTGA
>WBND01000107.1:696901-748429 GCA_013398595.1 Tychaedon coryphoeus
AAAAAAAAAAAAATAGAAAGCTAAATTTACTTTGTGGAAAAAAGGAAAAAATCATGGAAACTACAGCAGCCTCAGTGTGAAATCCAGATTATGCAGGCAGATACAGTCATCAAAAGTTTTTGTCCTCTACTACTGAAGGGGTAATCACCAAAATATGTAACATCTGTATACAGAACACAGTTCATATCCTTTGTAGGAAAGTTTTAATTAAAAGTCCTATGTGATGAATTACTTAGGCTAAAAGCAGTAAGCTATCAAGTTGAAAAAGAAATATTAAAAAGAACAGGTTAAAGGACAGAAAAGAATATAAGAAAAAAAAAGATCTATATCCAGCCAAGGGAAGACACTTAGAGGAGCCCTACTGTACATGACAGCATTTGGGCAAGAGCAGAATTTCTGAAGATAAAAAAGAGTTATACTGACACATCCAAAGATTAAAAAGAGCAGAAATGTGGGCAGGTAAAGAAAAAAAACATCCTCATCAATGAACCAAAAAAGACAGCTGTAGGGAAGGGCTGGAAGCATGTGAAAGTACAGAATAGGTACACTGCCTCACTTCAACTTACATATTAAATAGAAAAATCAGACAAAATAATATAAAAAGAGATTAAAGAGAAACATAGACAGGACTTCAAAAAGGCACTTTCTGAATTAAAAATACATCCAGTAGCTTTCATCTAAGATACAGAAATTGAAAAAGAAGAGAAAAAAGCCTGCATCCATTTTGCATCAAGCAGGATGATGGTTTACAGAAGAAGTACAAGTCTCTATAAATCAACACTGCAAAGCACTTCAATGCACTTTTCCCTTTTATTTATATCTCATGAAATGTTGGCAGGATAAGAACAGAGGTTAGGGAGTGGAAAACATGTATTTTATCACTTTGTTTCTGCTTGTCTAGAACACCAGAATTCCTGTAATGAGGACTCTGCCCACATTCACCATGAAAGAACACGAGGAAAGGTTTTGCCTTTTAACATGAAACAGTGTGTTTGCCCAAAGCAACAGCTCCCTCAAAACAGCCATCTCTTGAAACTGCTTTATTGCTCAAGTGCAGAAGATGGATTTCAGGGATTTTTCACTCCAGCCTCATTGCTGTTGGCTGTCCTGTATCTGATCTCAGTGAAAGGACCTGTCCCAATATGATGTTTTCATCAAGTATGTTTGGTAACACATCTATTGATACAGAATGGAGAGGTCAGTCAGGAGGGCAGTTCATCAGAAAAGATGGAAGAGCAGGGAGTCAGGAAGGATGTGAAATGATGGATCAGCTGTGATTGTGGGAAAGATTCCTCCACAAGCCTTTGAGTGCCCCTGATGTCTCACAAAAGGACAAGAGCTGCTTCAAAGGCTGAAATGCTGCTTAGAGTAGGCAGAGGAATTATCCCCTGAATAAATTCCAATCAAACGTGTTTCAAAAGGAAGGACTGTTCCTAACTAGATTTATTAGAGGGTGTGGAAGACAGTAAACTAAAAGGCTCATGGATTAACAGAGAGACATGGCACTTCTTAGGAAACACAGTTGATGCAGGATTATAAAATCCTTGTAAAGATACATTCCAGAGCAGCATCAAGAGCAGGTCAGCTCCTATATATGAAGTTTTTATAAAGGTTTTTATCTGGGACATGATTCGGGCCTAATTCAGCAAGTGTTCTTCCAGTTTTTTGTTTATGTCCACTATTTAAAAGAAAAGTTTTAGTTGTGCTGTTCAGCTTGCATATGAAGATAAATACCTTTCATGGTCTTTTATCTAAAACTGAACATGAATCAATGGAGAAAGTGTTAAGCTGCCTAAAAGGATGGTACTTCTTGCCTCAATACAACAACACTAACAAGGAATATACAGCTGTGTCAATATACAATAGCAGAAACTGGTGTTTTGTTGTTATTTATTTAAGTATGACACATAAAACTTAGGCCCATGACTTAATGAGATTCACCACCATGGCATTTCCTATCACTACACACATAAATATCAATATTTATGTACAGTGAGGAGAAAATTCCTGAAGCAACGTCTTCCCCATGCAGATTTTCCAACAGGATTTATCTGATTACTTTCCAAGACAATACTGGTGCATCCTTGGAATGCTTGGTGGAGGCCCAGGTGATATATTTAGAATGCTGTGCAGTCAATCACCTACACTGCTTACCTTGTAGGAGGTTTTTTTATTATGATTCTAAGGATAACATCTCAGTAGCCCTTTTTGTAAACCTAAATTAAATATAGTGCTCCTATGACTCATTTGACAGAAAATATGTCTTTGTGCATATTAAATATAACTTAGAAAACAATCTGTTCTCTAAGTCTAATTAATTGATCTAATCTAATCAATCTTACTGATTTTTTGCTTATAATAAGTAGCATGAAACTATGAAAGATTCTGTGATGACCCCTCTCTGAGGCATCACAGAGTGAAAACAGTCTCTTAATTATTCTTGTCCATCAAGCTGTATTTTGGATTTCATTAGCCTTGTCACAGATGTTAAGGACACAGAAGAAAGGAATCTTCAAGATGTCAAAGGAGAAATTCTTGGTAATTTACATATGGCAAACTACTGAAACAATTGCTGTTTAAAAAAGATGTTGAGATGGTTATTTCTAATTACAGCATTTGTAAACATAACCATTTTTCTAACCTTCTTTAAAGTATATATGTGAAGATAAGTTCTTAATATACAACAAATCTCTTTGGTTTGTGGAAGAAGATTTAAAATAAACCAGTACTGGTTTTTCTGAACTATTACACTCTGTGCAATTATTGGTAGAAGAAATGTTAACAGTCTGAGGATAAACTGTTGTGGGATGTTAAACAGTCTAAAACAACAAAGGATCATCAATATGAAATTGCACTAAAGAATAAATTAAATGACTGTGTCCTGAGGGGTGTACAAATGTTCTGGATTGGTTATCGATTTCTACAGATGAAGCCAAAAATTCATCTACCTAGAAAGAGGGAGATGCAGGCCCACTATGTATTGAAATGTTCAAATACACATTTCTTGTTTTGTTTCATTTACTTTCATGCCTTCTTTACAAATCACAAAACATAGATGAGAAGAAATTCCACATTTCACATAAACATCTGTAAGGTTCAGTATTCATCCCACTCATGCTGCCCTGTCATTTGGCCTTTTTTTTTTTTTCTGGTACTTTCATATTTTTTTTATTCCTTGTCCAAGGCTGCCTTTGCTCCATTAAACTGTGTGCAGCCAACTTTATTGATAGCTCTGCCACCTCACATCAGCATTTCAGAGACACTGAAATGACTTCAATTCAGCTCCTGCAATGGTATTTAAATAGCAGTGCCTCATTTGCCTTTATTGGAAAAAAAAAAAGGAGACATTAAAGTAAGAAGGAAAAAGCACCCAGAGCTTGAGTTATCCATCCTGTAAACTGTGCCTCATATCTTCTTATACACTTTTTTTCCCCCCTATTTTCAGGAAAACAAGATGTAGATATCCCTTTTACACATTCATGCACTCGAATGAATGTGCATTCTGGCAAAGTTATGCTGGGGACTATTTTTCTTTATGTTTAGCCCAAAATCTCAGCATCTAAGATTTAAAAAATCAAAAAGCTTATTGCTGTACACAGAATTAACGTGCTTTTCCTCATTTTGGAAATGAAAGCATAGTCATTACTAGCCATGTCAGTATTTCTCTAGAACCTAGTTTCATAAAAAATAAAATGCCCACATTAGGTATTTTTGCTGTGATTTACAAATGGGCCATCTGTGCCTATGAATAATGAAACTGTCAAAGAACTGGATACCAAGACATGACCATACACTGTATTTTTCATGCTTAATGCTAAAAAACCCATAAAAACACATGAAAGGGGAGCCAGCAAATTGCTGAAAAAATTCCTTTCAACTTTCTAACTCATTAGCTTTTCTGAAGAACTATTTGTGTCTGGGCAGCTGAGCTCACTTACTGAGATGATCTGGTGCACAACTGCAGCCTCTCATTCAGCACCAGAAAGGCAATGTATTTTCTATTCAGAACAGAATAGATGTTCCAAGTTATCAGACAAATAAATAGTGTGGGTAGTTATTGGCTGGGTATTGGACTGAACACAAACCCTGAGGGGGGGAAGTTTCCTACCACATTCTATTCTTCAGGGACAGGGAGCATTGCAATAGACAAAAGTAATAATTTTCTGTCCTTGCAACTTCAGTATTATCTATTATTATGTACTCAAAGTCTTAAGCCAGTAAAATCGTTGGTTTAATATAGTAATGGAAGCAAATGATCTGTATTTCCCCCCCTAATATTTGCTGCTCCTTGCCCTGTGATTGATTACAAATAGAATATCTGTTTATCTACACAGATTATAGTTCTCTGCATATACTGGCATCGAACCTATTCTGTTTTTCTTGGTGACTTAAACAGGAGCAGGATTAGATCTCTGATGGAAGCTTTACTGCACAGGAAGCATTGATTTGAGAGATTAGCACTACACTGTGGTGACAAAAGATATTCGTCATCACAACTGAGTAGAGCAGGTTCCAAGAGAGTCTGGCGAGAGCCTGGTGTGTTTTCATCAGCCTCTGTCACTTTTTCCCCAAAACAGAGTTGATTACAGAGCTTCATTTTATCAGAAAACTGGAATGGCATTCAGTAAGTGATTTGTTTGTGCCATGGAGTATTCCAAGGACAGGTAAGAAAGACATTTTCTTTATTTGGGAAAGAAAACAGTATCATTAAAGGCACATTCTCCTGATTTAGTGTAACACTGGCATGAAGAAAACTCAAATCCAGCTCTGGGATTCCACTGTCAGGCACGCACCTGGAATGTTGTTCCAGCCAGATTTAGGCATTAGATAGAAGCTGCTGTCAGGAATTCCACTCTCCCTTTTGGGAGCAACTTCTGAAGAAATGCTGTGGCTGGATATGGATTAACTTTTGCTCTAAGCTGATTACATACTGTAGCCTTTTTTTTTTTTTTTTTAAATAAACCATCAGTTTTAGGAACACAGAGACTGAACACTTACTCTCTACTTTGTATGTACATCTCTTCATCTGTGCTGTTCTGAACACAAATTTCCTTCATAGTAACTAAAACCTGGTACTGAGATATTCTAGAGAGCACTCTCAGAAAGACATAGAAAGAGCAATTTTTTTTCTCTTCTCTTCCTGATGACTTGATCAGAAACTAGAATGGGAATGGTATAGTCTTTGCCATGATATTCAGATATTCACATTTAGAGATCTGAACCACAGAAGTTGCTTTTTTAAGTAAGCAGGTCCTAAACTACTATCTAAGAAAACATCTGGAGAGGAACAATATTACTGGAAATGTGGACTTTGCCTGGATTTTCATAAAATTACTGTGTCACAAGTCTACAGAATGGCTTAACATATTTCACTTTACAGTTACTTTACTCAGCCTTTATGTGAAATACATAAAATCCACTTGTTATCACTGAGAGGTCTAAGGACAATGCCCAGCAGTACCAGTAAAATACAACAGAAGGAGCATACAAAATTGAATGAAATTTTGGGCTAATTTATTATCTGAAGGGCTGTCCAAAAAAACCAGCTTCAACCTCTTGATTCTTTTTTATCCATGTCTCAGTTTTTCTAGAAAGAAATAATCTTTTTTAAACCTTTATATTGCAAACAATTAAGAATTTATGAAAATTTGTTTATGGGAATCTCTTAACTGCAGCTATTTCTATAAAAACTGCACATATTTAAATGAACTCAGGCTAAAGATTTAATTATCTACAACTAGCCCTAGTTAATCCCTAAGATTTTTATTGTAAACACATTTTTTATGCATTTAATTGCACACTGCACATTTTTGAAACTTGCATCTTTATTTACTCCCATCAAAGTATGCAAATCTAGAGGATTGTATTAAATTCTGAATAAAAATACTGTCAAAAACAATATTACTAATGTATTCTTAGTTATCCAGTGCTCAACTAATTCCTCTATACAAATGTTTTAGCAGCTATTGTATTTTAAGGATTTAGCATAATTGAGATTTTAAAAATTCAAAATTTGCATCCTGTTATTGTTTAGATTATTTCAAGTTTAGATGTTGAAACAAACTATTTTATTACATAGATAACTAAAGATTTGTGGAGTGGATGCTATAGTTTTTGCTAGATGAATTGATACAGTGGAAAAAGCAGGTAAATTTTCTAGTCTGTTTCAAGCAGACTAGAAGAAAAGATGTTGTGCATGGAAGATTGTGTGCTGAAGGATTCTAATGAATTAAATTCATTCCATTTAAAAACTTTGTCTAATTTATGTCTGCATAGCACCATCACCTTAATTATAGTGAAAAAAAATGTTCATTATTTTACCTGCAGTTGAGTATGGGGCATTCAGGTTTTGGTACAACTCTTACTGCACATTAATGCTACTGTTTTTATCAATATGAAACACACTCATTATGTAAAAAAACCAGTCCAGTGTCAACTCTCCCTTCAATGGGAAGGGAATTACAACATCAAAGGCAGCAGGAAAGCTCTGCTTAAACACACTTTAAGTTTTCACAGATCTTTAGTAATCTGCAGCCTCTTAGGAAACTTTGTCCTTTACTGACCTCCATTACCCACAAAAGCCCAACTTGAGATGATTTGGGTCATAATTCAGAAAAAATAGAAAAGCTTTAAGCTTTAAGGCATTTAATAAAGCCTTTGTTTTTTCCATCTACATGTTTATCACATTTGTCATTCTTTAACAATATCAGGAAATAAAACATGGAAATAAAAATACTAAAATACAGCAACTCATATTACATTTCTAATCTATTCCACCCAAAAACATTAGACCAGATTAAAAAGTTGTTACCTAGCCATGCTGGAGCACTATTTTACAATATTTTATAAAACATATATTTTTTAAGAAGTTGAAACCTTTTTTCTTTCTGTCAGAAATATTCATGCGAAACGTTTATTTTGAAAAGACCCCCTGGTAAAAAATCACGTTTTACTCATGTTTTACTCATGTTTACTATCAAATATGTTTGGACTTGCAAGTAATCAGATGAAGAGAGGAGATACTTATTGACAGGAATTCAAATTAATTCAGCACCTTTCCCTGCCAGTGAGTTTCTTTTTCTTTGTGAGTAGAGATGTGACTGCTGTTTGCTGTGGCTGAAGGAAATCTGAAAGCAGCTGCTGTAACTTAAATCTGTTGTGATCTGCACATTTCCCTCTTGACCCATTATTCCTTAAATCTCCATCCCAGTGCTCCAGTTCTGAGCTCCACAGGATGTGCTCTTTGCTGTGGTCACTCTTGTCACCCATCTGCAGATTTTCCTTCAGTTCCCTTGGCCTCTGATGAAACCAAATAAATGCTGAGAGCTGTACCAAACTGTGTGCAGAGCTCTGTACTTGAATGTAGGTTTCAGGTGAAATAAGGGGAAAAAAATAACTTTTGTGATCCTGTAAAATAGAGAATTTTTCACATGCCACTGATCTGAGGGATTAAGCTACAGAGAAACAGCTCTACTATGATAGATCAGATGTTTTGCTTAAACTTTCAAACCTCTTGAAGTGAAACCAGGTTTCCTGTAGAACTGCAGAGTTTTCCCTGAAGAAAGGTCTCTATGTAAATTCTCACTATAAATAAATCTTGGTTTTGAAATGTCAGATTAGAAACCTCAGTGTGGGATCAGTGACTGCAGCTCTTGTGGAAAGGCAGATCATTATATTCAATGTATATATAATGTAATGGTGCGAGAATGAAAGAGAGAAATAAAAAAAGGTTTAACCAAGATTTAAGAGCTTCTTAATTCCAAATGTGGGTCCACTACTGGCTGACCCTAAGGCAGCTTGCAGTGAGATAAGCCACTTCTTTTTTTGTTGCATTTCCCAACTAAGATTTGATCTTTTTTTATGGGAAGAATTTGCCATTATATCATCAGCACTATGTTCACCTCTGTAAGCCTGAAAGGCTAAAACCTGTGTGCTTTACAGAAATATCAGGTAAGCTGAACCCTTTTGGAGCCACAGAGCAGAAATCCATGGAAGGCAGGAGAGGAATGCATCTCACAGGACAACTAAAGCTCCACCAAGGTTCTCCTCTTCCTGCTCTGGAGAACTGTCTGAGAAACTCAGTGAGTTAATAAAGGTAATAATAATCCCACAGAAAATCTTCCTAACTGGTGCTCTGACACAGATTCAAAGCCCACAGGGTAAGTATCACAGCCTCAAATTTGAGATTATGTTGCAGAAAAAAACCCCAAGTTTTCTGAGGCTATAGAGCAGAGAGAGAGATTCACTCCATCTGGGATTCACCCTTGTCATGAGTTCCCTTCTGTGATGCTATTTACAATCAAAAGGGCAAAAGCATCTTAACTTGATCAGGACAGAGACATTACTGCTGAACACCTCAGATCCAGTCCTGTAGCACAGGAAAAACCTTTAAGTGTCAGGTTTTATTTTTTTTGGATGCTTGAACTTTGCATCTTTTGCTTCCTTTTTATGACAGATAATGAATACAAGTTTTACATCAAGTCATTTTGATAAGAGAAAAAGCCCAAACAGGTCAATGATGTTAGGTGGAAAATGTTTCACAAAGAAGGGAAAAATAAGCAACTTGTCATTTGTTAAAATGAGCTGTTTGTTCCCAAATGCTGTTGGGTCACTGGGTCAAAATCCATCACTGTGTGTATTCATTCAGGTGTATGTGCACCTTTAGGCACTACATGTCACTACATCACATAAATTTAATAACTTATACAGTGGTAACAGAAAGGCTGATAAAAAATGCTGTGCTTTCACCTATTTTTTTTTTTAAGTCTGGAGGCAAAAGAATAGAGAAGAACTGACAAGAAATGTCCGTAATGAGTTTATGTAGGCAGAATATTTTTCTTTTTGATGTAGTAATTATAGAATCATCCAGGCTGGAAGAGACTTAGCAAAGTCACCTCTAGCTCAAACCAGGATCAACAGTGAATTCAAACTACACTGCTGTGGGTTTTGTCCAGTCAGGCCTCAACACCCTCCAAAGATGAAGAATCTTCAGATTAACTGAAATTGAACATTCTAGTATCTTATTTGTATGTCAATAATGGCAATATAAGTGTCATATTTTACAGGTAATTCATTCCTTTAATTGAAAAAAAATCTCCCAGCATTTCCAAGTGTCCCACGGTATTTTGGTAAAATGAAGTTCCAGTATCCATGTTATCAAAAGAGTAATTTTAATTAGGTACATTGTTTTTATTCCTTGATCATAAAACTTTACAAGGTTAATATTTATCTGGATGAACATTTCTTGATGTCAGCTTTATTCACCAACAAGGCAAAGTGATCAAAATTGTTTCCTGCAATAACAGGCAATACAGGCAGTTAATTACTTTTTTGATGAAGTCGCTTTTCAAAAGACAAAGAGAATTTATTTGGATGAGGATATAATCAACAAACAGAAGATAGTGTCTTTCTTCTAGAGCACCCAGCTCATCAGCATTCATCCAAAAAGAACTTTCTGTTTTTTTCTCAAGACCCTATTTCTAGTGCACCTGGGAATGTTTTAGCAGGCTTGCTGTCATCTTTTTTAAATCTGTTTTTTACGGTTGGGATTTCTTTCTTATATTGAGGGTCTCAGGTGATGTTTCATTTGCTGGTTCCCTTTTTTGCAGACCAGCAGAATAATCTGGAAAAGGCTCCTTAGCCTCCAGTTCCATACTGGTATTTCCAGTAGAGTGTGACTGGTTTGATAAACGCTCCCAGTAATTTCATGGCTTCTAATGACAGTGGTGAGGAGCAAATTGTATGAGTAAACATGAGTCATAATAGAGAGCACAGTGTTTCACAGATTAAAATAATCCTATTTTGGTTTCCTGAGAAGATTCAGCAACAAACTGATGTGGAGTGGGCTGATCTTTTCATCTTTTGGAACCCTCATGCAGGCAATAATATGCAAGACTCTTGTTAAATATGGAGAACAGAAGGATGTGAAATGAAAGTCTGGCAAAATAGCTTTTGACTTGTGGCATAATCATGGGTATAAAGAGAAAAGACACCCACCACACAATTTTTTTGTGCTAGCCCTAAAAAATGACCACAAAATTCATTATGCTTATGTAATTCCTCAACCAGTGTATTTTGCAATAATAATATAAAACAATATTTATGTCAGTTACACAAGTAAAATCACAAACATCTAAAATCATTTAAAATCTCTCAAAAACTTAAATGCCAATGTAATAAAAATTAATAAATGTTACAATACTCTTGGAAAGATCCCACACCTACGAAGAGTCTCTAGTTTAAATTATGTTGGTAAACATTTTTTACATCTGACCAGAGTTTTCATTGTTCATATATGCCAACTCTCCACCTGAACACTATCTTCTACATAAAAGCAGATTATTTATTTCCACACTTTTTTACCTACCTACTCTGCATAGTTTAACTGACCACAATCTCACCTCTCCATAAAAATCTGAAATTTTTATAAATTAGGTATTAAGAAGGTTTTTCATCCAGCAGATGCAGATTGCTTTCAAAATTGCCATCATTCTCTTTCCTTTCTGTGCTGTCAGTGAACAGAATAAATGGAAAGTTTTATCATTCTCAATTCCATCCATTGATTCAACTTTTTATGTCTCAACAGTCTAAAATAAGGACTGTCAACAGTCTAAAATAAGGAATGTTTCATGACAGTAAAAAACAGTTTGTCAAAATCCTGCCCTGCAAGGTACCTGCAGCCCTCTCAGCCTCTCTTGCAAAATTAGTAGTCTTTTTTTATCTCATCACTCAGCATGGGAATATTGGTCATTTTTTTTTCTGTTAGGAGAAAGGACATTTACATTTTTAAAATCTGTTCTAATTATTTCATCATCTCTTAAATTTATCAATGGGCCAAACTTCCAAAACTGTAGCTAACTCCACTGTGCCAAAATCAATTGGTGTTACCTGCCATATGATCCATTTTACTAATCTGAAAGATTTCTATCACAAAATTTATCACCTTGTCTCTCTGAAGCAATATACTACACTAAACCTTTACCATGATTTTTATTGATTTTTTTATACAAACTGTGTCCCCAAAAACAACTTGTCTGTCAAATTTATCTTGAAAATATCCTTAGCTATTAAGCTGTGTTGAAATTAATATTGTAGCAACATTTTCAGACCAATGTATTCCACTGTAAACTAAAATATTTTGCCTATGACTGTCTAATCTTTATTGCATCAATTTACCAATTGTTCTAAGTCACTTTCAAGCACTTTTGTATAAATTACACCGATTATCTCTAGCTTTTCTAGCAATTTATTTATATTATACATGTGATTCTTCTGAAGCACTTTGTATACCCAACAAACCTTTGGCCTGATGTGCTGTATCTGCTTTATACATCAGCCTGAATAAAAAACAGAATCCTGATATATTACTCTATTTGGTAATAAAGTCATACAAAACATGAAAGAGTAACAGCTATATATACCAAGACAAGATGACCTTGTAGTTCATAACTTTAAAGAAAACATTTTATTATCTGTTGACAAGAATCTTTTACATTATGTCTGTTTTTTTCTTAGTTTTCTTTTTCTCTTCAAACGATGACACCTTTGAAATCCTTGTATTGCTACTTCAGTGCAGATTTCACCATTTAAATAGAGTAGTGCCAGCCTAGTTGTCAACATCTCTGGTTGTTTATTCTCAGTTTTTGAACAACTGTCCAAACCCAGTTGTTTCCAATGATTCCTGCATGAGACACATGCAATATTACCTGGTCACCATGGCCTAAAAAGGGATGCACTGTCTTACTAAGTCCTGTTCCTTGAAGTGGTTACCATGATTTCCAGCATAGCTTTAATGCAAACAGTCTTGCTAACAATCTAAACCCATCTCTTTTTTCCCCAGAAATTTCCTAGGGAGCATTTTAACATCCATTTGCTGACATCCTCTTAACACACAAATGCATAGTTGTAATAAAAAAGCACTTCAGATTTAAAAAGTAGATGCTATCATACAGTGTCACTGTGCTAAAAGGCAAACATCTCTCTTTCCAAATTGTTGCTATTTGGAAAAGAGCACATTTGTTTTTAATACGTACTTGCATAGAGCAAGGCCAGAATTTATGTTTCAGGGGACCTGGCCAGCTTAGTATTGGTTTGAATTAGGGGCTTTTTAAGGGTGTGCAATGCTTTAAAGATACTTTATGTATGGTACATGTTTAAGGTTTCAGTATTATGAACATAATAAAAAGCTCTAAGTCCCAAACCATTTTCAAGTGATACAGCATTATTATATATATATATACACTTATATAATATAAACATACATGGACAATAAAAAACTCTCCCAGTTATCCTAATTCTGATAATTTGGGAGACTGGTGCAAATCTTCACTCAGTATTTGATAAATGGGTTCATTTCACTTCAAAGGTTGGCTGTAGTTGAGAGTATTTTAGAGATGCTGGTGAAAGTATAAAGATGGAGACTACATATTTAATTACAAGGTATCAATATTTTCTAAAAAAGCAAAATTTCATTATTGACTGAAAACTCGATCCTAATACTTATGTTAATAAATGAAGCACTTTATTATTAAATTTTGCTAGATATGGTTTGTCTTTTCTTGTTCTTTTAAGCCCATTAAGCTGATGTCACCACAATTTCTGGGTTGTCCCATTTTCCAACTGACCAGCTGTCAGTTCCTGTTTCTGGACAGATTACAAGTGCAGCCCAGAACGTGGCAAAGTGAATGCAGAACAGATTGAACACTGAGGGGAATCTGAGCAATGCAACAGAAGAGATGAAAATGCTGCAAGCCTGCTGACAGACTGGAAGTGAGGAAAAGCCAAAGGAACTGGAAAATGCAGCCAGAAAACTTGTGAGACAGCAGATACAAAAAAGCCAGACTTATAACAATTTAAAAATAATGGTTATTTATAAAAGGCAGCACAGCACAAGAATACATGATCATGGAGAATGATCTACAGATATTTATATTAGATACCATTACTGCTATTAACAAGTCCCCAGTTAATTAAACAAATACTCTCTGCATTTAATACAGTATTTTAATTATTCTTTAAATAGTCATGGTTAGCTAAAACATTGTGAGTTTTCTGCTGGAAAATGAAATTCATTATCCGTCTACAAAGAAAACCAGAAATGTGGTACGTGTCCATCACTCCTTTATTCTTGCTTAATTCCAGGATTCACACAGCAAAATTTCTCTAGTAATTTTGTGTAGTGTTATTTTTTCTCCTAGTTAGCTGAAATCTAACTACTCTTTAACAAGGTATGATATCAAATATAGAAAATACACTTTCCTCTTGGCTGAAGACTAATTTCCTTGTGTTTTGAGTAGAGAAAAATGCACACTATTTCTACAAGGGACAACAAGATACCCTTCATAATTCTCAAATTAGAATCAGACTCCAGGGAAATAAAATATTCTTATGTCAGGTGTATATAGAGTGCTTAAAATTAGATTGATATTCCTTTTTAGAAGCTTTGTTAATATATCAATTCACTTAATAAGGAAATCCTTGATATTTAATTTTACTTTAAAATTTGATGTATTCAGCTACAACTTTTTATTGAATTCTCTCATCCTTAAAATGTCTTCCAGCTGCACTCTAACCAACATCTGAGTTCCTGTTGCAAAATGCTACAGATTTCTGACAAAATGTTCTTTGTGAAGCCCCCAGCCAGGGTGAATGCAGAGTTGGATCCATGGATGCAGACTTTAAAAATTAAGTGCACTAGAAGAGACATGCCTGAAACTGAAGATCTAGATGTTTTAATACGAACAGCTCCCCTATTGTAGTGCCCTTCCTTCTCTGACAGAAAGTGCAGTAAGTAAAAAAAGTGAAAAAATTTAGTTTTCCTTTAATATGTGAAAAAAGAGCTGGGGAATCCATGAATGGTAAGAACTTTACATTTGCCTTTAATTTAAGGTCTCAATATGTATTTCACTCTTTAAAAAGATGTTTAAAAATCCTGGGATTAAAAAGTTGCTGCCTCAAATATCATGTCAGTCAGCATTGGCTGTGGCATTACTTTAGACAAACTAAGATTCTGAATAAAAGTTTTCTTCTTCTAATGCCACATTCCAAGGGTAATGAAAGTAAACATAAATTGTATCACACAAAGCTATGAGCTTTACAGGGCTGTGTTTCCCTTTCCATATGAACCACACAGGATCTAAAAACTGTTGAATGCCACTTCCAAGGAATCCAGGTGGGATGTAATTGATGCAGAATTTTTTATAGCACTGTTCAACACTCTTTACATGTTCTATGCCAAGTATCATTCCTAAAATTTAAACAGCTTTGATGTATCAGCGCAAATGTAAATTATGAAAAATACGAATTAAATATTCAACTTTTGTAATGAAGTGAAATTTCAAGAAATCATCAAGAAAACACAGGGGATAGAAAACCAAAAAATCTACCCACAATAACTGAAAACTGTATAAAATACCCTCAGAATTGCACAGAAGCCATTTTCAGTAATCTCCAGAAATATTTCTGGTTTCTTTGATATCCTTGACCTTATTCATAAACCACAAGTTAGAAGCTAATTCATTTCCTTTTCACTAAAATAACAGAAAAGAGTGATTTCAACAAAGTATTGTGCTTCTTAGCATGTGGTTTAACACTCACTGCAATTTTCTTTGAAAATATTACAGTTCTACATAGCAACTACAACAGTTGTATTTAGTTTTTAGCTAAATTTAGAAGCTTTCCAAAAGCATCCTCTACTTGATTTAAGACTAAATCTCAATAATACACTTTTCCATAATTTTACAAGAACCCAAATGATAAAATCCTGTTTAGTCAGAATATGTAATTAAATATTTTTAATCTCAATACAATTTACATATTAGCAGGATGTAGGTTAAAAGTTGCGCACAATTATAAAATTTCATTGAAATGTTCACTGAATATTAAAGTGCTAGGATATTTTGGACTATAGTTCATATAAATATGAAATCATTCTTGTACTGCTCTCAAAAAACTGTCCATTCCAGTTTAAAATTCTGTTGTGAAACTTTCCATTAGTTGGTGGCAAATGAACTAAGGCAACCAAAGGAAGGTTGGCTTTTTTAACTTACTCCCAACACATCACTACTAGTTGCTTTACTTTGTGAAGAAAAAATACAAATAATGATGTTGAGAAGAAAAAAAACCACCTTTTTTCAATGGAACAGTTGAAGAGAACATTTTTCTGAGGCTGCAAGCCAAATAAGCTTTTCAGGTCTCTATTCTCTCTGTAACAATGCAGTTCACCATAACCATGTAAGTTACTGCTGTTATTATATTTTTGTCATTTTACCAACCAAAAGTACAATACATTACCCTTAGAAAATGCTCTTGTGCCTAAATTTCTCTTCACTGAAGAAGTTCTGTCATTTTTCTGACTAACCTTAACTCTGTGGACATAAAACATGTGATGAGAATTTTAAAAAGTCCTGCTATATACAACAGTACTACCCAAAAAGGCATAAATATGATAGCAGTGAAAAACCTGCATCAACACTTGATAAAGATGTAAGTTTTACTTTTACACAAAATCTATCTCATTGCTCGTGATTAATTTGATATCCCTTTATTTTACTGTATATTCATTCATAACTTTAAAATATATGCAGGAAGTGACAGTACTCCAAGGGAGTCTAGAGATACAAAATTTAATAATCACAGATTATAAGTGATCTCTAGCTCAGGCAACCAGGTTGTAGATTCAGGATGATTCCCATGAGGAGGGAATACTCAGATCAAAGCCACTGCAGTAACTCTTACCCTGTTATCCTGGCTCTTCTGCAGCAGTCAAAGCAGAAAATCCTTCAACCTTATAAACAGTCTTCAGAATATAAAGCAAAAAAAATTATGAAGAACAAAACATTTTCCCTCAGGAAATTTCCTGCACTGAGCCAAGTAGGGAAAAAAAAATTGATTGTTTTCATCTACATCAAGCACTGATTGTATACTGTGGGTAAATCAGCAAGACTTGAGATAAAGTCAAATTTCTCATGGCACTGCTACCTGAAATAAATTACAGAGAATTAGATTTTTAACTGAGGTGGTTTGCTGCATGCTTGTCTTAACATACTACTATCTACTACACAAATGACTAAAAATATACAGTATTCTGCAGGTGAGTGCTTCTGGAAGAACTTCTCCATTTCATTTTTCTTTTCTTTTTCTCTTCAAGAAATGTGTAGAATTTCACGGAAGCTCAACTTTCTTTCCAACTGTTTTTGATGCATTTTACTTTTAGAAACAAAGGGAATAATGGCACAGCAAGAGAACCTTGGAAATTTAAAGGTGAGGTAGGGCACCAAAGGGACAATTTCAAAAACTTTACTGAGCAGCATGAAGAGTGAAGTAAATTCCAGAATGTGCTGTGATTTCAGAATGGGTAATTGTAGAACTCCAAATGGGCCAGGCCTAAGCACATGCAATCCTAGAGGAGCGTGGATCTAGATGCACATCTCATGTTCATATACAGTCATGACTGTATATATAAAACCCAAATGGCTGCACATTGTAGAAATAACCAGCTTTTGAGCTGACAGCTCAAAACTACAGCTGCTGAAATACTCCTGCTATATGCCATTGTGGAGAACTGAAATACTGGAAGAACAGCACATGTTTTTGGAAGGATTCTCTTCAGAACCCTGCTCCTAAGGCTATGTCTTTCCCTAATTGCTTACATCTGTGATTATTCTGATACATGATGGCTACACAAAGCCAGTTCCTTGGAAGATTTAAAAACCTTTTTTTAATTTTAAGCTTCACTTCAAATGGAATTTCTCTACCTTTAAAGATCGACACGTTAAAGTGTTTTTGTGAGGTCAAGTTTCAAGCACTTCCACTATATAAGTAAACAATAATTAAAAAAAAAGAAAAAAAAAGAAAGAAACATAAAAATAGATTGCCAAATGCAAGACCTCATTAGTTTCTGGGCTTATAGACAGAGAGGCTCAGGTAAGAACAAGTATTTAAAACAGCTTTGTGGAAATACCCATCTTCAAAGCCAGGGCACAGATCTGGGTTTATTTAATAGCTCAGACATAATTTTATTAGCTGTGCATGAAGTGCCTGTTTTGAATTTACATGTAGACATCTTATTTGCTTTTAAGTGGCTTGAAAATATTAATTTGTGCTGGCTGCACAATACAATTTGGCACAAAGGCCTCAGAGAGCTTTTTCTCCTGGGACTGGTGTATTCACAGGAGCAAGGCTGTGCAGAAACACAAGCAGAGTTTCTGACAGCACTCAGGTCTGGGGTTTTTTCTCCTTAGATAACAAATTCTGCCCTTACAGAGCTCCTGTTGGTGTGGATTTGGTGCTGCACTGAATGGGCTACACCACTTGTGGCTCAGGTAGTGGCTTTGCTGGATTTTGTCAAAAATCTCCACAGTTTTGCTCTAATGGGGAGCATAGAGACCCCCAAGACTTTCACCTACAGGTGAAGCTCATGGTCCTGTTCATTGCCATAAATCAAACACTGCATTACATGGACTAGCACTGTTATCAGTTATGGCAATTCCTACACTTGATTTTATCCCAAGGAATTCTAACATTTGAGCTTCCATGAGGAAAAGAACAGAGCACATGGGATTTCAGTACATCTCTTTAGTTTTCCTTAACAGATGCAAAGCTCAGGATGGGCAGTGAGCCTTCTATCAGGAGGGCAGAAAGCCTGAAGTCAAATGACTTCGGGCAGTAAGAGCAGAGGGAAAGAAACTGAAACAAGAACAGCAAAAGCAAGACAAATCTTGATGCAATCACATGGGCAGTGAAAGCAATTGCCCTTAGTTATTTTGTCATGGAATGAAAAGCTAAAGCTAATCCCCTTAGCTTTCCCACATAGAAGTGGAATCCAAAACTAATCCTTTTACAGTAGCTATACCACATGAAATGGGGTGTTTAAACAAATCCCCTTAATCATCATGGCAAGAATCAGGGGGCTAAAGTCAATCCCCTTCGTAGCCTACATGAAAAAGGGAATCAAAGCAATCTCCTTAGTTATGCTACTGTTAATAATGAACTTTATCAAGCCTTTAAATACTTTGATATAAAATTATTAGTAGCATTCTTCTGACATGCCAAGAACCAACAGGAGGATGCAGTAACACCTATGGTACAACATTTCTGTCCAATTTTTATGGCATAAAAAGTTCTATTGCTCACCACTTCATGACCTACTGGTCATAGGCATAATGCAAGAGTATCTATCTATCTATCTATCTATCTATCTATCTATCTATCTATCTATCAGCTGAGAGGGAAAACAAAATGTTGGAGTTCTTCCTTAAGAAAATTAATAAAATGGGAGTATTCCTTATAGCATGGAAAGCTCATGAAAACTGCTAACAGACATGGAGAGAAATCACTGAACAAAGCCATATTGAGCACATCATCACATTATTCTGCTGTTGTGACTGCTAACTTTTTTTTTTAAAAATTCCTCTACAATATGTCCAGCTTTTAACCCTACTAGGAAATCTAAAGAAACATTTATTGGACTTCTTAAAAGATAAAACAAAAGGTCAGGTAGAACACCTGTGCTCTTCAAATGCTGTTCTACATCTCAACAGCCCTTGTGATCCTTCACTTTATTTCTGCAAGTCATGTATTATGTTTTAAACTCCTAGGATAGGATTCTTTTGATTAAATACAATGGCAGAGGATTATCCTCTTAAATCTAAAATACAGTTATAAATTATTATTCAGAAATACATGGATTTTATACTGGGTTCCTTTGTATTTTGTTCTCCATGGAATTGTGATTATTAAAAATAAGTATGTTTCCTCATTAGCAGCCAATAGACATATATACAAACTATCTATTTTCCACTTTTTGAAGTAGATTGGTAGGATTATGTGAAAAGTATCCAATTCTGCTAGGATTGCTTAGGTATACATAATCCATGTGGTAAAGGCCTGGATCCCTTTGCAGGATATTAAACAGTGAAAAAATTACTGCCTGAAGTGTATCTTCTTTACAATTCTCTATATTTTGGACTAGCAATTTCTGCACACTTTATTCAGTTCTTCAGAGAAGGGTTTTCAAGTTCAAATGCAGAGGTTTGTACATCTACTGGCAGAGAGGGAAAAGCAGAGGAGAATTTCTTCAACAATCACACTTCCAGTCCAGCTGGAGTATTTTTTTCTTACTTGGTGAGAATTCCAGTGGAGCAGAAAAACTGTTTGGATACCGCATTTTCATCCTGGCAATGGTTAAAACTCCTGGTACCCACAAACATCCTATAATCCTATAATTTAAAGCACCATCAGAACATAAATGATTTACTGCAATTTGCAAAAGGGACTCTGTGTGCCTAAGTATGTAAAAGAGGCTTAGAGAATGCTTCAAGCTTGATAATCTGCTTACTTCTCTGTAATTTTAAAAATTCATTCCATGTATTTAAACATCTGTAAAAGGTTCAGAAGTAAAGTTGGCACGGTTTGAGGTTTCTTTTTTTTTTAGCTTTCTTTTCTGTTAAGTCTAAGTAAAGGCTTCCAATATAAGGTCAGGCTACTGCAAATCCTTAAAAATATATTTATTCTTTTGTTTTTCATTATACATAGCAGATACACTTTTAGAATAATAATTATTCCAGGCACTAAAAATGATAAAAAGAAAGCAGCAGTTTGGTTAGAGTTGCCCTAATACTGAACATCTAAGTAAAAAGCAGCAACTGGTTGTGAGACAGTATCTTCTGCTGCTGCAAATTTAACCTTTCCTCTTGGAAAAAAAAAAAAGATTTTGTGGCTTTGGAACAATTCAGAGAGATTTTTTTTCAGAATGCCTAGATATTTATCACCTACTTTAGCATTTATGAGACCATTTCCTAAGCACACACGAATTTCAAAGGGTATTTCCCAAGAGTTCAGTGTAGCAGTTCTGAAGTCTCTAAAATACAATGGTCCAGATAAAGAGGTGTTCAGTATGCACCTGGTATTTCCATAAATATTGCATTTCTTCCACTTTATTTTGTTCTAGCTTTTCCTTGATTTTTTTACTGAGGGCAACACTCAGTTGCCAACTCCATGTGTCTGCACAGTGAAGGCTGAATTATAACAGAAATTATTACATTTAATTTGGAATATACATATGAGTGAATTTTTTTAATTTCAGAATATTTGCATGATAGAAACCATAAAATTCTGGAATCCAACACTGCTGAAAAGACGTCCAACAAAACTTAAATCAACCATTCTTCCTCCTTCAACCCACTGTGTTTTCCTTCTCAAAATACAATTCCTTCTCTACAAACAAACAAACAAACAAACATGAAACTTTTTTCCCCCCTTGCTGCCTTTTTGGGTAAGCCAAAAAATTTTAAACTTGTGAATGCAAGAGATCAATGTGCAGCCTACACAGACTTAAAAGCTATTTTTTGTGCACTGAGTGCATCAATGTGCAACTCATGCATGGTACTCTTATTTATTTAAATTTCCAACCAGTCTATTAAAAAAAAAAAAACAGAATTAGCATTCATACTTCAAGGCTGCACAACTGAAATACTTACATATTTACTGTGCTCCACCAGTTAGAATGGTTCTCACACCTACAATGAGAAACTTAACAGAAAATAGAAATACTGCTACTGCCACTCTTTGCCCTTTTTTGCCATACAATATATAATATACATTGAAAAATAATCAATATATACAATAAATTTTGCCTTTACTAGGAGTATGTATGTACACAAGACTATTTAAATTAAACAGGAATGGAAAATTAATGCACGAAGTATATGCAACATTCCTATCATCAAGTTCAGATTTACCACACAATACACTAAAAATACAATAAATTGCATTGGTTGAGCATTCAGAGACTGCTTCTAATGCTGTACTATTACAGATTATATATGAGCTGTAAGTGTATTGCTGTTCTGTACTGGAGCATACAAATTTGTTTATAATCTTCCTCCATTATATCTGCTTCCCTGTAAGTGGTTTGTAGGTTTGTATGCAGTTTTTCTTTGTTTGGGAGTTTTTTTGGTGCTTTGTTTTGTTTGTTTTTCTGGGAGGTTGGGGTTTTTCTTTTGTTTTGTTTTTACGACATGTCATTATTTAGACTAGGAATGGTTTAGATCTGTGACTGCACAGTGGCAAGCACACAGGGCCAAAAATGTGTGCAATGTCCAAATAAAAACATGGTCTCAATGGAATCTGCAAAAATACAAAAATAATCAGGATACTTTGCAAGTGTATGTAGAAAAAAAGATGAGGATGACAAATGCTATCTCATTACAGTTCCTAGCAAATTTTGTGAATTTACCTATTACTGATATACCATGCTACTATAACTGCATCCATCCATGTCAAATTCCCAGCACAGCCACAGCTAATTCTGTGACCACAGGGTTTTCTAAGAAAATTAAGATTTTTTTGCCATTTTATCAGGAAATACAGGCAAAACCAAAAAATTTAGACATACACCATTCACCAAAACTGGACACTGACAGCTCCTGGGACATTCAGTTCTCAAGAAAAGCTTTTAAAAGAAACATGAAAAACAGACTCTCACAAGCAAGTCATCCCATACAAGCAACTGCAACTCCTTTAAGAAAGCTTTCCTAGACATCTAAGTGGATCATGGATATACCTAATTGTTTAATCCCTGCAGATGGAAATTAATCTCAAAAAAATTACCCCTTGATTTAACCTTTTTCCTCAAATAATGACTTGACTGTCAAAAAGGATTCTAAATATGGCATTGCAGAGGATGGTATCTGATTATGCCCAAATTACAGCTCAAATACGTGACTGCCAATACTTTTTTTTTAATGTCATCTCTGTAAATTCCCCATATTGAATGAAAATCTGATTTGCTTCCTTCCCTTCCCTTCATCCCTGTTAAATGTTCTGACAGCTAAATCCCTACCTTTTTATTAAAGATCTTATTAAAACCACAGCCTCTGTAACACCTCTGAAATTCTGCTGGTGAGCTTTCAGAGATGTAGCTACATGTCTTTACCACAGCTGAACTGCTGTAATAGGGGGAATAACTTAGACTAAGTCTCTTGTCCCAGGGAACAAGGCAGGATAAAAGGAAATGGCCTAAAGTTTCACCAGAGGAGGTTTAGATTGGATCTTAGGAAGAAATTCTTTCCTTGTGAGGGTGGTGAGGCTCTGGCACAGAGAAGCTGTGGCTGCCCATCCCTGGAAGTGCTCAAGGACAGACTGGATGGTTTGAGGTTTGAGCAATGTGGTCCTGTGGCATCCTGCCCATGGCAGGAACTTGAAACTGGGCAATCTTTGAGCTTCATTCCAACCCAAGCCATTTTATGATTCCATGGCAGAAATTTATCAGGACTGGACAGGCCCTTACAGCAGCAGCCCCCAAACCACAGCTTCTGAGCAAACTTGGCTCACAAAATCGTGCTGCAATGATTAATGCAATGGGAAATAAATATAATTTATTGAAAGTTATGTTGAAGACAGAAGGAAAAACTCCACCAACCGCAGTTGAACAAAGCATGTTACTGTATTAGTATTACTGCTGATGGGTAAAGGAATGTTGCAGACACTGCATTTCAGGTGGACTTGAAGGTTTTTTCATTTCTTTCCTAGCACCTAACTGTGTCCCCAAGGTCAGCAAACTGACTGTGGTTAGAACACTGGATTTTGCTTCACATGCACCTGATCAGCTGACAGTGCCCACTCACACCCTCTTCTGAAACACATGAACTTGTGTCTTCCTGTTCTCTGTGCCAATCAAGAAAACCCAAACCTCTGTTCTGTATTTTCAAGGTTATGGAGTGACAGCTTGATGAGTGAAGATCTCCTTTCATAGTGCATGCTTTTTCATAAATCAATCAGCCACTTTGAACTATAGTCCAAAGAACAGAGGAAGTATCAGATGTGCCCATTATTAAGGTAGAAATTTTAGACAGCCCATCACTAAGAAGCTAAACTGGAACTCAATCAACAAAAGCTGATGCTATTGACCTCAGAGATATTAATGTTTTATGCTGCATTTTTGTAGCTCTAAGCACTAAATTTATTACCTGTTCAAAATACATGGAAAAATAAAAACACATTTGTAAGAAAAAGGTATCGCGTTCTCATGATTCAGGTAGGATGCACAAATAACTGGGAAGAAAATTTAAGAACAAAATCAGATATTGTATTCCCAAGACATGGATAAGACAGTTATCTTTGCAGCTCAATGATGACCAAAACTGCTGAAAGTTTACAAATATTATCAAATATTAGAAAGATTATATCACAAATCTACTAAAAATAAAAAGTCTGGGAGACAAAGGTTAAGGTTCTGCAAGTTCCAAAATAATCTCCTGATTTTTTTATCCCACTTCACCCCAGCCTGTTTAAAATTCTGAGGCATAGTCAATATTACCCAAATCCCAAGCATTATTATTTCAGTTGCTCTTTAATTTAATGAAAACATTCCTTGTGACTGAGCATGCCAGTAAATTTATGACTTCTGCTAATCTCACAGGCTCAAAAAAACCCATCATCCCATCTTCCTAACATCAAAAATGTTCAGCAGAGCAGTAATCACATACCAATGACATGTTTCTTACACCCATAAACACTTAAAAAAAGGTTTGATTAAAGTAACACACTAGACTTCAACAGCATCTGAACAAAAATTTCTTCCAAAAAACACCAACAATTCAAAATCTGTCATTCTCCTTCAGGAAACAAGAAAATCCTAATGTGCCCATCACGGGACAAAACAGATTCTTATCCCCACAGTCATAATCTCAGTCATACCAAAGATTGTGCCATATTCTGGATTATATTAGGATACAACTCAGATTAGGTAGCACTGTGGATATGAATCACCATTCCTGGAAGTGTTCAAAAAGTGTGTGAATGTGGCATTTGGGGACATGGTGAACACAGTGGTGTTGGGTTACCAGTTGGACTCAGTGACCTGAAAGGTCTTCTCCAATATAAATGATTCTATGATTTCATGATACAAACCACTTTTCTCCTGCATATTTACTCCAGCTCCTTTTTTCCCCAAACCACTTTGCACATTTTTGGGAAATATTTTAATAATTGAATCTCAGATTCTCACTGAAATGTAAACTTTTTTATGTATTCTAGTAAGTGTTGCCAGATCTTAATATACAGCAGAGGTCCTAAGACACCCAAAACCCTGCAAAACTATTGTTCAGGGTATGTATGATGAAGCAAAACATACAGGTAATATTAGCTGTGTTCTAAATTAACTTGGAGTGCACATGTTTTTGTGTTTGTATACTGTGGCTGTTTTGTAGTAGCTAAAGCTTTGAAGAATTTACACAATAACTGCAATTATGTCTTTTGTGCTTTCCAAATGTACTGTGCACTTCAACAGAGCTCATCCCAGTGCTCAAGCAAAACATTCCTCACTAGATTTTCTCATCATGGTAGATGACAGTCCTTTTTGCTAGAGCAAAAATTCCTTGATTCATTTCTCATTGTGGTGTGCGACAGTATTTACTTTGTCTGGAATTTTTAAAGGAAATAAAACTTCCAGAATTATAACTCAGATTGCGTGAAGCTGCATACAAAATGCAAAACACAGAAGTATCTGTGAGAGATAGAAATTATGCCTAGGAATACAAAGAAAAAGAGTAATCCATAAAGTTGAAAACAGGCTGAGATTAAGAAATGTCATATTGCTTGAAATCCCCAAAGGCAAAGACACAGAAGGCATTTTATAAAAACAGATTATTAAGGTGCTGAGGGTAGACAGTTTCTACTTCCTTCTGGAACAGAACATGGCAAATAAAATGACTGAAAATGGAACAAGACATTTCTCTCAGTATTTTCTGAGCTCATTTCAGAGAAGCAGATAATTATATGCCTCATACACAAGAATCAAGAGATAATGCAAGCTAGTATAAAAATAATTGATATACAGTATGTACAGTGAAATCAGAAATACAAGTTGGTGCAAAATATGTTAAATGCTCCAGAACAGATCATCTTACTTTAAAAGTAAAACTCCCAAGTGCCCCTGATAGTCTGTGACATGCCTTAGCTGGGTGGAAAGAAAAAAAACAGGTTCTGAAATTGTAGCCACTGGCAAAGCACTGATGGTTGAACTTTACAGTGTAAAAAAGCTGCTCTACCCCATGCTCACTGTCCCCAAGGATAACAGACACCATTAATGTTTTCATTTTTCTGATTTAGCAATCTGATACCATATTATCAGAGGCTAAATTCTATACTGGTTCTCACCTAAACCATAAAATTTTTGTTCCAATTTGCAAAACAGAAAATTATTTTTACTTTTATTTCACAAAAAAAAGTAGCCATAACACATTTCTCCAGCATAGGATTTTTTAAATATGAAACTTTATGATGTGTAACAGTTAGAATTGGATTTAAAGTAAGACAGATACTTAGTATTCAGAAAAGCAAGAGAAGGACATCATAATGTGTACTCATGTCATTCTTGCATCTGTAATTGCTACTCACAACACAGGCAGCTCCAGTCCCAAGAGCAACTAAAATCTTTCAGACAAGTCTATATTGCAAGAATATCCACCCAGGTACAAGTGCCATTAACTTCCACAGCATCAGAATGCCAAAATCCAGACCAAAAAAACCAAAAGGGTGAGAGACTTACCCCATTTAATGGAAATGTTTTCCATCCTAGTTCTCCGAGGGCAGTTGTAGTATCAAGTAACACAACTGAAAATGGAAAAAGAAATGGTGTTTGTGGTATTGCTTGGATTAGACACAGCAAAGTATTAAAACAGAAAGTACTGAACTTTCTATATCAGCCAGGTTCATTTGGGCTTTCATGGATTACATTTCTTACCTAAAAAATGTCTCAAAACTCATAAAAACCCCAAATCTTTTGCAGAAAACTTTGCCAAATTACAGAACACTACTGATATTTAACCATGAAAAGATGCCTGATCAAACATGCACATTTCTGCAATCCCTTGCCTGGAAATCTGGAAAGTCTGCAGCATTAAAGCAAATAAAACACACAATTTCAAAAGCAAGATTTTTTAAATGAAACCCATAAACTTCCTGAAATAAAGTTATACAATTTACAAATTGAGAACACAAAGACAAACAACTTCAGTTTCTCTCTTGGATGGAGTATCACAGTGCTAGTATCTGCTGCATATATTTTGCATCACTTCTCTCATATTCATGTTGGGTTTTTTGATATATGATAGGATGTACATTATTATATATCACAAAATGTTTCTTCATTATTTTAATGTTAAATTACAATAACTTCCTTTTCACTTCCATTCACTGATGCTAAACAAAATACATATAGCACATGAGATATTTTACCCACAGGTACTACTGCCCTCTAATGGAATTGTTTCATCCGACCCTCTAACTTCAGAAATCTACACAAAATTAAGTATTATACAGGGCAGGTTATTTTAATTATTGAGTTGGTGTGTTTTAACTGCTGAGTTCCTCCTTAAATCCCACTAATTCCAGTTCTTCTTTGTATGGTTAAATGATGGAGAAAAATAATTAGGCAATTAATGTGAAGCTCGACCCCACTACCCACATTTGTGAGGTTTATATTGCAGTGTGCTGTCTTCCACCTCTTGTCTGTCCAAATAATCAATGTACAGCTATCTATAATGTGTTTCTATAAAGCAGTACAGGAGTAGAAGCCTGGTAATGTTCTTCTGTCTCATGGAAAAGGCACCTTGGCATAGATACTGAACTTGGCAGCCCATTAGAGGGAACCTGACCCAGCATCTTCCCTTCTCTTTTGTGCTAGTCACACTAAGGGCTCCTCTAAGTTTGAATGGATGGTGACTTTTAACCTGAACCTGAAGCTTGCTGCCTCGTCAACAGACTTACAGAGCAAGTAAAAAGCTCAACATAAACCACATAAAAGCTTAATGGTTTATGTGAATAAATGATGACATTTTAAAAATATATTCGACAAAGAGGAGTATTCTGCTCTCCTCTTCTTCACCACTTCACTGTGTGAAGCTTTGTGAATAATGTGATTATAATTTACCATTTTTTACAATCCCTATTTTACTTAAAAAAAAAATCACTATCCTCATTGAGAGTATTATTGTCTTCCACTTGCTTAAAAAGCTGTGATTTACAGCTGTCAGAGTATTTTCTATTTGTGTCAGGCTACCATGCTCTTGTGGAAGAGTCAAAAAAGCATCTTCCCACTTGACATTTGATGCAGCAGTTCCTGTGTAAAACATTATAACTTAAAGTTTCCAGTGTAAAAATTTAAGTTATAATCTACTGGGGATCTGTTACCTCCAAAAAAAACCCTCAAACAAACTGGGTTTACATATTTCTTTTTCACAGAGAGGACCAACTGCTCAGCAGGTTTCTGAGAATATTTCAGTTCATCTTAAGTGTTTGTTTCCTTCTTTACATCTCTTCCTCCATCCTCCCTCCACCCAGAAAACATGGACTATTTGTTATGTACTTTGTTTCCAGCTGAGTTTTAAGTTATATCTTGCTCTTTGTCAAGTGCTATTCCTTTGGATCTGCAGGCTGCAATAAATTTTTCTACGAACAGCATTAGGGTTTGAAATGTCATTTCAGTTTTATAATTTTTGTGGTAGCAAGACTGAAATTTAATAAACATCATCCAGGTATTCAAAATTAATATTTCTGTGGAACAAGAGCCAAATACAGAAAGGAAAACGAATTCATTTCTTCAGTGGAGCCTGAATTAATTAATTCCTTGCCTGAATTAATCAAGTACTACTTGAAGGCTCAAAGCTATACATTAAAAAATTAAAAACTAGAGTAAATTCATCACAGAAAGTATATTAAGTTTAGATTTAGTTGAGCCATGATCTAATAATAGTCCTCATATACACTTACCAAATAATTTCCAATGAGTAAGTGAGTTTTGTTAAAATACAATTTTTGATACATTGACATACCAAGGCTCTTGACTGCTCACGTATTCTCGCCTGTCGCTACCAAATCTGTAAGAACTGGAAAATCCAATCAATTGGAAAATTCTCCAACTGGAGAATTCGAACAACCAAACAACTACTAACCAGAACTAGAATGGTATCACCTTCAGGGCCAGAAATGGAAATAAAAATGAAAATATTGTCTTTCCAACAGCACTTGTATTACAAGACATAAAATAATCATCAATCAAAAATGTGCAAATACTGAAAGATCAAGTAAACCTTATGGTTATGCAAACACAAACTCCAGTGAAGCTGTGGATTCAACAGGGTTACTACAAATGAGGACACAGATAAAGCAATAAAATCCTCACACACTTCAGAGGTTTGGAGATGTCTACATGCTAGACTTCAGTGTGGGACAGGGACACCCAAGCTATCTTTAAACGAGGTGATTAAGAAGCAGCCTATCCCCAGCAGCACAGTTTGATGGCACACAAATCTGCACTGCCAAGGAGCTTCCAACTCTCAGCTCTTACAGCAGAAAATTCCCTTTGCCAAAGAGCTCCAGACTAAAAGGAATGCCAGCATGTAAACATCTGAATTACACACAGGAGTGGAGGCTTCCC
Source organism: Tychaedon coryphoeus (assembly GCA_013398595.1). NCBI lineage: Eukaryota > Metazoa > Chordata > Aves > Passeriformes > Muscicapidae > Tychaedon > Tychaedon coryphoeus. The sequence continues at coordinate 725,340 of WBND01000107.1, forward strand.
CTCTGCCTGCAGGACAGGGAAAGAAGTTTCAAAAGAACTGGAAATTCATATGCAAAGAGGCTAAAAGTGATGGTGGGCACTACTCTTATGATGCTTATAATGAGAAAATTCCCTAAAATGCTAATGGGATCATGAAGTCATATTTATTGACCCTTGTCCCTACATTTACTTATTTATGCTCTTTTGTATGCCACAAAAAGCTCCATCCTTCTTAAAAAAATGAAAAGTGTCCATTATGGACAAGCCATTAGCTGCCAGCATAAAGAGAAGTGTGTCTGGAACTGCTGCAGTGAATATTTTATGGGAAAAGCTCTGAGTACACCGGTTGAGACTCAGCAATGTTATTGACATTTGTGACATCCAACCTCCACTTTCAGCAGACACTTTTCTGAGGTGATGCCTCTAAAACTTGCCCCTGTGAACAAGAGTTTAGGTCTGCCATTACAAAGTCATGTCAGGATTCAAAATGAACTCAAAGACATCCTTTTAAAAAAACTCTTTGGATAAAAAGAACTCAGATTTAGCACTTGAATGTTCTTTCTTAAATAACTGAACTGTGGATACTAACACTTGCCCAACAATAAAATACAGACTTAAACATACACCTGTAAGCCTGTTGTTTAATTAACTGCACATTTCATTCTTAGAAGTGTTTAGCTTTGTTTTCCTGCACATCCTTTATATACTTTATATATTGTATAATTATTACTCATTATGTCATATTGAGCTTCAGTTTCCTTTTTCTAGACATTATCTTACACTGCAATTATTACATTTTATAACCGAAATTAATCTTTTCAGAGGTTTTTACCTGATCCCAAGGAAACTGTTTTACCTAAAATAATGATGAACAGAGCTCCCAGGATTGACAGGTTGGAATTTGAATTTTCATTCCAAAATACTCTTCTAAAGATGAACTCTGCAATCGTGTCTGTACAACTAAGGAAAAAAGCCTTCCAAATATTCATTTCACCAGTTTATTTTCTTCTTTTTTCACACATCTCCAGACAGGGTATGTGTAAATTAACACAGCTAATACAGGACTTTTGCCAAATTTTTGGAATCACAGTCTGATATAGGATCACCCAGTTTGATTGGCTCATTTTAGACACTTCACTGTTACCTCTAGAGTGGGTAGGCCCAGGATTTGCAAGGAAAGCAGAGCCATACACAAACATTAATCTGTGAAGACAACACTAATGACTCAGAAACATCTCATCTGTACTGTGTAAAGGATACCTCAAAAACCCCTGAAAGTTTCAGTATCTTCCAGCAAGGTAGGGAGGCATTAGAGACGACCCCAGAAATGGGCAAAACTGGCACTGCTTTTGGTCCCTGAGAACTTTATTATTGACTGCAAAGTTTATAAGGCAAACAGAGCTTTGGAAGTCTCTCACTTCCAGCCCTCAAGAGAGTTACTACTCTCTTCTGAAGTGTCTGTACTTTCTTTCAGGTTTTATGGGTTTTTTCATTTTTAAAAAGAGGATCACGTGCAGTATTCTGAAATAATTTCTTTTAACAATATATATTAAGAGTCCTGGCTATTTTTATATCTTGTTTATATATCCAAGGTCACATTAGCCTACTCCTTGCTGCAACAGTGCACTCATAGTCTGTTACTACTCTAAAAGATCACTTTCCTGTATAGATGCACCCCTTTTCATTTTTCTTTTCTTACAGTTTAGATTAAGTTTTTGCTCTTAAATGTACAAAGATCTATTTGTTTATACTAAAACAAGTTCCATTTCCAAGGGCTGACCTTTATTAAGTGATAAAGGCTCTTCCCTGTCTGCACATTTGCCTTCTTTCTTTACTTACTGCTCTTTTGTCAGGTATTGAGTTTATATTTATTTTAATGTTTTAATAAAAAATGTTAGAATGTTGACTGTATATAAAAAATATCTCAAATTCTGTGATTTAACAGTCACTAAAGCTACTTTAAGGCTTCTTAGACCTCAGGGGTTTTTTTAACCTATTTAGTTAAAAAATTAAGCTTTTTACTGTCAGAAGACTGTCATATTCTGTTACAATATAAAAAATCTCAACATATTACTGCTGTGGCAGTAAGGAAGGAAGGAAGACACAAAGAAGAAGAGGATTTGCAATATCCAAGTTACCCTGGCAATTAACATGCAATCAACTGGGAAAAGTTATTTAAATGCTTGGTTTTATGACCAGACTGTTTTCCATAAACCAAATAAACTGGCATTCATTATACACATATCAATTGAATCCCTTTCCATAATTTTCATTATTTTGCATACAACAGCTATCTGGTTTAGGCAAGATTAATGAGATGCAGTAATAAAGTATGAGGAGCACCTGTCTAGATAGCAGTTCTGCCAGGGAAGTGTACAGGAGTCACAGCAAATCAGAGAGTAAACAAAGTATTGACAATGCTGTTTGCCTGAGATAAGCGGGATTAGAGCCAGCAAAACAGAGAGAGTAATCCTTCCACTCTCCTCAACATTTCCAAGAGTTTCATGTCAGACTCCAAGAAAATCCTTGCTACCCTACAATTGTAAAGGAGAGGGAGAGCTGTGACTAATTGGGAAGCTGGGGAATCTCCACTCCAGGCTGCTTTTAAGGCACCTTGAACTCAGTCAGGCTTGGTTTCTGCATAATCTTCTATTGCCTGGGGGCAGAGTGGGGGAGATAAATGACTTCTCCAAATGTGAGTTTTATAAAAATCTAGTTACCTGGTTAATGGTGCTTCCTTTTTCTTTTCAAACCACAACTCTAACACTTGCTTTTCCAGTATTCCTGAATTCCCTGAGTCCCCAAACTCATTAAATTTACCATCAATAGCCCAGAGATGTCCTCAGCCAATTCTTTCAGGACTCTTGGAAGAGAACTATTTACACCAGATGGGGAGTACTTCATATTCTTCATGTTATATAAAAAAACACTAATTTCTGATTCTCCCAATTTCAAACACATAATTTTCTGCCTCTTTCTAAAAATAGTTCAGTACCATTCACTCAAGCATTTTTATTCATAATGCAATAAAGAAATTCCCATTATCCTGAGTGTTGTGAGACTTGAGCTTTTACCTAACAAACTTTTTATTTTCAGTTTTCTACACTACCTGTTTTATAACGTGCTAATTTCCACATGTATCCTCTCTTTTCCATTAATTATGAGAAATGCTTATATTTCTAGTTTCTGCTTTCATGTAATTGACAATGTAGCTGAGCTGTTATCTAAAACTGGCCTTTTTTAACTTATCAATGATTTACTAATCAAGAACTTTTAAAAGGAATTTCCCCTTTCACCTATCTTATTCTCATATTTGCACACTCACATAAACACTTTTAAAATTTGTTTCTGACGAATGAGAACTGGCTAGAATAATTTTTCATGTAGTAAACCCAACATCCTATTCATGATACATTTATCTTGTCAGTGCTAAGAAGTTTGCCATGTTATTAGGTGGGGTTATATTGGATAAATGCCTGTCTTTATCCTGGTACTGTTTTACTCCATTACATGGGGTCTCCAGTGAGAATCTTCAAAACTCAATTCTCCCTACAACACCATTTCTCTTTCCATGCATTATATCAGATGCTGAAGGAATAATTTCCCCTCTTTCTCATTTGATTCAGTCATGTGTTTCAGTTTTACTGTTTCCTACAACTTCCTTGATAGATACAATTTGAGATCCTGTGGCTCTGAGAAAACAGGATTAAAAAAAAAATGGTTCTTTTGGAAAAAGGAAAGGAAAAGAAAGGGAAAAGAATGTCACCACCCACCTTTTACATTCCACCTTTTTTCCCAGAACACATTCTTACCTACTTCTTAGCAAGATCATTTTTTAAAATTAAATTAAAACTTACAATATTAAAGAGTCAATATAATGATCCTTTCCATATGCAAAGATGCATGTTCTCCTTAGAGGAGAAGGAGAAGGCTGCTGTAACCCTACTGCTCATCTGTCTCTGGAATGGAAACCAACATTTTCATACCCAGTGTTTCACTTTTACTACATCCTTTTTTCATACTTCATTCCATTCTTACTTTAAAAATCAACACAAATCCCTTTATTCTCGTATCATTATTAGCATTGCCAACCATTCCAAACCCCTCAGCTACATCAATTACTCCTGTCTTTCTGAAAGTAGGATTTAAAAGCAGATTTTTTTTAAAAATTGGCAAGTTCTACGTTAACTTCAGGGTTTAAAGTTTCCAACCACAAACATATTTTAATGAGCATTTTTACTCCCTTACCAATGCCATTTCACTGTAAAACCAGCAACTGCAATACTTTAAACACCTATCAAAGTATCTGATAATCAATTGCTGTAATCTACAATTTATAAATACTTAAGACAGACACAGTTACTTTCAATAAACACAAATCTATGTACTCAAAAGAAATAACACTAAAATTTCCTATTCTTTTTCCTTCCATTATTTTTATCCCTGTCTATAACTCTGGCAAAGAGTGGGGGGAGAAATTCATCAATTTATCAGTTAAAAGCACATAGTAACAGTCAATAAAAAATTCAGTCTTCCCCAGCAAGGGGGATTCCAAGTTTTATTTCACCAATACCAAATGAAGCCTTGGAAATCCACTTGATACATTCAGTGACACCAAATGCATAGAGAAGATCTGCCAGCGCAGAAACATGTGACAATTTCTGCACTGAAATTTTTCTAGGATAACAGTTACAGTTCCAAATTGTACATGGCCAGACCTCAGCTACTAGTTCTGCCACCAGCAGGTTATTTTGCTCTAAGACAGCTGTAAACATTTTGTATTTTGAGGTCTCACATAGGCACTTGCTTCTCCCATGTGAGTCTTACTCATCAGCACAAGAAAAAATAAAACTACTGAGGTAAAAAGAAAGCATACTCACATCCAAAATAAATGGGCTTATCTCAGAAAAAGATGAGGCCCCAAGTTTTCCTCAGGTAATTGTGGAATGGAAAATGAGCAGGCAATGCCCTACCTCTCCTAGCCTGTAACAGAGCTTTTTCCCCAAGAGCAGTGTCAAAGGGATTTCAAAGTGATTTTGTTGATCAGATGGGAAAGGAAAGCAGAAGGCTGTGAAATCCATCGCTCAGCCAGCAGGGATGAACTCCTACATTGGGAATGCACCAGAGGGGGCTGAGCACTGCAGTGTCAGCCCTGCAGGACAGGAGCGAACACAGAACCACGGATGTCCTGGCAGGCAGAGGCAGCCTGCTCTGCTTTAATGTGCTCCTCACAAAGAATGAAATGGGGGAAAAGGGGTTTATGTGCCAGGGAAACAATTGTTCTTACCATTGACTCAGCTTTAAGATACTCCTTTACAGCAGAGATTGCTGTTAAAATGAAGTGAGATAATTCTATGCTGCTCACAGTTCCAGAAAACACCAGAGCTCTACTACTTTTCTATGCTTCTGCTACTTTTCTATGCTTTTGGTTTCACCTGTGTAATACAACAAGATTAAGAGCTAACCCTGATAAAAACAGGAGTCACAAAATGATGATAGGAGCCCAGCTGCTCTATTTAATAGTTTTCAATCTGCCTTGAAAATACTAATTGATATTCAATTCACCATCATGTTAATGTCAACAGTAGATTACTGGGCAGCATTTCCTAAATGAACACGAATACCTGACAGTTTTGTCAGCCCTGTTTATTAACCTAAGTATATCTTCATTAGGGAAATTAGAAACAACTGAAATTCAGACAAACAGATTTATCTTTCCCTGCACTGGTAAATGACTTGTGTGTTGAAGCCAATTCTCTTAGGTAGGGACTAATGCTAAATTTAATATTCTTCACTTTGCTGTTAACCTTTTTTACTCTGCGTTCTTACAAGCAGTTTCTTTTATGTCTTTTACTTTAATACTTGTATTGAGTGGTGACAAAATGAACAAAAAGTTAATGTCACAACATCAGTAAGTGAAAATAAAACCCAACACTCAAAAGGTCTGGGAAAATTATAACAATACTTATACGTAACTGCCAGGCAAACTAATTATGAAGTTAATAACACGATGGCTATTGCTCCTATACTCCATACTTATTGGGAATTCCTCTTTCAGGGGGGTAGAAACTTCACACTGGAGTTCATGGGCATGATCAAACCTACCCTAGGCACCCTTTCTTCCTTGCCCTGCCCTGATCCAAAGATGCAGCCTCTCTAACAGTAATGAAATGGCATTGCAAAGGTTTGTTGCCTTTTCCCAATGCATACCCAGGAAGGTTGATACACAAATACTTTTCAACCTCATAATCTGTCTCTTTTTAAGTGGAGTGAGAAGTGTGGAGTGTTTCGCAGCAGTCCCTTTAATAAAAGAAGTTTTGAAGAGAACAGCTGATAATGTCACAAATAGGGACTGGGAGGACAGATGGCCACTGCTTACTCAAATAGTCACTTAATAACCATAATGAAAAATTAGCAGTTTGGTGACTCTGAGGAACAGAACAGACAAATCTTAGGAGATAAATCAAAGGCTGAAGCAACTGAAGTTTGTGCTTGACTGGCAGCACAGCCCCATGAAGAGCTGGTTGAGAATCTCTGGCTCAAGAACTAAAACAAGGGGCCAGTGCAGGATTCCTGGCAGAGCCATTGAGGGTGGTGTGTTCAGATCTGCAGCACTGCTTCAGACAGGCTGAGAGCAAGAATGGTCTGAAACTCTGACCAACAGGCAAACCTGACATGGGAACAACTGTCAGGGAAGTTGCAGACATGAAACACAAAGGAGGGTTCTGCAGTGCACAGACCCACCCACTGAAGCCAACCTTTACGTCTCTCTTTACTACTCTCTCACCATCTTCTACTATTTCTGTAATTCAGCCTAACTTTTTACCTCCAGGCAGCTAAATCAGAGTTTACTTATATGCAGTCCATGTTTTTACATCATAAAAAATTATATGGGTTCATCTTTATTTTGCAGGCAGAAAAGCTACAATGCAGAAAGCAAAGCAAACATCCAACCCAGAAATGGCAGATCCTGACTTGCCTGCCTTTCCCAGCCAACAGGAGAGTTAAACTTGTCTGTATGAAGTGGTGCAGAGGGTGGAAAAGCACAGCTGCTCAGTTCCTGTCTGTTGCAGAGCTGTACTCTGAACTACCACTCAAAATTCATCCACAAGACACACAAATGGGCCTCCAGAAGTGACAGGACATTTATTATTATCCATTCCAGACCTATGGCATTGCCACAGAAACAGGATGAAGTCAGTATTTCACACTAAAACAGAAATACATGCTCCCTGATCTCCTCAATGACCCAGTCTCCTGGTTTGGGCTGGGACAGAGGTAATTTCATTATTAGTACTTGGTGCAGTGCTGTGTTTTGGATTTTGCATGGGAATAATAAAGGTAACACGGCAATGTTTGGGTTATTGCTGGGTAATGCTCACCCCAAGTCCAGGACTTTTCAGAGTCTCATGCTCTGCCAGTGCACAAAAAGCTGGGAGGGAGCATGGGCAGGACCAGTGACCCAAACTGGCCAAAGGGATATTCCATGCCCCAGAACATCATGCTCAGTGTGTTCCTGAAGGGTGCTGGCTGTGAGGGGATGATCAGTGCTCGGGAATGGGCTGGGCATTGGACAGTGAGAGATGAGCAACTGTGCTGTGCACTACTTGCTTCTCTTAGGTTTTATATCTCTTTTTACTTCCAACTGCTGTTCTTTTTCATCACCATTATTACTATTATCATTATTCTATTGCATTTTACTTTGCTTCAATTATTATACTGTTCTTACTACAACCCACAAGGTTTTTACTTTTTTTTGATGCTCCTCCCCATTTCACCTGGGAGGGCTGAAGGATTAAGCAAGTGGCTGCCTTGTACTTGGAATGTACCAATAATGACACCTCAGAAAGCAAGTGACATACAAAGGATAGAGGAGGGCTATTAAGGCTACATTTGGGGTTTTTTTCCTGCTGGTTAGAGGTAATGAGGTTAGTAATGACTTTAGCTGTCAATAGATAAGGAAATTCATCAGTAGAGCCACAAGCTGAGGGCATATCAAAGCAGAAGCAGCTGTGTCTTCCAAGTGTGTAAAAAGCTCTCAATCAAAATGATCAGTTTTTCTGCTTTGCTTCTTGAAGTGGTATCTCATTTGTTTGGTAAGTTATCTGCCTGAGAAGTGAAATATTTAATACACTTGCCCTTACTACTGTAATCTGAAAGTGCCCATGATGTACAGAGGAGGAGCTCAGCAGAAGTTATATGAAAAAAAACCTTCCAGGATGGAACACGAACAGCTCAGAAAATGAGGTTACCATTTGGCTATATTACATGTTTTATTTTAATGCAGAACCTCAAAAAAAAACCACCAAAATAAATGCAACTTCTTAGAAAGCAGAGTTGTTACATTCATGACAAATATTCCCAGAGATATTTCCTAGGTTTATATTCATGATGTAAAAATGTTTCTTATCTCCTCTGATTAAATATCCACATAGCCAGTCAGTTTAATGTTTTTGAGCTTTGTAATTTTCTGTTTCACTTCTTCAGTCTGTCACTTCTTCCACTAGCTCTTCATTTATAATTTATGCTGTCAAGCACCAAGTTTTCACAGCATGAACATTTTACAGGTGCTAGGTCAGGCTGTCAAGCTAAAGTACATACTAATAATCAGTGGCTTTGAAAAATCTTGGTCTTGTTATGTTCAGTGGAACATCAACATGAAGGCTCAACTGTTTTATCAATTAATCAGGTTTGCAATACTTCTAATATTATAAACAAATAAATATACAGGGCCTTGTCACTTACTTGACAGGAAATAAGTTTGACTATCTAACCAAAGATCAAATTATTTTAAAATATTGGACAGCATGGAGCACCCACCTCTACTATGCAGAGACTTTGAGCTTGGAATGATATAGTTCTAATGCACATTCATGGAGATTTAAATTTCAAAGATAACTGAAGAGCACTAAATAGATCTGAGAATTCCATCATTCATGTAGTAAACTGTTGAGTATTCCACAGTATATAGTTACCCCCCTTTTTCCTTCTGTACTATGAAATAACCTAATTGGATAAAATAAACTGATTTTTCTGATTTCACATCAAGAAGTGAAAGGAAAAAGACTGCTTTTCTGTTCTTAAGGGTTTTTGTCAGATTTTCTGTAGCGCAAGAGTTGATTTAGACAGGTACAGCATTGCATCAGTAGTCAAGTGCTGGAAAGGCAGCAGCTCTCTGGGGCTTGGCTCAAAGCACCACTTCAAAGGGCTACTTGAGACTTAAGTGCCTGTTACACAACCCAGTGATGCAAGAGCAATGTCACTGAGGATGGCTGGAGCACTGCCCAGGGACTCTGCAGGCAATGCCAAATATAGATTATATAACAATACACACTGCCAGGGAAGAAGACAGGAACCTTTATATTTCGATGATTACCACAAAATAAATGTTTGAATTAAAATGTGCTTAATGACATTTTTCTTCAAAACTTTTTTTTTTTCTCCTCTCTTTTGCTATTCTGCCTGAAATGTCTGAGCACAAAAAACACAGGAAGGGGAAAAACAGCACCACAGTTGTGGAGACGAGTTACTCTAATAAGGGAAAAATAGGCAATAATTTTTTTTTAAATTATTTCCTCCTATCTGAAGACTGCAACAATGAAAATGCTCAGTTTGTCTGGGAAGGCTATCCAACATACCACAGAATTACAGAATAGTTCAGGTCAGAGGAGTCCTCTACAGATTATTTGGCCTGGCTACATTGACACGGACATCTTCCACTATTCCAGATTGCTACAAACCCCATCCAATCTGGCCTTAGACACTTCCAAGGATGGGGCAGCCACAACTCCTCTGGGCAATCTGTGCCAGTCTTTCACCACCCTCACAGTAAGGAATCTCTTTTATATCCAATCTAGATTATCCCCTTTCAATTTAAACTGGAGAGGAAGAGAGATGTTATGCTGAAAAGCCAAAAAAAATCACAACAGAAGGCAGAACTGGAGTTGAAGGAAAACAGGGATTGGAGAATGTTACAGAGTCAGGAGAGGTACTGAAAAGTGGTAACATATTTAGAGGCTGTACAGGCAGACTATTTAACACTGACTTAAAAAGAGATAATACTATTCTTTGCAAATCAGGAAAGAGGCAGGAGTTGGAAAATGGATGCAGCTAACAGGTTTTGCACAGATTTGCTTCCATTAAAACAACCTGTCACCATAACCGTAGCTAGAATCCAAAATATATCATCAGTAACTGATCAGTGTAAAATTCTAAAACGCTCTAAGTAACTGATCTGTGTAAAAGTCTAAATCACTGTCTTTCAAAATGCAGCAATTTACCAGACACACTAAAACTAAGACAACTGAAGCTGTCTTCACTTCTCATTTCAGACTGCATGGCAGAAGGCTGTCTGCAAGAAACAAGGTTTCATTTTCATTAATGACAGAGTTATTCTAGAGTAAACAACATCCTTGAGAGAGTTAGCATACATTTAATTGACTCTATGAGTAGCATTCTTTTACCTCATGTATTTTTCTTTTTGCCCATAAAAAATTATTGAGGATTATAAGTAATCAGATGGAGAAAATCAGAGCTAAAAGGAAACGTTTTATGGTTAAAATTAAATATATGATTACATCCCTAGTTAAAAGAGCAACTATAAAGGAGGACAGCATTTAAAATTGGATACAAATTTATCACACAATGTTCATAAACCCAGACTGCCTCCTTTTCATAAATCCAAAGCCTCCTTTTTCACTAGAGCTAGCAACCACCATACCTGAGCAAGTAGAAATACTGCTCTCACTTTCCCACCTGTCCAAAATCATTCTCAGCCTATGAATAGAATATTTTCTCATGGCAGGTTTCTCTACACTCTCCATAATGCAATCAATTATTGTTTACTGCTGTTTCCCACCACCAGTAATGAATGCCTTGATCAGAATCTCAGAGTGCTTTTTTGATTGCCCACAGTCCCTTCATTTCCAGTGCTTGCTCTCAATCAGATCAAGTGATTTAAATCTCATACTTAATTTAAAACAGATGAAGGGGGAATTTAAAATGTTTCATTCATGTAAATACCAAATTTATAACAATGAATATTATCTTTTATATTGCCACACAGCTTAATTTATTTCATCTAAGAGCAATAAAACAGAGTAAGCACTGAGTGATCCTAATAGCCAAGCAGAATCAAACTATGGAAGAAAAAGCTGACATCTGAATTACAATGCATTAAGGTAAAATTACAGCTGAATTTGAGGATAATTTAATTCAATTTGACTTCCAGAAAGCCATACTTCTTTCGGCATTAATTTGGAATTATACAAACCAAAAAGTGTTTTGAATCTCTAAAAATTATTTATGTTTTCTTTTAAGATATAATTGAATTACTGATTGTGTGACAACACCATAATGGTAGTGAACGTTTTAGCTTATCATGTACATTTCATTGTATAAATGTGAGAAATAAGTCTTGGTTAGGAAATAGAAACAAGTTGTAAAAGATTTTAGCTGCTTTAAAAACAGAGCTAAAGATGTGAGAAAATTCATAAAAGGCACAGTTTTGAAATAGATAGATTTAACTGTGCAATTTGTGATGCAATTCCTCAAAAATAAGTCATGAGACTGATCTTATTTATTATTTAAGTAATGAACTTGTCCAGGATAGGCTTGGACTAATGGGATTTTTTTCATGGAAAAGTTGGGAGGCATTGTCAACTAAAGGCTGAAACACTATGGGTGGGAGGCTATGGGAAGAGAATGAATAATTCTTTTCTGAGACAATACAGAAGGGAGGACATTAAATATAAAATATCAGACAACCCAAAGGTAGCCAAGGAGAATTTCTTTTATGAAATGGGAGTCTAGCAGCAGCCAGAAAAGATAAGACAGCTGCATTTTAACTGCTGACAAGCAAGGACCAATCCAACAACAGGGGAATGGAGGAGACCAAAATGACAGAAACTGTCCAATATTCAGAAAGGTAAAAATGCTACTATTACACAAAGTACCAGTAAAATCCCACCTGCAAAGCTGTATGTGGTTCTGGCCACCTTTTTTTCCAAAAAAAGAGTGAATTAAACAGGATGAAGAATAAGCAAAGGCAACTCTGTCACAGAGATCAGAAATCTCTTGAGAAAGATGAAAACCACACACCAAAACCCAAAAGAGGAGATGTGACTTCTCCTACCATAGTGAGCTGGCTAAAAAATGAGAATGGGAAGGTGTTCTTAAGTTTTGAGACAAAGCACCACTCACTAATAAATGCAGCCCATAAATGCATTTGAATTTCACAGCACTGAAGTTCAGAACAATCTTCCTAACAGGAGCAATGAGGGAACCATGGCTTAACTAGATTGAAGATGAAAATTAATAATTTTGTACAGCATCACTGGAGGCATTTGGTTGTGGTAACAAAGCTCTTTGCCCATCCTGTGCTACAGAGCCCCTCAATGCAGTGTAAATAATCTTGTCAGGTACGACTATAATGCAAATACAATTCTTTCTCTGAAGAACAATTAAAAACGCTGTCAATGCTGTAATGTTACAGTGACATATTTTCCTCACCTCCATAGAAATGAAGCCACTTCCTCAACAACAAACCGAACCTTTCCACTGCTAATTTCATTTCCTGTCTTGGAAGCCAAGGGTCACCTCTCCCTCCAACCCATTTGCTTTTGGTTCATAGTAAAAAGAACTTAAATAATAACTGAACCTTCTCCACAGAATTTCAATACAGATCTCTCCAAACTACTGCATTTATCTTCGACACAAGAGTCCAAAGGGCATAATCCACATTATGGACTAATAGCCTGTAAAACTGCATTTTATGAACTGTAGCAGTTTTCAGCAATAAAAATAGAATCAATGGACTCAAGTTGATAACATTTCTTTCCTACTCTACATTGGAATTAATTTAATTTTTATATTTTTTAAATTATGTACATTTTTTCCTGCTTGGAATCTACAAATCTCTATGCTTACAGCTATACATGACATATTGTTATGTAAACTTTTTTTTTTACCACCAGCCTAGACTCAAAGTTTTGTAAATTACAATATTCACGTAAGAAAGTCAGGAAAATTAGGTTATTTTTTTATCTTCTCTTCCTTTTTCGTATTTGCTTCCTCTCCTCTCCCTTATCAGAAATGTACTGTTCCATCTCACTATCTGAATAAAGGATGGCTCACTGCTATTTTAGCTTTAGTCATAAAAATTCATTACTTTAGTGTAATGAAAATCATACTGATGTGCCTCCCAACTGCATAAATGTTCTGCTCAAAGAACACTACCTCCATGAAGCTCACCAAAAAGAATTTTCCTTTATTCATAAAGCATTTAATAGCAAGACTATTTCTTAATTTCTTTCCATAGTCTTCTCTTAGTTTAAACCAGATCAAAAAACTGTTAACATATGTCCCATGCAATAAAGGCCTCAAAACCCAAATATTCAAAGTAATTTTTTTTGTCCATGTTGAGTAACTGTGAAGTCAATCTGAGCTACTACCTGGCAGCTCAAATAATCAGGTAATTTGGATGATGCATTCACTGAATTCAGTGCAACCACACCTTATCTGGAGATAAGAACACCAGATTTCAGGAAAAGAATCACTTGGGTCTGTGAGAGACTCAAGAGCACAAAAATCACAGTTAAAGGTTAAATATGTTAGTGCAAAAGTCTGAGCAGTTGTTCATCTCCTCTTTCCACAGACTGAACATCAACTCGTTTTTCTCCTTTCCTACAGACACTACAGAAAAGAAGACCCTTAACTAAGCAATGCTTAGCTGAATGGTATTATTTTACATAAACCAAACACTGCACCTTTGAATTACAATGTACCCTTGATTTTATTTACACAGTGGAATGCTGTTCCAGATGATTCATTTCAGCCATCCTTGTTTGCAAATGGACGTACAGCTAATTATCTTTGTGCAGGGAAAATATTTGGCTACTGGGGATTTTTTCATTCCTTTCTTTATTCCTACTCCTGGAATTTCAGGTGAATTACTGGAACAAATTTAACACGGTTGAGAGTCCCTCACAAAAATATAATTTGATTCCACCGACACTGACACAAGTAGTTACAAAGCTAAACACACTGGGGGGTGGTGAGGAAAACTGTAGCAAACACTAATGTAGATTATATTCTAACAGAGAACATTGAAAACTCCTGTTTTGAGGTATCTGTACAAGTGAAGTACTTAGGGCAAACATCTTCACGTGGTTTTAAGAATGACATTTTAATCAAAAGGCCACATTTCACATTTACTCAAATAACATGGAAATAATACTGACAGCTCAGGAGACAAAACAATGACCAGACCAGAATCTCTGTCAATGCAATCACACCATGATTTAGTGATTTTATCAAAACTCAGAAGCTGTAGGGGTATTGTGGACTCATCTAAACACTCAAGAAATTCAGAATTTCATAAAAAAAGAATTAAAGAATTTCTGTTCCACATAAAAAAAACGAGATTATAAACCATCCAGTCCTCCAGGCTGAGGCCTGAATAATCAGATGAGCTGTATGGTAATTTATCCATTAACCTTTACAATGTGTGTCCCATGATCCACCTGAACCACAAATGGAGGGACAAATGCAAATCAAGAACACTGTCTCTTGTCACTACATTTAACATAATCTGTGTGCAGTTCTAAATGTCAACATCTAATCAAGACTAATATATTATTGATCTTTTTTGTTTTCAAAATATTTATCTATGACACAAATTCCAATCAGCTTTTATTTCTTCAGGCACATCTCTCAAATATAAAATTCATCTATCAGACTAGAGCTATTGAAAATAATTTCCTAATTTGCTTTAAAGTAATGGAAACCTACTAATGCTAAGGCCTCAGGGCATTACTTAAAATCCAAACTATTCATTATAAAACTTGTAAGGAAAATTATTAGTGTTAAAGTGAATAGGATGAGCATTACTGGAACTTTAAATGTACTTAGTGATGCTGAAGGGATGCCATGAGAAAGGAACAGAGCCAAAAACTCCTGACAAGTGTGGCCTCCATTGGCCTCCTCTTTGAACTTCCAACAGAGTTTTTTGCCTTTTAAACATAGAGTTAAAACATGGAGTTAAAACACGGAGTTAAAACATGGAGCATGCAAGTTCCTTTGTTACTTAATGTAAACTACCTGTAAGGTGCAGGTTTTCATTATCTCCTAATGCTGACACCCTGGAAGATGGCAGCTCTCTTGCCTTAAGTAATTCAGGTGAGTTAGGAGAGGACTGCACTCTCAGTCTGAATAAAGCACCCAATGTGAATGATTGTGAAGAGAGAGAGAAAAAAACCCGAAATTTTCAAAATATAGAATTTGTAGCAGGAAAGTTTGTGTTACCTACATTTTTACACTAATGGGATTAGCAAGTCCCACACCCAAAAGTCAGGAAAAGGCAGAGCTGAAGTAGTCCCTGTGGCTCAGAGACTCCATCAAAGAGAGCTGGCTCCCATGACAGTGGGAGTCAAACAGCTCCCTGGCCAAGGTTCCTGCTGGGGGGTTCAGCCCTGGCCCTCAGGATGGATTTTAAGAGACCAGGTACACAGAATGGCTAACAGGTTTCAGGTCTTTAATTTGTGTGGTACAAACCTACTTCATCTGCAGTCAGCATTTTGAGAAACTGATTTATCAGAGACTTTTTAAAGAGGAAGACAGTGTTCCTAGCAGAGAACAGCTTAGTTACAGACAGGAAGAAAAATAACAATGAGTTTCACTGGAGACTAGACTGGTAAGTCAGGTGCTGGATCTACCTCTGCCACCTACACCTGAGCACATCAAAAACTAATTCCTTGGAATTTGCACTGGGTGTCACAGACTGGTCACCAGACATGGAAGCTTACTCAAAAGAATATTGTGAAAATAGTAGTTTTGAAGAGATACAACACTGAAAAACAGAGCCCTGCATGCAGCCTAAAGTTTGCAGAGAGCCTTGGATTAAACAACAGTGACAAAAAATGCTGGATTCCTTCCAACCACCAGCATTCATCTTTCTACACTAGATGAGATACCCTTTATATAGTCAGTAGAAAAACTGGAGTAGATAATATTACATTAATCTGCATCAAGAGGAACCACTAAAATTATATGGAATCATATCAGATTTCTTCAGATGCAGCTTTTATATGACACCTGTCTCCAGTGGACCATTTTTCCTCTGTGTAGTGTACCCAATCACTCCTTTTTCTTTGAGAACACCATCTTTACAAAGGCAAATTCTTACCCTTACCTTGAGATGTGTATCAATATTTCTTAAAGAAGAGAATTTGCTTAACTCTTTCTGAAATTCTGTGTCTGGAAATCTGTAACTTAATGACCTTTTTACCATATACCAAAGTCACAGGGTAAGCATTCCTACAGTTGTCTCAACAGCAAGAGAGTCTGTGTTCCCATCACATCTGATGGAAGCTGAGAGTTTGGCCAAAAAGCTCTTGTGTGCCACAGCTCTCATCATGTTTCTCCATTCCTAAATGCTAACAGTATTCCTATTTGCCTAAATTAAATGGTCCTCTAAAAAATGAAGTCCACTAAACAAAATTATTAAATCTAAAATAACCCTCTAAGTGGGTGTTTCTACTGTGTCATTGTGGTGTGGAAGTGTTTAGAAACTTCTGCAATACAAACAAAAGCAATCTACCAGAGATAAAGGTTTTACATTTCCTCTGCTTTCCTCTTCAAAGGTCTTCAGCAGCCACACACAAGGGAGAGTAAAGGACTGTGCAATTTTATATGGTCCCACTTTGTTTAGCAGAAAGTGCTGAATTCAAACCACATTTTGAAATATGAATCCTTCATCCAAATGCTTTCCATGCAATCATTTTCACACCACAAATACTACACTACTGCACTACAGAAGAAAATTACTAGGTCCCCTTTGATTTTTTTTTTAATATGTTCAAAATATATTTGAACAATTCTAAATTTTAGCAGAATTTTTTTCCTATAAAATTTTATTTTAAGCCAGCAAGCGAAACCCATCGAGAAGATCAGCCTAGGGACCTTCAGAAAGATAACCACTTTTACCCAGATTAAAATGCTAGTGCATTATCTTATGGAATGCTTTCTAATTTGTTCTTTTGTTCCTTTATTTTAAGCAAGAAGCAACCAGCAGTCAGAGAATACCAATTACAGGAGCAAGTGCACTCTAACCAAGGGTCCCCAGCCAAAACAAATCACTCATTACATGCATCAATGATACTGTTTGCTGTATGTGACTTTTCCCCTTTTGTTCTAGGTGCAGAAACCATTAAGTGGATTGAGGCAGTGGAGCTCCCAGCAAATTCACCTCTTAACTGTGTTCTCATTGTGTGTGTGCACCTCCACAGGGGGCTGTTACACACCGTGCCTGCTGCCCACCCCTCCTTCTGCACTGAAGTGACACAGCACAGCTTCAATCCAAACCTGTGTAACGTCAAGAGCATGCTGGCATGGAGGAAAGCTGTGCTATCAATGCAGTTAACACACCCACATATTAAAATATTCCCTCTGGATTGCTGTGTTTATGTCACTGCTTCTCACCTAAGTATTGCTTGTGCTGTCCCACTTCCCCTCATTAATGGGATGCTGCTCCTCTTGGAGAATCTGTCAGCAAACACCAGACACCTTCAAAGTGTCTGGGACTCAGTCAAATTACAGCAAACAAAACCATCTCTCAGGAGGGAGAAAAAAAAAATCAGTCAACTTCTTAGAAATCTACCTAAACACAAACCAGGAACTTCTATTTAGAGACAAAATACATTTTAAATCCTCAGACTGTTCTATGGAACAGAAATTTTATTTTCAATCTAATCTCCTCATGAAATAAGTGCTTTTGAATTTTAAAGACCTGACCCTACTTGACCATCAAAAGAAATGTCAATAATATTACAGCATTTTTTAAATCTAGTCTTAATTTACAGATCAAAATACCCCTTTCTTTAAAAACACAGAATAACTATTGATGCTTTATGTATTTAGAATGGGAACAGATCCATAAAAGAAAGTAATAGTAGTTGCTGTCTTGAAGGTGGAGGAGTACTATGACATACCATGAAACAATTGTGTAAAGAGCAGAAAACTCTTTGTATGGTATCATAAACCTGAGGTGGAGAAGTACCCATGCATTGCTTGGGCAGAGGCTTTTTATTATCTATAAAGTTATCTACAGCCTCATTACAATAACTTCATTTATTAAAATTAACAAATCTATAATTATTAATTATCAAGGTATTCAGCACTTTTTTTTTTTTTTTTAGCAGGATGAGAGAATTTAGCCCAAACACAGATACCAATAAGTGAGAGAAATGGTGACTGCTTCAAGAAGTATTATATTGTATGGGTGAGACAAATCAGCAGAACTACTGCCTAGGAAAATCTTTAGGGGGTTTTGGGTTTTGTTGAGATAATTCTGGGTTTTGTTTTGGTTTGGCTTTTTGAGTTTTTTAATACAATGCATTAGCCAGCTTCAAATATAGAACATGCAGTTTATTTAAAGCCAAGATTGGTCTCTAAGCTTTGCTCTGTACCACATTAAAATTAGTACTGAGGTCACAAATGGCTGCTGGATTAACTGAAGTGACTTCTCCTTAATGATTATTTTGAACAGACTGGTTCTTAGATGTGGGAATGATCAATAGCTGACCTACACAAAAGGTGTTGCAACATTGACAATGAAAGCATCCTTGGAACTAAAATAACAACACCTGGAATAAGTTAGGAAGACTGAGAGGATTAGGAGAAACAAACACACTAAAGGTAATTCCACTGTTTTAGTAATTTTTGTATGGTCCAGAAAGAAATCCTGCCAAAAAATCATGTTTATATCATGTAAGAGACATCTTTTCAGCAGTAATTATCAGTTTTAACACCTTATCATAAAGACTGACATATCATTTAAAAGTTAAAAAACATCTTCTGAAGGAATATTGTTCACAACAGTTTTTTGTTGACCTCTCCTGCATTATAACACGGCTTTTGGAGGGCAGGACAGATTATGGATAAATAATTTATCCTGAGTTGTCTATTTCCATCCATTTTATCATTGTCACAGAGTTCAGCATGCTAAGGGGCATACCAAACACAAGGCCAGCCTCATCTTTGTGTCAACATCACGTTGGGGAAATCCAAGGATCCTAATGCAACATTCCAGCTAACACACAGAGCTGGAATAGGAATATATCCTCACCCAGCCATGCTATATTGGGATCTAAGAACAATAAAATGCTTCCCATGTTGTACACATGCATAATTTTCTTAATATTTCTTAATATTCCTAATCAGTTAAATTGAGATTTTTAAACATTAGACTTTTCATTTAAAAAATAGCCAGCAAAATGGATATTGACTTACTGTGTGTCTTACAAATTTGCTGAACTTTTTGACTTTTCTGAAATTCTCAAGTGAAAATTTTAACATCAGATACCCTAAACAAACCCTCAAGCAGAGTTAAGATCTGAAAGTATCTATTTGGAAAGATGGAGGAGATTTTAATAAGAAAACCTCAATCTCCTACATGCTTTTTCCTTCTCTCTTTCTCCTTGTAAACTTTTTGACCTCCCAGAGGGAATGATGTCTGACCAGAGAGTTAAATTGGTAAACTTCAAGAAACACTTCAGTTCTTCTGTGGTGTTTTCAGTCCTGTAAATTACATGAAGACTACTGTACTGATTTGTTTTTAAATTGTATCTGCTTAAGCTATGCATTTCTTAGCATTTCCATACCAATGATTCTCATTTGTCAGAAAAACAAATAAAACTAACCAAACAAAAAAATTAGCCAGACAGCCCTCAGTACTGCCAAATGCAACACCAGGAATGTGTCCTGAACCATTCAGGGCAAATCTTTTTATTTCATGGCATACAAATCGAGGCTCTTGGATAACAAGTCATTTCAGGCACATCCACAACTGCAGAGGTTCCCAAGTCTTCATTAGCACACGAGTCCATATGGATGCGGGATTTTATACCTGGGTAAAAATAATGTTAAAAGTTTTGTAAGAATTTGAAACTACAATATGATTTTGCTCATGGTTTTGTCTGCCTGCTGAAAAGGGAATGACACACATTTACTGCAATGGCTTTGTTTATTTAACTTTCTCATGTTCCTGTAATGATGTAAAAGCTTATTGAATTGGACAACTGAACATCAGAATTCAGCAGGACTAGCACAACACAGGCAGCAGCACAGCCTTTCTACAGTACTTTAAGTCCTCAAAATAAGTATCTCTAAGCAGTAAAACATCAGCTTCATTCAGAGAGAATTTCAATTTCTTCACACTTAGTCTTTGGTCTCCT
This sequence comes from Tychaedon coryphoeus, assembly GCA_013398595.1. Taxonomy (NCBI): domain Eukaryota; kingdom Metazoa; phylum Chordata; class Aves; order Passeriformes; family Muscicapidae; genus Tychaedon; species Tychaedon coryphoeus. The sequence continues at coordinate 745,550 of WBND01000107.1, forward strand.
TATTGCTACAGAAAAAAAAAAAATCTGAGCTCTGTACTCAGAAAGAGTGCCTACATGTGGTAGATTGCACTTCTGTAAAAATAAATATGTGAATGAAAATGAGCCAATTTCTTTGAACTGATGAATGCCTCAAGGTCATTAGTAATCTCCCTGATACTTTACTATCAGAATCAAAAAATTTATTACCTACTTTGCGCCACCAATTTGTATCAAGTGTAATCATTGTGAAAATAAAGGCTATATGAATTTCAGAACTGACATTTGACATTATTTCTTACTTCAACTTCTTTTTTCCTAAGAGGAGAAAAACAAATGCAGGTGCCTTTTAGAGGTATGAATAAAAAGACCATGCTTGCATAACCTGACAACAAGTAATGATACCTGGAAATAGAAAAAGCAACAGTTTTTTACACCTCACTGATAAACATGACTCATTATAAACCCTGCAAATTCTATATAGTTGGCTTCAGGAATTAACTGTCGGATGATACATAATGGCAGATACAACCTGAAAGGACCCAGGGTTCAGAAACTCTTTCTGGCTTGACATACATGTAGAAACAAATACGGTTTCTGATTTTTATATATGTAGAAACACTTATGTGTACACGCTTAGCACAGGAAACTGCTGAGCCTTTACCTGGTGTGACCTTCATCTTGAAAGCTCCCACAAGTTTTGCACAAGGAGCTGCTCAGATGCCATTATCTGTAATTTTAGGTCTGACAACAATTGCCCAACTCATGGTGTTCTGGCAAGCAAAAAACAAGCAAAAAACAAAACTACACCACAGCACGCTGAAACCTTGCCCAGTAGCCTGTTCATACTGGATGTCAGGAACAACCACTGAAAATTTGTATGAACATGCAAGCACTCAACCTCCACAATTAATTGATCCTCTGTTCCAAGCAGTTCTGCCACACACTGCACTGGTTACTCCTACTATGCAATTCCAAACCCTGCAGGGTTTTTCTGAGCAGTAAAATTTAGCCCTTGGCATGGTCATAATATGTTTTTGAACTGGCCACTCCATGAAGATGAATGAGTAAGTTCACTTCCTTGCCAATAGTATTGTTTGTGCCTGCCTTGCTACAGATTCTTTAAGACACCACACATTGATTTACTGGGTGAAGAATGACAACCTAAGAGCCTTACAGCTATATAAGAAAAAATATGTATTTCTTTGTTTGACAAGACCAAAAAAGATTAATCCCAACATGGTTATAATAACAATTTATAAGACCAGAGTATATTATTTTTCTGAAAATCCCTCTTTAATAACAGGAAACAAACCATTAAGAATGAAGTGGAAGGGCTGTCTGTTTACCAAGTCAGATTAATAAACCTATTTCTCTTCCATCCTTTTCAGCCCAACAATCAACAGACAAAACAAAACATTCCTCTGCAATTTACTATTAATGCTGGTATGTTTCTAAACACAAAACAGAAGACAAAATATACCAGATAGCAAAGTTACTGTATCATTATGATAATTATTAGTGAAAACCCAACAGCAGTTATTGTGAACACGTTTTCAAGACATGCATGCTGAAAAATATCACTTCAGGAAAATTTAAAGAAGTTATGTTTCCTCGTGAGATTTAAAAAGATTCTCTGCAGCTGGGATTCCAAGTATTAGTAACAGGCAATTTAACCTTCTACATTTAAGAGTTTACACAATGGGCAACTTTTTTATTGTAGTAATTTCCTTTCCTTCAATTCCTGGATTTAGAGAAAGTTATCATTAAAAGCAGACTCTTTTTGCTAGCATTTTATTAACAAGGTGGGGGTATGTGTATGAAAGCACCTGTATTAATTCAGTCCATTTTCAGTTCACTTGGGTTTTCTTGAGTTGTATTTATTATTTCTGTGGTGCTATAGCAGTATCAAAGTTAAGAGGCTACTCATTCTATTGAAGTTTGAAAGCAACTTGCAGAAAAAGAAGTTACTCAGAAGTCAGGAAATTCACCAGTACTCTCTGCAGCCAACATCACAACACCTGGACTTTCCAGGTAAAGTTACATCAACATCAGAAACCACTTCACCCCTGACAGACTTTTGGCAACTATCTTCCCCATCCTTTAAAAACACTATTAAAATACTATCTAAACACTACTAATTTAATCCCAAAATATAAAATACTAGTTTAGAAACCTAAACTAAGTTATATTAATTGATAAAAACTCTTTGAAGCTATTATGCTGCCTTCTACAGCACCAACAATATATTTTTTTTAAAATCACATTCAAGTGTGGTGTTAGGCCTTGTGGTAAGGCAGCAGACATAAGCATGCACTAATGCCTGTGACATCAAAGGAAAACTGGGCTGTGCCACTGTGAGAGTCTGATGGCTTCTAAGACATAAGAAAGGGCAAAAATCAGCCTTGATATGACAGTAGGCTCTACAATTACAAACTGGAATTATTCATCACATCGAGCATGGGAGAGGTAAAGGAATCATACTAACTTGAAATGTCCTTGCAATAACTCATCGTGATGGCACAGGGGCTTTGTGGCCATACTATAGCTCTTCCCTGCTTTCTAGAGATCTTATTCTCTGATTTTACTGCTACTGAGATCGATACAAAGAGCACTGAAAACACACTGCAGAGCAAAACTGTGAAAATACATGAACTGTAGACTTGATAGTACTCCACCACTAAATCCAGTTTGTTTTCTTTCACCATTAGTTTCCACCGTGATCAATTTCAGTGCTCATTTCAATACAGCAGGTAAAGCAATTTCTGTCAGCAGCAACATTCAGAGCTACCCTTCAGTTCCTTTCTTTTCAGTTACATCACAATAAAACCTCGAAAAAGCCAAACTGTACAAAAATAATGTTAAAGGTACAGAAGTCTCTCATACTGTGGGAATAGATGCATC
>WBND01000107.1:757103-775494 GCA_013398595.1 Tychaedon coryphoeus
ATTTCAATCAAAGTGACAAGGACTGAATTGTTAAAAATAAAGATTTGAGCTTTAGTCTTGTAAATCGACATAGTAAATGTATTATTTTGCTAGTGTAAGTTTATATGGTTTAGTGCCTGATCTCTGCCTCCTTCAGTGAACAGGATCAGAGTGTTCAGGGCTCTAAAATCAAGTGAGACAGCAAGGTATTACCAGCATCACTTGCTGTGTGAGTTTCAGGAAGACAAACTCGATTCTGCCCTGACCTTTTGCCATGACACTGTCTCTGAAGTCAGTGTTAATCACAGGTAGCTGAACAGATCATGTAGGCAGGAATTGTCAGGAATGGATAAAACAGGGAGTGACCAAAGGTTGTTCAAAAAAGGTCTGATCCCTTTCCTGGGCTGTGAGTGTCTCTCTTCCCATCCATCTTGCCATAACCTTTCCTCTAAGTACTTTTTTTTTTTCCTGTGAGAATAAATTTTGGAATATATTTCCTGCTTGACACACAACATTAAGGAAAAATGGGGCACATTACTGATGGGAAGCAAGAAACAAAAGACTTCCCAGAATTTTTCAATGCCAAAGCCATTACAATTTTAACTAAAACTTCGGTAAATGAGAAAAAAATTTGCTACACATTTTCTAATTTGACCCACACTTATCAGCTCTCTGTGGTACAGTGTCAGATTGCAGGTTTGCTTCCTTCGATTTCTACCAAATTAAAAGGACAGATCTGTAAGGGATCTTTGGAACAGGAGGAGTGCTCTGAATAAAAAAAGAGATGCCACTTGCCATTGTAATGTATTATTAGTTAGGTCTGTTCAGGTGTGTGTGACAGTCAGAGCTAAACTGGAGCAGAAATAACAAAAAGAACCAATTACTCTGCTGTTAAATCTGGTACAAATGAAGTGAAATTTAACACATATCATTATAGAGGACAAGCCCCCTAGAATTACTAAACCACATTCTTGTAAAGTCATGGATCTAAGAGGAAATCAATCAAGAAAATGCACCTTCTGTTAAAAAATTACATGAAAGGGCTTAGTTATCTTTTAGCAAAGAAGTCAATAATAGTAATAATAATAATAATAATAATAATAATAATAATAATAATAATTCCAAGGTGTGTATGACAATTTTGTGCTACCACCCCCTTGGAGGACTTACTTCAAACTTTGAAGTTTCCCTGTTTCCAATGATTGTCCCTACACAGGTGTCTGTGACTTCATCTTTGCTGTGAATCCTTTGCTAAGGACTTAAGAACTTCTGCCTGATGCTAAGATCCTTCCCTGCCACAACTTCATCTGGCTGCCTCTCCCTAATCCTTGCAGTGTTTCTATTAATGTGGAACAGGATTTTACCACCTCCTTCACAGATGCATGGTTGCTTCTATTCACTGGGGTTTATCCACAGTATAATTTACTGTGGTGCTGTGAAAGGTGTATAAAAATCACCAGTGTGCATGGGCTGTTTGAAAATGTCCTGTCAGGGCTCAGAGAGACTGAGGGTAAACAATGTTCCTCACAGGTGTTGAGGAACAAGTGTTTGTCAACATTTTATTTTGCACTTTTTATCTCCAATCCACAATTCTCAACAAAGCATCAATTGTGACCATCAAGTCCACAGAATTTAGTGAAAACTGACAGTCCTCCTGTAGGACAATGCTTTTGAGCTTTAAAAGACGATTAAACCCGCCCCCCAAACTTCATATGAACCAGAAATATTCCACTTTGGTTCCTGAAATCTGTTAATTTGCATCACCTTAAACACTTTGTCAGCTTTGTTAAGAATTACTAGATCATGTAAGAATGAACATAAATTACAATGGTCACTAAAAAAAAGCCTTTTGAAGAGTCTGCCTGGATGCCAACATTATTTCTGTGAAGAATAAGATATTTCTGTAAGTAAAAATGACTAAATATACTTATTGCAGTCATCAACTGCTGGTGTAATAGGAGAAAACTACAATGATAAAGGGTAGGTGGTGCATCTGGGAACCCAGTAACTGAAAAAGTAGCTGAAATGTTACATTATTATTTAGCATTACACAGTAAGAATAACCTCATCTTTTGATCCGTGATGTTTATTTAATTCCAGAATTTGAAAGACATCCATAATCACTGGACATAAAAGGCAATAAACAGCAATTAAATAAGTATAAACCAGACATTTCAGTTTAGAAATGTAGCTGCTTCTAAGAGAAAAAAAGAGTCTTTGAAAGAGAGCAAATATGTTTGAACTGCTGATCATGGGATAATCAGTCACTCATAATAACTCAAGCAAGAATTTTAAATATCTTGACACAGATGCTGTTAATATCTAAGCCTGAATTTTTAAAACATCTTTTCAAGGTGGGTTGCTGGTAAGTCTGAAATGTTTACTTAATGCTATATTGAAAGGTAACAGTAGGCAGAAGTTAATGGGTTTTGCCCTAAGAAATCTTAGGGCAAATATTTTTCTCATGGAGATGAGAAAGATAAAATAAAATATTGCCATTGACACTGCTTTAAAAAATCTATTACTTTTGACTGCTTTAAACAAGCAGTTTTCAAAATACAAAGCCATTTTAAATTATTTTATAGCCAGAAGCCAAAAAATGGGAGAGAACATAGAGTGCTTACCTTTTTAATATTTCAGAACTAATGGTGACCTGATACACCTTGCTCCAAATACTAACCTATATCAACAAAGTTAATTTTTCAGGGAAACAAATTAATCTTAAAGATGCATCGTGTGAATAACATGAACACAATCTGAACTGTTACTAGGACTATCAAATGAGTTTTTAAAGCTCTGTGCTGTTAGGCTAATTTAATTGGTAGATTTTAGCTATAGTAGGGATTAGGAATAAGAAACAGGACTAAGCTTTTATGGCTCTCTCTGTTACATATGTGATGCCACTAGAGGGACATGTACAGCCAAGAGTCACTAACATGGGCTTCAGAAAGAATTGGAGATAATTTATTAGCAAAAATGGAAATATGAATAAAAAGTAGTTACATCTATGTTTATTTTAATCACACCTTAAAATGACTTAGCCTTTCAATCTCTGTCTTTTCTTAAGTATCGTAATTTGTTTTGTTTGTAATATTGATGTCCTGAAAAACCTCAGGAGCATAGCTTTAAAATTATATCACATGGCTAAAAATAGACTGTTTTCATTTCTGAATCTGGTTTAAGTGCCTTTAAAGTTATCTTCACTCCCCTTGATTAAAATTCAATTTGTGAAATTCCAAGAGTTTGCTTGTTTCTGTGTGAGCGAGGTGACGTAATAAAACAGGATGCAAATTAAGCAAAGAAATTTGTATATAGAGAGACCATGAACATTCCATGAGGCAAAAGGATTGAAAGATTCTCAAATGAATTTTGAGGAGGTCTTTGCAGTGATCTGTCTGCACCACGTAAGTTAGCTGCTAAAATGAAACACGGAATTTTCTACCCTGCATTTATGAAATGAACACTTGAACTGCACTAGAAAGATATTTCTGTCCTTCTAAGCTTTTCAACACATCTATTCCAGGCAGTAAAATATGCAACATTAGTCTAAGAAGAGAAACATTGTATTACTATAAAAAAGAAATAAATTGTCAGTGAAGTATGTAGTCAAACTATCAGAAAAAACGATATTTGTGTAAGTGCTGCTGTAAAACTCAAAGTGTGGTTAAAATACATTGATAGCTGGCTCTGTGTTTATTCCAGAAAATTTATATTAGCTAATAGAGAATGAAGTGGGACTGATTCCTTTTATCATTGAAAGGCTACAGACAGTTGAATTTTAGCTATAATTTTAGACCTTATAAAATTTAAAACTTTAAAATCACTGCTCTGAAATTCCAGACACAAATTAGTTGAGTCGTTTAAGATAATGATAATTTCGCCTTACTGAAATGGTTGGATCTAATTCAAAGCAGAAAGTGTCATTATCTGTTCTATTACCTCTCTAGTTCATGCAGGCTGTGTTTACTTTATCTAGAAAAATACCACTGGCAGAAAAAGAAACAACTTTAAATCTTTCCAACTTGAATTTGAAAGTATTGCACAAAAAAAGTCTACTTTCTGGTACCTTTAAAGTCTATGTTCCTATTTCTAGACTGAATCAAATGGAGAAAACTTGATAAATAGTTATACATTTGTGGGAGAATAAATTAGAGTAGATAAAATATTAGAATTGGTCTCCAAAATAGTATTAGTTCAAGAAGAATGCAGAAAACTTTAACATGTGCTTCTAAAAATGGAACAAGGGTACTGAGAAAATCTATCCCTAGTTTGACCAACGGTTTGATTTTATGGTAATATCTCCTCCTCATATTTTTACAGTCATTTAATTTAAATTCTTTTTTGCCCTTGAAATACCTAAGAACAGATCCAGTATTTTGTGTGAGTGTGTGGCTTTTCTGTTAATTGTTTTAAGGAGAACTACAAATTTGACAGCAGAAAATTAAATTAAGAAGATTACTCACCTTACCTCCATGAAAACAAAAACAATGAAAAGGAAACTCCTTTGTAGAACATTTTGATTAAATCAGCAGTATAGATAAAACTTTCTTGCAAGGAGTTTTTTCCAACCACCTCTGTTAATGTGTAAGAGAATAAAACATGGCAAGTTCTGGACTGTAGTGATTTATTGGCTGCTGGGCACACAGGTGATTTCTTCTTTCTTTTTGTCCATGAAAAGTTGTCATTCACCCTTAATTCACATCTCATGTATTTCCTGAGTGTGTAACAGAGACTTACCCTGGAAAGATAAGTTGACTTTTCTGCCTCTAATAGCTGCTCAAAAAGACTGAATTATTACTCTGCCTCTGATGATTATCAAATACTCTTCTGTGTATTATCTTATTCTAGCTCCAAATAGCTGGACTTACTAAAAGAGGATTAATGGATGGGGTCTACACTCTGACATAATCTGATCTTTTTTCAAAGTTATGAGGCATGGTGCTTGTGTCTATTGAAAGGTTACTTCAACCAACTTCTTGGAGTATTCCCACTTCTATTACAAATTTTGGATTTGGATCTAATTATAAGTAACAAAAGATATAAAACCGATCATTTATGAGTGATCAGGTGATGAGGAACCAAATTTTTGTCTGGTTATTTATATTCACCTTTGTGAAAGGCAGAATTGTTATTTTTTGCAGAGCTGAGCTCTCCAGACAGGAGCAGTGACTGGGCACTGTGCAGGGGAAAACTGTTCAGAATTCACTGTTCAGAATGCTGAGACCCTGCAACATTCAGCAGCTGTGCACTGTAAATTCAAAATCCAGGCTGGCAAAGCTTGCAACCAAGTCCTACAAGCATTAGAAACATGCAATGCTGTACTACATCTTTTTCAAGCCACTTAAAGGGCTTTTTTTTTGCTGTTCAGTACAACTGCACTTGACACAACAAGTAATTCCTAGAATGACACACACAAAAAAAAAACCCCACAAAACAAAAAACAAACAACAAAACAACCAAAAAAAGCTAAGAAAGTTATTTGGGCATCCAAAGTAAAATTTACCTCTTTAAACAACAAGGAAAAGCAAAAGATAGTACTGGACAACTTTAACTTAGAAGTTTGTATTTTAGACACATTAATCCAATTGTATTTTTGTGGTGTTAGAAATATCTGAGGTTAGGAAGAGAGGACTTGCATAACTAAAGGTTTAGATGGAAATCTATAATTAATAATTTTTTTTATATTAAGTGGAATAGTTTTTTTTTTCTTTTTACATCATCTGACACTATCTAAAAAGGCACTGTTATTGATGGAGTGTGAAGTGGGGAAAGTGAAAAATGTAAGAGAGGCAGTTCAATTTCTCCCCCATTCATTCTATTTTAAATCCCTGGAGAGGTTAAAATTCACACATATCACAAAATACCAAAACAAAAAAAGCATTAACGTTAAACATTAATTGGAATATCAGAAAATCTTTTGCCATTAGGAATGTAGGAGCATATATTAAGGCAAACCACTTCATCCCGACTTGAGAATTTAAATTCTCTCACCTTGTCTCTCCCCAGTCCTCTCCCCATTTCCTTCTCCCTTCTCAGAGACATTTGTTGGAGATGAAACTTTATATACCAGAACTGGACATTTGAACTTCTAAAAAAAAAAAAAAAATTGGTTTTACACTACTTTCATCGCGTTATTAGTCATTTTGCAATGGATAGTTCTGAAATCAGAATTCGATTTGTGTTCCAGATTACTGTTGCCTCCATAAGGTTTTGGTATTAGATTTTAACTCTAATCTTGCCAAAGGCAGTGTGTATAGATGGGCAGGCTTCTGAGGGTGATTTCAGCAGAAAAAATGTAAAAAATTCTTTTTTTTTTTTTTTTAAGGGACTCTTACATAATTTACTATCAGAATCAAAATTCTCTTTTCTGAAGTCTTTTGTGGTATGGTCATTCCATGGGCAGTGAACTTTTATTTAATTTGCTAATTCCTCACATCACAAATGTCCTTCTCTTTCCAAATATATTCTTTATTAACTATTAGTTTTGCTTGAGAATTGTGAGCACTTCTCTGACCCTAATTTGTTAATACAAATGCTGGAAAGCACTTTAGCATCCTTTGGGGCAATAATTTTTGAAAATTAAAACAAACTATTTCTAAGCATATTTGGACATCAGTTCTGCCTATTAAAACCCATGACATATGGAAGAGGTATTTGTGGGAAAGGATCTCTCCTTTAACAATGTACTGCATTTCAAAAGTTTATATGGAGTTGTATTTGTACTAACTTCACCTTTCAGCTGTTCACAAGATTCTTCCAATATTCTGTTGTTCAGTGTTTTCCAGGGTCTTCTAATCTTTTGGCCCATAAAAATAAAATACATTTAAAATGTAAAATACATTCAGAGGTTTGAGCACTGAGTTATGAGTGCAGTGTTTGTGCATAAAAGTTTTAGAGGCTGGGCCCTGTAGTGGAGTTCAGTCTCAATTTACACATTTAAATTTTCTCCATTGCATATGGGAATAATGACAGTCTTTAAAATGAAATTCACACAAGTAACACACCAGGGGATGGCTGATCTAACAATAGGAAATGATCTGAATTTTTTTGTTGTTGTTGACATCTAAAATCCAATTTTTTTCAGCTAGAGTTTTGGATTCTTAATGCCACAGGTTTGTGGAGCAGGGTGGAAGAGAGGGCAAGGTTTGTGTTTTACACTGCAAATAGGACAACTGCTTCCTACATCTGTAATTAGGATTGCTTGTCCCTTGAATAATTTGCATTGTTTCTTTATTATATAATGAGGAATGTGCAGGTTTTCCTTGATTTTATTTTTTTGAGTTTGTTTTGGGGTTGATATTTTATTTATTTGGTTATATTTTTGTTGTTGTTTTGGAGGTTTTTTTGCAGATGATCTAAATAAGGAATTTCCATACCTGTATATTTGTGTTGTGGACTGGTTTCTATAGAGGGAGCCTAAGAGTGGATGGGGTATTTGGGAGAATATTTTGCCTCTTCTTCTGGCTGTTCCCATCATCCACATTAGTTTTTATCTCTCTAGAAGGTTACATATAAAATTCTAAGAGGTAAAAATAAGTGTTGTTATCACAGATGGAACAATGTCAAATGCTGAGATTTTTCCAAAATTTCCAAAGTTTACATATGTAAACCACAACATCTCCTGTGTGGCAATGGTTAAAGCCTCTGTTACTGGAGGGAGCCAAATTATCAGCAATAGGAAACTCCTTGAACTTCTGTTGCAGTTAAGGAGCCTTGAAAGAGCCTTTGGGGAAAAAAAAAAATCTACATTTCCATATCTTACAAGTGGACCATGTTAAGCTTCATTTCTTTGATCACAAGTTGCTTAACTCCTGCAATGAGGATGTACAACTTTAATTACATTTTCTCACAATGGAACCCAATGCACTTTTCCACAGGCACACAAACTACAATTTTGATATTGGTGAAAATTATTCCTTCTTGAATTCTATTCAATTAATTTCCTGGTAATATTATCACCTGCCATGCATATAGACAATTTTTTCCCTAACACATCTCTTTTAAACCCTTTTGTTTTAAATTTATGCAGTGTATGTTCTATTGTTGGACTATTGCATTTATGTGTTGTCATCTTAGAAATGCCATCTTACATTAATTTATATAAAATCTTCAGAGTTTCAGAAAAACTACTGCGAGGTTCAAAGGTCATGAAAATATCCAGCTATGTATTCTCAGTGTTATATGTCTCACTTTGTTATATATCTCTTTTTGTGACTTAAATAGGACTTAATGATAACTTAGAAATTTGCAACTTGTTTCTGTAATAGGTAATATACTTCATAATTTCTAAAACAGAATTCTCTCAAGTTTCACAGTAGTAATTTGTTTTATTAGATTTACTATCTTTTGAAAAACAAAATAAATTGCTATGAGAATAACATTATTGGCATAGTTTGATAACAAACTTTGATTTCTTAAGTACACCATGATTAAGTATTGAAGATATACTGCACTGTGTTATTTTTTTTCCATTAGAGATTGCCTATTACACCATTTTCAGACTGTAAATTATTTAACTCTGTTGAATATTCTGCCTTGAATAATTTATTTACTGTGGAATTGTAAATTGCAATATTCTGTCAAATTTCAGGCTATACAGTGAAAATAATCCAATTTATTAAGCACTGATATTATTGGTTACATGGGATTCCCCAGTAACTCATAGACAGCACTAAAGGAACTTTACTATAGAATGAGAAAGGAAAAGACTAAAGTGGGCAAAAAGTCAGGAATTTAATGAATCTGACAGGTTTCTAATTGAGACAATGAAATCATATTCCAAACCCAAAAACCTTCACATATTTACCATTTGATTGGTTAGAACGTGTCAGAGATTTTGATTACAGTCTGAAACAATTGTCATTTAATTGACTTTTATTTACATGGCAGCAACTGACAGCAGTGGTTAGCTCTCTTCTGAAAATCAGGGTACAATTTGCATGAGCTAATAAAAAAATTGTATTCCAAAAGGAGAATGTGTGATTGCTTTTTCAAGGAAGAGATATGTTGGAAAAATAACTGTAATCTTTCTTTCTTGTTTCAGTCTTTGTGAAAGCAGGAAAAATAAAGCTTGGGTGCTTTCCAATCCAACATGGAAAGTATTGCTTTATTAAAATTAGTTCCATTAAACCTTATGGAAGAAAATTTTCTGAGTAAGGCAAATAAGATTTGGCCAATGAAAAAACAATTATGCATTATTTGGAAAAGAAAACTGACAGACTGTCTCCCATGGCAGCCCAAAGTTGGATTCCTGCTGACCCATATGGGCTGTTCAGTAGCATCCAGGGACATAATCCATTCCATAGTGAACAGAAAAGTGAAAAACTTGTTCTCACAAGAGGTAAATCCCCTGTTTGACACACAATGAACAGCTGTGAAGTCAATCTAGCAATGGATATTTATTTGAATAAGTAGACACATTACAGGCAAGGTTTTTTGTTCTGTGCTTTCCAGAATGTAATTAGCCATGATCCTTCATGGCTTAATTCTAATTCTTGTGTTTGAGAGGTGTGTCATGCCATGCCCTAATTATCCTTTTAAACTGGGCCAATGCAGAGTAACCATCTCCAAATCCAGTGGATTGCAGTAGTGCAAAGAGCAGAAACGAGCAGTTCCCAATTCCTGCCCTGATATACCCAGAAGATGAGTTACTTCTGTAAATGCTGGACTACAGTTCTTTAAATGGCTCTCTATTAATGCTGCTTTATTTTATTTATTAAGCAATTTAGTTTTAAATGGAAGACAATAGATTTACATCAGACAGAGTCAGATATTCCTTACTAATTGCAAAGTGGATTAGGCTGTCTATGAAATTATGTCTGCCTTCTGCCTTTGCAGAAGAAAAGATTGGAAAAGTAAAACTGCTGCATATTATAGCAAGATATTCCTATTATTCTGATGGCTACAAGTGCAACCAGCTTCAGCTTGTTCTAAAACCTAATTACCATTTAATTTGAAATACTCTACCCACACTTTTTCTTTTCCTTACAAGGAAGAATGAGTTCCAATATTAAGTGGCCTCATGGTTGTCTTTCTTCTTTCAGCTCTGAGAACAAGGAAGACTTCAGTTATTCAAACCAGCTAAATGATCCAAGATACGAGCAAATCTGACCTGGATGGGTACCAATTAGTGAAAATTGGATTTATGGCTGTTCCCCAGTTTTCCAGCCACTAGGGGGCAAGGTCTTTCTGTGTCTTTTTCCGTGTGAGAAAGTATTTGACTCCTAACAGGGAAATGTTGTTTCCTTCTAATCATATAGGGCTTTGAACATCCAATCAACGAGGTAACCTTGGACTGGAAGTCTTTTAGCACCGTGGAACAACATTAAAGGAACAAATAAAATTCTAAGAGGGCCATAAGAGGGTTACAAAAGGATTTTCTTAAGTTGGCAGTCATAATAAACATCAGCCTACAGTAATTCAATTCCTCATTAACTTAAAGTATGCAACCTGCACCTTTTTTTGTTAGCTGTGTTATTAAGTTCTTAAATGTACCAATGTCAGTTGGAATAAGGATGGCATGTCCTTCAAACCTCTGGAATTTGAAATGCAATGTTTATTCTCAGATTAAAACAAGTCAATTTTCATTTTTTATAAAGAGGTGTGTCAAATATTCTCTTTGCTTTTATTCTACTTGTGGTTTTTCCTTTATTTTTCTCTGGACAAGCATTTCTTCTTCCAAAGATACATAACCTCTCAGTTTTTCCAACAGAAATTTAATCCCATTTTTTTGGTGTGTTTTGCCATGGTGATTTTAACACATTCTGATATTTTGAGTGTTATTTTTGTGGGGAAAAAAAAAAAATCTTAAAATTGTATCTACTTCTAACCTCCAGAGATTCTGATTGTTTTACTCCTTGATGCTTTTAAACAGGGTGGATATTACAAAGTTCAGTTCTGAGTCAATGCAGTAAAATTATTTGAAGGGAGCATTTTCATTTGCATAGATCTTCAAAATCACTGTGTGGTCCTCAAGAAAGTCCATCAAACAGATGTAAGAAACAAAAATATAAACATGAATTTATGTAAGAAGGAATCCAGAAGCAGATTGAGTTGCACTGTAGGAAAATACCTCAGTAAGGACTGGAAAATAAAGGCCACAAGAATGTCTTAGTTTCTTTTATCTAAGTATATTATCTTTCCTGACATATTTTCTTTAACAGATAAAATAGAAAAAAGAACCTGAACCCTTCTGTAGAACTGAAATTCTGCCCTGGAGTGGTGTTCAAGCTGTGAGTGCAGCAATATATCTGCAGTCAGAGATTCTGACTCTCAGTAGCCCCATCAAGTCAGCAGAGCTTTACAGTGCCAGGGAGGAAACCACTCAAAGTGGCAAGAGAGATAAAACATTTACAGCTGCCTCTCCATTTGCAATATATTGCCTACTGCTGTCCTGGGTAGTCTGTTCTGTCAGAAGTGCAGCTTCTCAAGTGAAGAGAAATTTTAAATGCCATCTTCAAATGAACATGATTTTAAGTATTTCCAAATCAAAATGTAATAATGCTTACTGAGTAAAATCTCATTGTTCTGTATAAAAATATGAACAGTGGGGGACCAAATTACAGGAAAGGTTTTATTTTGTATTCCACTTTAACATTGTAAGTTGTGTAAAGACTTGGGAGAGAAACTGTAAACTCTCCACTGAATGCTTTACAATACCAGTCTAAGAATGCAGCATTCTGTAACAATCAATATAATAAAATACAGTGGAATGTGGTCTTTAAAATACCATCTAGGAGTATATGTAAGCCACCAATGAAATAAAGACAGTTTGTTTTCCTTCAGCTGAGGTCACTGGTGCCTTGCAATGAAGGCACCCTGTCCCCTGCCCCTTCAGGTCACCACCAAACTCAGGAAATGGCACAAAGTTATTTGGGATGTCTTTAGAAGGGGATTAATGGGGTGAGAAATTTTCAGTACAGTTACCTCAGCTCTGTGCATTACAAAATACATAAAATCCTTGGCAAATGAGAACTTACATGCAGGACATGAACTTTACACAAATATAGGGATTTCATTGTTGCACTCATTAGAAGGCAATGTGAAATGGAGGAGGGAAAATTTGCACAGCTGTGCTCTGACATTATTAAGTAGAACTTCTGTTCACCAATCTCAACTTCTTTCAGGGCATCATTAAGTTTATTCCTCCCCATGTTAGCAACAGACATGAATTGTTTGTAAAGAGAAATATTTTTCCCCTCATCCATTAGTCTAGTCATCTCATTATAGCAGAAAAAAATGATCATTTCTGCTCATATAAAATGTGGGGTTTAGGACTAAATAATTTTAAATCTGCAGAAACTCTGGTGGCATTGCAGATACTTTTGTATAATAAAAATGTATAGGGAATAATATTTATAACAACTATTTACTTTCTATTGCATGAAGCAGTCTCAAAATTCACCATTGTTCAGTGTGTAGTTAGTATATTCTACATGACCAAGCAGATTAATTGTGTGTCTTGTAAAAGTAACAAGTGTAATTGCTTGGGTTTGCTCATAGCATTTTGATTTACAGTTTGAGTCACTTAAGGACAAAATTATGACTGTTTTCTTTTTAAATAAAAAGGAAGTTACATGATGGGCTGTTTAATTCATATCTTCTAATGACTGTAATTTTTTCTTCTGGGTTTATCAGAACCTTGTGTATTTGTGGCTTTTTCCTCCTAAAAGACTTTTTAAAGCTGCTTCTGTTTCTTCCAGTGACAGAGTCAAAAAACTAAATATTCAAAATGTGGCATCATGAAAAAAGAAGGCCTTACCTAAAACTTCTAATTTATTTCCAAGGATTTGGTCATTTATTGTTTAAGATATAGGGTAATGACCTTCAACTAATTTCTCCCAATTTGCTAACTTGCTCTCAGTGTTTTGTGTGCTTTTTGATGTGCATTTTGGTGAGCTTTTCACATATTCACACATAAACCTGAGGAGATGTGAACTGGAAAACACAGTTCACAGAATAAATTAACTTTCTCTGAGGACACATTTCTAAGAATTACATTAAATCCCTAGCTATAAGTTATGGGTATGCAGTTGCTTTATCTCACCAGAAATTCCAAAATTCTGCTCATTTCTTAGGCCAACTGTGGGAAACCAAATTCTCATGGAAATGAGAATTCCACATATTCTGGAAAGGCATGGCTTATATTCTGAATAAGGTAAAAGAAAAGCAAGAAGGAGCTCCAGATACTTTCAGTGAATCTAGAACTCATTATGATCCTTTGTAAAGCAAGCTTCAAATCCAAAATTTTAAAAGAGTACTGTTCCAAACAGTGTCCATCAAATTTTTTCAATTAAATATGCAAAGAAAATGGCCACAAAATTCCAGCAGGGAAACAGTTGGTATTGTTACAACATGCAACTCTATGGGCACATTTTGTAAGCTTTGGATTTTCTGGCTTGGCTCTCATTTACAATTTCCAATTTCAGTCCAGTTAATGCTGATGTGCCAGCCCAAGATGCATGGTAGCTGTGTCACTGGTACAGCTGCCTGATACTCTTAAGTCTCAGTGGTAGCTGCTCTCCTAATGAGCCAGGATAAAATCATTAAGAGGTAATTGTGTGCAGGTTTTACAGAAAAGTCTCTGCTCTGCAACAAGGCAATGCTGACAGACAGTAATATTTCTAAGGCAAGATGCTCCTCCCTTCTTGTTTAATGAGCTATAGATTTTTAATCTGGGAGTTTTGGTGATGGGCAGGATGAATGCAGGAGGTTGATTTGGAGATATCTGTATGTTATTCACAGTTGTGTTTGCACAGGCAAGGGGAAGATGGGAGCCAAACCCAGCTCTCAGTCACCCCAGAAGTTCTGTGTTGCTGTTTCCTGTGGTTATTTTCAGTCCCAAACCCAAATACATATTTGCTTTCCAAGGATGAGCTGTGTTTTCTACTCACCTTTCCTGTAAGCAAAAACGTGTAAGCCCAGGGCTTGAGCCAGTCCCATACAGTGAACCTTTAGATCAGACTGAAAGAGCAAATGTCATAAAAACATTTGTGCCTTGTCTGAATCACTCTACTATTATCTATCTTTCAAAACTAGCTGAAGGGATATATTTTAATATTCCTCTATATTCTCTTCTTATTCCTGGAGCTACCTAATTTTTAAGATCACTCATGTATCACTGATGTTATAGGAAAATATGATTAGAATCCATTAAGCCAATGCATAGTTATAAACTTGCTTGTTTTCTGATTTTGTTCCTGGAAGATTTAGCCTTTATATGGGTAACTGGTGACATTTTTAACAGTTTCCAATCTCCTCTAATGTTAGACATTATAAAATGCACACTGAAAGCTTTTGATTAATGAATTTCTTTCTGCAACTGAAAATGTTCAATGTCTTCAAGGAACTAACCCTAACTCCTCAGCCTTCTGCTTATATATCATATCTAGAGATCCATCCCATAAATTACATCACCCATCCTGTCAAAAGTCCTTTAAAATGTCAAGAGTTTCTACAGAACTGTGTAAATGCACTTTAATAAATCTGTTCACCTTAAGGATAGGATAGGATAGGAGGACATGAAACTTAGGTGGAAGTTGGAAAGGTAGTTTCTAACTTTCCATCAAAGATGGAAATGAGCAAAAGAAAGTTAAAGCAAATAAAGTTTCTTCAAAATAATTTGAGGAAGATTTCAGCCAAATTTGGGAAAGAAATTTTAAAAGAAGTAGATAAAAACCAGAACAAAGCATTAAGTTTGGTAACACCTTTATCTATTTATGTAACAAAAAGAGAATTTCCTGGAAAACATTTTATTTCATTTCTCTAGGGTGCCTTCCAAGGTGAGTTTGTGGTTGTGGAAGACTTCACACTGCAATATTAATTTCCTCCCTCTGCCCTAAGAAAAGTAGAACTTTTCTTCTTAAGGAATCAAAGTTTTTAACATCAGCATTCCTAAAAATGAGACCTAGTGAAGTCTTGTGCCCCAAACAAAAAATAAAACATCTCTATCTGCACCTGTGTCAGGGAGCTAAAAAGTCTCTCAAAATTCATTACAGTTTCAGAGTCAAGCCATATTCTTATTCTGAAGTTGACATATTTTACTTTACAATGGTTTTTTGCATATTTAATCCACTGCAAATTTGTTCCTCTTCCTAAATTTCATGCAAATGAGCCTTAATGAATAATCAATGTTCATCCTGGGTAAAATGGAGATGGACACACATGCTTGGATTAAGTCTCAGAAGAATCGTGTCTAGTCATTGAAATATAGATCAAGGACTTTTTAAATTTTTATTCAGTACATGAAGCAAGATACACACGCCTGCAACCATCAAAATGATAGAATAAGTTTTATTTAAGCAAAATTTTTAGAACATTTACACCCTTTTTGAGTTTATAGCAGTAGTTTATTGCCTTTTTGTCTTCTACAACATTGAGTTGTGCCACTCCCCAGAATATATATCCCTCTGAAAGGATTTACCAGAAAAGTCATAACACAAAGCCTTTAGAGACTCTTAATTCCATCTAGGTGGATGTTTTCAGCTTCTAAAGTGCCAAATCAGTTTTAAAGAAGCAGCTTCCTTCTGTCTGCTTCCTACAGATGTAGATGTAGCCTCATGGAATTTAAGTTTTAATTGGACTTCTGGTGTTCCCAGAAAGGTATAAACAGGCATGAAACCAACAGGAGATAGGAATAGAATCCAGATTAAATGGAGTAGAGAAAAACAAAACAAGGAACATTTATTATGCAAAATGCTTCTAAAGAGCTGTGACTTCATTTGGGGCATACAGGAAGGGCAGTTATTAGCAAAAGCATTGGGTGGGGAAAAAACCTCTGAAATGGTCTGGTTTAATGTAAAATCTGTTTCATAATGAAAGTTGTTTTCTCTTTTTTTCTGTGAGCAAGGATTTTTTTGTTACAAAAGAAATAATGCTCTTTGCTTTTGCAATCTAGCAGATTCTCGAATTACAGACATAAATATTATTTAAGAGTTTTAACTGGTGCTAAGTAATTCCGTTTTACTCCTCATTTAAAACAAATCTATTTGTTCCACAGCCCATCTTCCATATTTTTAAAAAGAAATTATTTTGAAAGTGATTATGTTAAAATTGTCTGGTGTACATTCAGTTTTGTCTCTGTTGTAGAGCACAAACACTGGAGTGAAGTGAAATTGGGGCAAATTTAGAAGTCAGGAAAGCTGTGTGTAGGAATTGCTCCAAGGACTTCAGGATCCATTGACTTTGTATGAACTCAGAATCTCAAAAAGCTGATATGTTTTTCCTGAAAATTTCTGAAGGATTAAGGTGGAACAACATCCTCAACCCCTGAGCAGAGTTTGGACCCAGACAAGACGTAGTGAATCACCACTGATTCTTTGGTGTTTCAGTTGGGACAATTAATTATTATTTTTTTTTAAATCCAGGTCACAAAACTAGTTTATTTCAGCATTTAGTTATACCAATACTCTGTTTTAACAACTTCATTTGAAAATATATTTTTCTGCTCAACTTGAGTGGGAGCTGGAACTCAAAACCTTTGCCATTTTGTTACTTTCACAAACTGACATTTTTTGCTGCTCCATGCTGCCAGTTTATGTATTTTTTTTTGCCAGTGAAAGTATTCTAACTTTTCATGACAGCCAAGACAGCCAGATCTGGTGAATCAACAGAAAGGTTGCAATGCCTGGTAACACCTGCCTTCACTGAGTATGTCATACAAAATGTTCTCAAACTGAGCCCCTGGCTGGGAGCTCTGAAACCAGAGAAGGTTTCACACATGCCTGCAGATATTAAACCCACTCTTTTCCCCAGCCCTTGGTTCTCCCTGGCTTCTACTGCAGCAATGGCAAAGAGTGGATGATGTTACAATTCCATGTAGCTTATGTCAGTTAAGACAGACATTTATGTTTTGAGAGTTTTATGGTTATCACAGTACTATAAAAGGGCATTCTTTTCTATTTCGTAGATGTTTTTACTGCAGCAAAACTTTTGCACAGGTTTCTTTTTGTCTTTCTGCAATCAGAATTGGTTTTTCAAGTGTCAGCAGCACCCAAGATGTGCTACAAGGAGCCCAAGCAGTGGCTGCAATATCAAGGATGTGGCACCTCCACCACCAGCAGTGACCCTCCAAGGCAGGGACCACTTCACCAAGCTTTAGCTGAGCAAAAAAATAAGCAAGAACCATCATCTAAAGAACTGAAATATAATTATCCTCTTAGCAAGAATATTATTTTGCCACGTGAGAAAAGTAGATCTTTGTGAGTAGATCACAATAAGTCTCTTGAGAAATTAAAAAAAATCAAAATAAATCAAGATGGAGGGTACAGCACCAAGCCTGACAGAGTTCAAGAAGTGTTTGGACAATGCTCTCAGGAGCAGGGTGTGATTCTTGGGGTGTTCTGTGTGGGGCAAGGAGTTGGGCTCACTGATCCTGATGGGTCTCTTCCAGCTCAGCATATTCTGTGATGGATTGTTTATTTGATTCCAAGTGGAAATTAATGTCTTTCTCCAGGGAGCAGAAAATGCATGGTTTCCAACAACCTTCTTATTGAACCAGAAGCAGATCTTATCACGGGGTGATGCTCCAGCGTGAAGATGAAGGAATAATGAGTGTAATTTGTCCAGGTGCTAACACACTGGCTGCAAGTTGCTTGCTGCAGAGTGCAGGGCAATAAATTACCAGCAGTCCATGGATGTTGCAGAAACTTTTTAGGTACTCTGCAATGACTTGATGCAATATTTTCAAACAGTATGGAAATTGAGACATTGAACTTTCTTACGGAGCCACAGGAAATTTCCTGTCCTCAGGCTGTAGGAAACTTGCCATTTCTCATGTGTGCACTGGATCTTTTGTCAAACACAGCTAAGAAAGCTTAAATGTAATTAGGAACTAGCTACAGCAAGGCTATATTTTTTCACCCCTGTTAGTTCTTATGACAGTTTCAGTGCTAGTTGATCCCAACTTGTACATTTTTAATCCACTGGAGCTGTTACCTGTAACACTGATGTATTTACATTCAGCATATGCCCACGGGCAACCAGCGTGGAGGGCTGAATGTTAAATAATCAGATTATAAGTTAACATCAATTTGAAGACTTCTATATAGACTTTCACTGTTCTGAACTTCAAAAGAACTGAAGCAGCATCTTAGTATGGCTCTCTCTAGCAGCCAAATGTGAATCCCCCAGAAAATGGTGTGAAGCTTGTCCTTCTCTTTAGTAACACTACCGTTACAGACTTAATTAAGGCCTTTATTAACCTGTTACTCTTTGTGTCCACCCTCTTGAAGACTATTGTGCAGTGGTGCAGAGGACCACGACAGAAATGGATTTCTCATGTTTGGACTTGGTTGTTTATTAAATCTTATCAAAAGTACAGAACGTTCAGTAACACTTCCAGCTGCCAGCTAGAAGCCAGCAAAATGCAGATGATTCCAGCTGCTACAAGGTCTTTTAAAGCAAAACAGTCCAG
>WBND01000107.1:775938-800644 GCA_013398595.1 Tychaedon coryphoeus
CTCCTGCCTGAGGCCTCTGCCAAGGTGGAGACACTCCCTGTGGATGCCAGCCCTGCTGTGGCATCTGGGGACAGTCCCAGGAGCTGACAGGGGGTTCTGGACCCTGGGCAGGGTGGGGAGCCCTGGCAAAGACATCTCTGGGTACCTCTGGCTACCCCAGGGAAGGGGCAAGAGAGAGGAAGAGGGTAAAAAAATATTTAAATGTGTTGTGGAATTCAGGTTTTGGTGTTATTAGCAGGATGATAATTGAAAAATTACTTATTAAATTATTACTCTGGTTGTTTTCATCCCAATAGCTGAATGCTGAGGAATTAATTACCCTTTTTCTCTCAGCATTTGCAGGTGAAGGCCACAGAAAAGGCCAAGATCTTCAGCAAGAATTCTCCTCCTTGCAGCACACTGGAGTCTCCTTTGGTAATTTGGAAATAACCAGCCTTGTGTGAGTACAGACAACACAATCAGCTGGCTATTTTTATTTCAAACTGACTGACTAGCAATTCTTGTACTTGTCATGGTTTGTCCAGAGTTACAGAGTCTTTGTAGCTTTCAAAATCAGAGGTTTAGCCCATCATTTTTGTATTCATGTTAATTCCTGCCTCTAAGTTCCAGTCTCATGAAGAGCATTAAAAAGAAACTGTTGTTTTGGGGTCTTTTTCTACAATATCACCAGAATCCCAAAATGTGCTTGTGGAGAGGAACTGTATGACAAGTTATTTACCCTCATTGTGTTATGAGTGAACATACTGTGTGTGTCTCTCACTAGGCATTGGGATATTCAGTGATAAAGCAATTTCCTGAACTCAGCCCAAAAAGTCTACACAAAATAATGCTCCAAGATCATCTCTCCCCTATCACCCCTCCCAGACATTTCTCTGCAATTCTTCCATTTTCTGTGGCTCTCACAAATGATAGCCTTATTTGCTGGATCTTGAGCTGACAAGTGTGATTTATTCACTGGCAACCATCTGACTTATGCACACATCCAGGTCCAAACCACATCAAAAATTTAACAGCAGAGACTAAGATTAGTACAAGTAACAGATTACATTTTAGGTTGTTACCCCTAGTAATTCCATCATATCCCATTACTGTTGGGTTTGTTGCCTTCACTGTTTACAGCAGTTCTCAGGTTTGTCTGTGACGTGCATAAACACCATTTCCATGCAGCAAGATGTCTCAGGTGTAGGAAGAGAATATTCTCAGGAATTCAGAGTACCAGGGAGTCTTCTAAATTAAGGTGTCCCACTGGCCTTCATTTTAAAACCTCCATTTTATTTCCAGGCTCTTCTGTCCCTCTCCTTTTGTTTAGTGTCCTTGTCAGCCTTGCTGTCATCTCCTAGATTAAATCCCTACAAGCATTCATTACTGCAGTGTGGGAATATAAACAACTCCTTGGACTCCTTCATACCCCTGGAAAACAAACGGTGCACTATCACCCCTCAGTGAAATGGAATATACATCTTCAGCCCCTGACACTCACTCTGGTTAAAAGCTTCTTTATCCAAATTTTCCCACTGTGTTTAAGGAAAGGACTGCTTGGCTACTTAGCATCTCACAATAAGTGTCACATCCTTTGCCAAGGAAGCGATTACTCCCTTGCAAAGACAAATGACAGAGGTCTGAAGCAAATCCAGGGCAAAATGCCAAGCACAGCCCAAATTAGAGAAGCTGTGAATCAGCAACACGCTGACATACATAAATAATTAGAGGAATTTGTTTTGTTAACCCAGGCAAACAACTCTGCAGTGATGTATTGCATTCTTTCCAGAAGCTGCTGCTTCACAGGTACCAAACTACAAAAATTACCCCAAACATTGCCACCTTGGCCTTGACATTTTTAAAAAGGGTCACATATTTACATCTAATGTGTCCCATGGCTTGGCAGCATGGATTCTGATTGTTTTTGCTAAATTCTCCAGGGCTTTTTTTAGAGATGAGCCGAGCTGATTCTTTTTTGTAACCTTGGGGTAGCAATGAAAATAATGGCATATAAGTAATAATTATTGTTCATTGTTTCACCAGTGAGATAAAATGTTGCTATCAGTATCTGCCTATATATAAGTTTGTTGCATTTATCTTGTATTTTATTTGTAATTTTTCATTATCTGTCTGGATGAGGTTAGGCTTCATACCTGCATTATTTGTGTATTTCCAAGATCTTTATTGAACTCTTCATTAATCCTTTACCATTTTAATAAACTGTTTAAAATCTCTGTGCTTTATTCTGTAGATGAGTCTTGGTTAGCAGTTGATTAGAAACTGCTAAATACAGCATTTCACATGAATTTGAAGTCACATTCCATCTCATTTTCATCCCATCTCAAGGTATGTAAAATTGTCCTTTAACTGGGAGTGTTCACACAGCAGTATCTAAACACATCATTATCTTTTCTTCTTAACTGGCAATTGAAACAAATAGCTTTTAATTTGTATAAAATCTTTTTTCCTTTATTATTTGTTTGTTTTCTCACTGCAGAATGAACAGTGTTTCTCAGTAGCCAATGGCATCTCTAGGACTGTGTTAAAGGAACAGTTTTGAGGCTGAGATATTTGACTGCAAGACAGGAAAAGATTCAAAGGTCACAGGAAATTTAGAAGAGCTTTTAGCTTCAGCTGTATTTCCAAGGCAGTTGTTGTGTTAATGAAATCTGTGTGGTGAAAACTGTAGATATTTGCCATACAATTTAACTAACACACATGATTTCAATTACATCACACTTTGCCAAACCCACCTGCAACACAAACAGCACTATAAAGGAAACCTTTCAAAGCTGTTAGAAGGATGGGTCTAAGCAACAAACTCCAAGTGTCCATCTCTTTGTTATTCAGTATTTCAGAGGATTAGTAATTGTGATGCTTTTGCTTATTTCACCATCTGAGCTGCCTCAAGTGCTGCAACATAATTTTTTCTGCTCTGAATTTGAGCATTTGTACTTTTGGGAATGAAAGGTAAGAGAAAACAGCCTGGATGGTTGTAATATATCAAGACAAGTATAGTGCAGCCTGAAAGTTGTTCTATTAAGCAATTAAAAATAGTTAATGTAGCAACTGTCTGATATATTCTGTGAACTCTGTCAGAAACTTGCAGGTAAACCAGAAGGGAGGCTGTGTTTGCTGCTTGAAAGCATTAATTAAAGCTTCCATAAAAAATCTTTTAGATTAATGACATGAAGTGTCCAATTGTTGCATAGCACTTTCAAGAGCATGAATCATAGCAGTAAAAAGCAATAGGAACACTAATGTTTTGTATTCTTGGAAGCAGTTATGTAGATGGCATTTTGTCTGTCATTTGTTTTGCTGGTCATATAAGATTTTTTGTCAGAATATGTGATGGTATAAGCATGCATTTTTTTTTTTCCATGATGTGTTTTTAAAGGTTTTATTTTATCCTTATGAAAATAAGGTTAAACAAAATCATGGCTGATTCTTTTTCCACATGTGACTATTAAAAGGTGTAGCAACAAATTTTTCCTCTGTAGCAGTTTCAAATATCAAGTCTCCTAGAGGTAACTGTGGGTGTAATTCAGGGATAGAAATACACTGGACTTCAGTAGAATCAGTGTGGAGGCTGAGTTTGAAGGCTTGACAGGTTAAAAAATATATTTGACTGAAAATGCATAATCAAGGTTAATTCTATACAGTATTTTCACAGACAGCAAATATTATTGCAGTATTAGCTGGCACTCCAAGACTAATCTTGAAATTGATAATGAAATTTAGGCCATGTTTGTGATCTGTGCAGGTGTGAGGTGCAGCTGGAGGAGGTTTGTTTGGTCTGTGTGGGCACTAAAGAAATTAACCCTGTGTGGTGCAGGAATTGGACAATTTCATGAGTTTTCTTAGATAGAGGGCACAATACTGAAGCAAAAGACTGCATTGACTTTTCCATCCTCAAATAAGGAGTATTTCATGCTGGAGTCTCCCGTTCATTTTAAAGGTACAACCTTATGTATCTTTAAAGAGCTAAGCTAAAGCTCTTGTCTTGGTAGGAAATCAGGTACTACAGGTTTGCATCCAAGCCTGGAGTCCTGGGTTTCATCAAGCAAGCACAGATCTAGGGGATTTTCTAGCTAACAATCACCTTCTTCTGCCCCTTCTATCTCCTTCTATCTAAATTGCTGATAAATCTTTTTACTGGTCTTTCCAAATGCTCTCAAAAGTAGAAGAGGCCATATATGTAAAAATTACTTTAAAATAACACACCCTCAAAAAAAAAAAAGAGGTCATTCTGAAGCACTGTTCAAAACAGCTCTTCACTTGTGTGAAATGATACTCTGTGAAATGTACTCTGCCTCAGGAAAAGACTGGGCTATGTGAAAATGAAAATGATTGTTTTGAAGAACCAGAAGGTCACTGCATTAGTTATAGGATTGATTTTTCATGTGGAAGAGCATGGTCTAAAGGCTCCCTAACTCAGAATTTGGGACCTTCACAGCTGATGGTATGATAGCCCAGAGGATGTTAGCTTCTGAGCACTCAAATTAAGTTTTATGTGAATTAAGAGCCTTCATTCATGAGCATTCTGAGGCATCTATTTGGGGTTTGGAGTAAATAGAGTTGTATAGACACAGCTGTAATGTCACTTATTGCTCACAGCAATTGGTGTGACAGAATTTGACCTAAAAGTCCTGAAGCAAGAAATTCTAGGGTATTAACCCAGTTTGTTTAGCTCGCAGTGCATTTTAATAAAGTTGTCATGTTCATGGAAAATGGCATATTTAAACACAAGTTTTGATTGCATAGATGCAACACTTCCTGCAAATTATGTGGAGGGTAGGGAACATTTGTGTTTTCTACACTAAAGCCTCAAACATCTCATATTTGTAGAGCTCAGAGGTTTGGCAGCAGGCCTGCAATATGATAAGGCTTGCTGATAGGGTTTTTTGGTCTCACTTTCTATTTTTTTCCTAGATCAACATAATTCTGAACTGGTCTCTGCAGTTTACCTGTCAGAGTGCAATTTTGCCAATAGAAATCCTGTACTCTGTGTTAGGCAGGAGTCAAAGGGCACCTCCCAGACAGCACAAATGGGAATTGTGTTAGAACTGCTCTATGCAACAGAAGTAGGAATTTAATTTTTATGTTCTGCTTACTTGAAAATTAAAGATCTGGAATTTTATGTGGTTTTTTTTTTTATTTTTTTGTTTGTTTGTTTTTTCTTTTTTTTTTTTAACCTGTTCAACATTTTCTAGCCAGGACATGTGACTAGGTTTCATGATCTACTCTCTGTATTAATTGGGAGCTGCTTTTCTGTAGGCCTAGGACTAGATTTTATCTTTGTTGTTAGAGTTGTTGGTTCAGACAAGCCAGACTACAAAAGATACTTTTCTTGGAGTTCTCTAAAAGAAATTCTCTGACAATTCACTCAGGTGAATAAGCAAGTTGTTAACATATGATTGCTGTAGTGCATCAGATGATGTTGTCTTTTCTAGATTCAGTCACAAAAGGGCCCAGTTTAGTTAAAAACTGACTTAGAGGAAGGCTTCTCTATAAATTGCCTAAATTCTTTCCATTTAAAAACTGGAAAATATTGTGTTTCATCTGTGTTAGAAGTAGACAAGAAAATAGCAGGAAGGTTCATGTTATTTAGGATGTAGAGCACTGACAGCAAACTTCCAAACCAAAACTGATTGAGAGAGAGAAGATGAAGAAGTGGTCTGTGTTTCACAGCTTACTTCTACTTAATAGCAGATAAACTGTAAAGAGGTCATCTTTTCAATTCCATGATTCTTCTCCCAGAAATGAAAGACTATTGAAAAACAGTTAAATGAAGGCATTCTTGACTTATATGGGAGAACCAGGTCCAGCATCTCATCATAAATAAATTGGAGCATTTGCAAAGAAAACTGTGAATATGGTCTTGTAAAATAAAATACAGTCCTCTTCCTATCTCAGTTCCTTCTGATGGTTTAGTCTGATACACGAGGGTTTTTGTTTTAAAAGTTGAGTTTACCATCTCATCAGGTTTGCTATGAATTTTTGCTAGAAATTAAATAGTAACCTGGTTAAGCAGCATTTTCTAAATAACTGTTTAAGGGCACAGACAGTTTACTTTTGCTTCTAAATCAAAATCTTACAACTTTGGTATCACTTGCTCAGTTATCCAAAACCCACAAAGCTTCTAATGGCACCATAAGGTTCTGCAGGTCTGAAAAAGAAGAATTCACAGACATTGCTCTCTATTTCTTTTTGTTGCACCTTCTGTCTGGTGAATTCTGTCATGGGTTAGGAATGGGAACCAGGGCAATAGCAAATTGTAGCAGAGCATCACAGAAATATTCAGCCTGAAATGCTAAAGGTGAGATTAAACCAAAGAAAATAACCTGTGACAAGTACCTGCAGAATGCTGTTTCTGGTTTTAGAGTAGGATAAAAACGCCCTCTTGGTTCAGAAATATTAATTTTCCAGAATTGCACATGCCTCAGGGCTGAAAGGTCTAAGAATTTTGATATTGCTCTTATTTCTCATACTAATGATTGCCTTGATTGTGTCAGGCCACAACTTTGTTGTGACTTTTTGTCTTCTTGTGCTGAACTATTGGGGCTCTCAAAGAGAAGAGTTGGCAGCCTAGGAGTTGGAACAGTTTTCTGTTTCTGTCTCTGATCTTTGCTGCCTGTGCCTCAGCATCCTGGCTCTTCAGCTCCCAGTGGCTGCTGCAGGTGTTTTCCCTCTTGGCTCCTGTCTGGTTAACTCCAGAAAGNTGTCTGGTTAACTCCAGAAAGGCAGAAGAAAAAGGAAAAAAAACCCATGAAACAAAGGAAATGGAAAGTATAGGAATAGAGAAAAGGAACATCCATTGACACCTCTGAGCTATCACGAGTGAGTCAAGAGTGAAATACATTCTCATCACATGAATGAAAAGTGAAATATATTCTTTCTACAAAAGCTGAATATAAATCTTGGCAATAATTTTCCCTACAGTCAGGCCCTGATCCCCTAGTCCCTGTGCCAGACACAAAGTGAAGCTTTGAGGAGATCTTGTGTCCCACTGCACTTCAGTGAGGCTGGCTCCTGAGGACAGCACATCCCTTATTATCTTCTCCCTCCAGTTCATGTAATACAAAATAGAATTGTCAAAGTTCACAAAAAAAAGAGGGAAAATATTTCTCTGCATTGGGGAAGCAGCATGACAAACATGCAAACCCAGCAGTTTTGGTTTGCTAATGTGTGTGATTCTGTAATTGAGACAGCTTCTCTAATTTCTCAAGATTTTCTCTTTTTTTACCTTCATCTCCTACTGCTCTAACTGTTCCTGAATGTGATAACTATTATTTACAGAAAAAGATGATCAACTTGCTTTTTTTTTTTAATCTTGAGAATAATACACTTAGTGTTTCTATGAATTCTGTAAGCTTAAACGAGGAAAATAAATCCAGCAGTTTTTATTGTACACAGTTTTGTTATTAGTATGTGGTCAAAAAAGATTCTTAAACATACTTAATCAAGTTTGATTGCTTTCATTGCATCTGAACCAGTGCTGAGGAATGAATAGTCTTATCTGAACCACAAATTTGCTGCTAAATAAAATCAATGAGAAGTGCAAAAGTCACTTGAATAATGAGCTGACCCTGCTAAACAAGACTCGGGTGACCAGCAGCAGATTTCAATTATTGGATCACCTCTAGGACTGGATGCATACTTTACAATTAGTTATTGATTTAGCCAGCTTCCACACATCATTCTTTTGTCTCAAAGCATAATAGTTTTGTCATTCTTTTTTAACTCCCCAGTTGTTGTACAGCTTATTCCCAAGCTTAAATGTGGTTGTTTTTTTTTTTTCTCTACAGGATGTATCTTCTGAGTCACTTGTCTTGTAATCACTCAGTAAAGAAAAACTAGATTAAAAAATAACCTAATCAGGGCTGTTGGAACAGAGTTTATAAAGGTAGATAGCAGAGCATGTTGAAGAAATTAAGTTCTCTTCAATTAGAGCCAAAGTTTTCAGTTTCTCAAAGGCACCTTTTCAATGGACAGAAGTGCTTAATCTTGTGAGTACCATTCAGTGGTGGAGTTCAGGAGCAGTACTTTCAAATGTAAATGGAAAAGAAGAATGGATACATTGTGAATAAGATTATTTCGGTGAATTGCATCTTTGAGGTCTCTCTGAAGGGTGCAGACAATGATGTTTCACACAATAATAAAGAAAGTTGCTGCAGAACTGTCTCACTCGAATTGTTACAAATGCATTGTGCTTGTCCTGAGAGGTGTTTTGCAAAAGAAAGGCAAAGGCATCGTTGTCACTGTCCCCAGCTGAAGGAATTTTTCACTCACAGTTCCTGAAAGTTTTGACAAGTCGCAGCTTTGGAATAAGTGAATAATAGTAACCAGCATAAAAATACTGCAGTGAGATGGATGAATACTGAAAACTAGCAGAGGGTTTTACTGTTCCTTTTTTCCATTTGTTATCCTAACAATTGCAGCTGCAATTCGTGCTTAGAAAGTAATGAGTGTTCATGATTATACTGATTAGAGGAGCTGATAGAGCAGTCTTCTGAGCAGCGAGAAATCGAGCTGGAGTAAGCATGCACTGTATCTTAAATGGTCAGTGTATGTGGGGAGGAGGAGAGGGGAAGATAGGGGGGAAAAAAGGACTCAAAGTTATTTTCCTGTGGGTGTGCCGTGAGGGCCAGCAGCTCCATGTGAGCATGAAGCCTAAAGATTTTTTTTCAGCTTTTTTATGTTTTGCATATATTTGTAACCTTGTGGATTTTTAATATATAAATTTGTGTAGCTTCTAGTGCTTTTTTCGTCCTCTCTTGCAGTTTAGCAAATCCTACTAATACATTTTTTGTCCTTAAGAAGAGAATTTCTGACTTTTTTTTTTTTCCTACCAGAACTTGCTTTTGTCAACCATTAGTGGTTCTCAGAACCTGCTGAGGGTTTTACCAGCGTTTATAGCCAGCTGTGGCTCTGAGATGCCATAGCAGAATTCCACATATGTGTGCTAGAAGCAGTGAAATGGTCACTGAAGTGACTCCACTGTGCCACCATTATTACAGAGTGGGGGTTTTTGACCCATGGGTCTCTAGAGAATACCCCTTGTAGGTAGGCCACTTACATATTTGTCTGGTTTTCTTGGGCTGGTTTTCTTTCTGGGGCATTTAAAAATCAGTGTGCATCCCCCTCTCGTGGTGGATGGGACATCTGTGTGGCACTAAAGAAAATGTTGCAAAATAATTTGCTATAATGAGAAAGCTCTGGTGAAGCAGCTGTGGTCACTTGTTAATGTTTTTGTAAAAGCTGTTCCTTTGCATGATACCTTAATGAAACTTTGCACTAAATACTGCAAACTGCAGCCTTTGCACATGTTCAACTGCTCCCAGTTAAATGGTGGAGCAAAGGGTTGGTGGGAGTTGTTAGTTTATTTAATTGTGAACTTTGAATAGTTGTCTCCTCAAAGGAAATTTAACAAGTCATTGCTTTTTGTGGTCAATTTGTCACCAGCCATCAAAATTTCCACCATGTGCTTTTTTTTTCCCAGGTAAGGTGTGATGCCTTGCAGGGAGTTTGAGTGCAGCCAGTAACTGAGCAGAGATTTGGGCTGGGTTTTTTCTCCTTTGTGAAGTCTTTATACAGCTCCAGCAGGAAACCTGTAGAAATTTCAATTAATGTAGGAAAGGCTTATAAAACACAGTGGTGGAAGAAATGCATTCTGTTAAAAATTGGTATGTCCAGACTTGTTCTAAGCACCTGTTGGGTTTTCCTATGATTTTTCACTGTACAGTTGTAACTGCACCACCTTGTCCTAGTGAGATTAAACATATTCCCAAGTGTCTAATCTCATTTTGCTCAAGAAGAAATCTGTATTCCACATTTCCATTAATTCTGGTGGAGCAGCTGGTGACTGGTTAATTTTATGTATTACTACCTGATTGCATGAACTCTAGCTTTGTCATTGCTTCATCTGAAGTGAAAGGTCTAAGTGATTCACAAGCTAAATGAGCCCCAGTAGTTCATTATAACAAAGTTTAATGACATGGTGTGATTTTAAATGATGATGCTGTTTTCTCTACCAGTTAGTGTTACCACTCTTACTTTATATTTTCACTTTTGGGAGGGTAAACAGAAAATTGAAGTTGTGCAACAAGGCAGACTGACTTGAGAAATAAACAAGTAACATTTTTTTTGCTGCTTGACACATGTTACCATAAGAGAAAAATATTGTGAACAGTCAGAAGTTTTAATAGATACCCAACCAAAGTGTTTACCAAGATTCTTGAGAGAGAGTTCTGCCAACAAGATTACTTGTTTATTAATTTAATCCAACAATATGCTCAGTTTGGCAGTGCAACACAACTCTCATGCCTGAATTTTGTAGAAGCAACCTTTATGCTTATTTTGTAGAGAGTTTGAGAGACAAAGATAAGATTTCTCAATAAATATTTATATTCATTAGATCTTTAAATATTTGGCATTGATTTAATAACAAAGTCAACTTGATAAAGATCAGAGATTACAAGAATAAACCCAAATGTTTCTAACCTGAAGCTGGTGAGCATAAACCTTGTTTTAGGTGCATCTGGCTGCTCAAACAAAAGGCAATGGCTGCTCCAAAGATGTTCCTATCTGAGATGTGAATGAGAAATTCATTATAAACTCAAAACTCCTTAAAAGACAGTGAGAATAACATCTCCCAATTGTTTCCTTTCCTATAACTGAATGATTTTTTTTTTGCCCAAGTGCAATGCTTTCATCTGAATTTGATCACATCTTCTGTAACATTAGTGAGGCTTTTGAACACCTTTCAAAAAGTGCTGTGGACACTCACATTTGATGTGGTTTCTGCTGGAAACTTGAATCTAAGCACTCATAGCTTGCATGCAAGCAAAATTAACCTCTGAATTAATTTCAGGCATTGTAAGGACAAACAACCACCTTTAATATTTTAGAAAGGAAAGGAAAACCAAAATCTACATTTGAAATCCAAAATTGTATCTAAATTAGAAAAGAGAAAGACCAGCAGAGAAAATAGTTTTTTAGGTATTTTTTGTTGGATCACCTTTTCTCTTGGACTGTACAGGCTTTTAGGGCTTGAGGTGTCCTTTTCTGAAATGTTTAGCCCTGAATATTGCCAGCACAACTAATGTCCAACCAGATCTATGTTACAATCTGCAATTCAGGACATAAGTATTTGGGAATGCCATTTATCTAAAATCAAATTTTTACAGTTTTTGAATCTCGAACAGATTTCACTCCCCACAATTGGTGCCAATGACTCTAAGCTAATTCAGATTTACCAAATGTCAAAATGTTTGCTGACAATAGCAATTCCTTTTCTCTCAAAACCCCTCTCAGCTTTTCCCTGTTCACTTGTCTAAGAGCCTCTTTTTTCCTCTTTGGGGCACAGGTTTAACAACCATTATCTGTGTTCTACCCTCCCATGCCTTTCACAACATTTTGCTCTGCATTGTGATGTCTGTTTTCTGTCTAGTAGTCCATTTTCTTTGTACTGTGACCTTTATTTCTTTCCCTTTTCAACTTACTGCACACATCTATATTTCACCTTCATTCCTTCCCTTTTCCTCTCGCCCATTTCTTTCTCATTGCTTTCTCCAATCTTTTGTCTTTTTCATTGCCAGAGTTTTCAGTTTTCCCTCCTGCAGGTGAAATACACATCTCTAAAATGGTGAATATTGTTCACACTTTATTCACATCTGCCACCAGCTGCAGCTTCTCTACTGGCAACTGAAATTAAAGCACCTAAACACAGGAGCTCTTTTTACTGTCTACCACTAATTTACCAGTGATATTCTGTTCTCACTGCTTCACATACACACCCTCTGTCATTTTTCCCCCACAGATGGACTTCTGACAACATGTCTGCACTGCAATTGAATCTCCACCTCTGTCTTCATATGATTATTTGATTTTACATCATCAAAAATATATATTGAGCTTTTAAAAAACACAACTACTGCTCTGTCTTGTTAATCAGACTGGATATTGTCCATCAGCATCTTCAAGTCCCCTATCTCATGGCCTATGTTTAGACTAGCAGTCAGATTTAACATGCCACTTATAATGAAAATAAACCACACATATAATAAAAATAACAGAATATTAGAATTCAATAATTACGGTTTTAAACTATACATAAGATTTAGCCTGTCACCCAAAAGCAGTCTTAAGTTTTTGTAATGCTGATCTGCCACTTCTTCTGAATCTGTCATTTGTTGTGGTGGGAAAGTGAATTTAAAGCCAAAGAACAAAAATTGAAGTCTGGGGTTCTGAGGAGATGGGTGTGAGGAGATGTTTTTCTGTTTCTGTTATGACTTACTTGCACTTTTCCATATCTGACTGATATACAGATAAGCAAAATGGTAACTCCACTCCAGATTAAAGCTGTGTGTGCTTGTGTGAGTAGCAAAGTTGAAACCCATTGCTAATCCTACCCTACAAATTCCATAAACTGCTCAGCTGCTGCAGCTGCATTTTGACAGTTACTGCTGTATTTTGCATCTGATATGAAAAATATGGACCACAAGGGTAGTTTTATCTCCCTCTCCAAAATTTCTTTAAACCCCCCTTTCCAGGCACCCCACTGGTTTATGTAAATCATATAGGAACTGGCTGGATTTTATTGGCATAGGAATTGCTTATTAATATTAAAGTAAGTTCTTTCAGAACAGACCCTGGATAAGAATAGTTCAGTTCCATTCCTTTCTTTATTTCTTTATTTGTTACCTAAAAGGGGAAGTCTGGTATATCTATGGATCAGTCACTGTAGGGAACAATTATGTTGTAATTAACCTTTAGGGTTTAAAAGAACATAATGATGGCCAGTGATGAACAGAGGGAGATGGGGTGATAACAAGGTTGAAGTAAATGAACACTGTACAAAAGGATGCTTTGAAGTGCCCTGGGCAAACTTCAGAGCTTTTCTTATCTGCTACAAAAAGAGAGGCTTTGTTTTCAGATAGATTATTTTCTTTGATACCATTCAGTTTGTGAGCTCATCATTCTTAAGAAAATAACACTTTTTTTGTTTTTGTTTTTTTTGTTTGGTGACATCATTAGTGTTTTTTTTTTTTGGAGATTTTTGCGATGAAAACCAAGATGTTTCATGTCAGAGTGTCTGCAGCCATGTGTGTGTGCTGGAAGAACCCTTTCCTTACACTGTGAGCCAACCTTTGGGGGCTTAGTTCTAACCACTGTGGAATGTAATCTGCATAGTCAGATCCAGCTCCCTTTGGGGCAGAATTTGTAGATCTCTGACCCTTTAAAGTTGTGTATGATCTACTAGAGTGTCTGGCAGGTGTGCTTCAGATCCCTTGAGTTGCTTCTGTGGATACCAAGGAGCATTAGGGTGGTCAGCACAGTGGTCCTGTAGAGTTCCCAAAAACAGACCCCTGGCCTCAGGGCTTTATGAAAATTTGGAGAAGTCAGCTTTTTGCAAAAGAGGACATTTATTTGTAAAATCATCCTGAAGTTTTGGGATTAATGTGGCAAAGCACAGTAAACTTTCTACAAAAAGTCACCCTATTTTCTGTTTTCCCTAGCCAGCTCTAGGGGATGGTGTTGTGAAAATGGAGTCAGACATTGTAGGGTAAAAGGGAGAATGTGAGGACTGGGGAAAAAATATAAAAGGAGGTGCAAGGAAGGAATAAACCCACTGTGATAGAAAGGGAGGAGGTTTGATTGAAAGGGCAGTCAGCATAAGGTTGAGAAAATATAATCAAGACATTCTTTCAATTTACAGAGATCTTTATAGGTATATCTTTACAGATATACTTTTACCAGCCATTTTTACAACACTGTCTCTGCTCAAATTCCCATCTATATCTTCCCAATACTTTTCTTGTGAAGTTGCATAGTCTTGCTTTCACCTGGGATAAAGCTTATTTTCTTCTTAGCAGCTGATGCAGTGCTGTATTTTGGATTTAGTATGAGAATAATAAAGGAAACACAGCAATGCTTGAGTTGTTGCTGGGTAATGCTCACCCCAAGTCCAGGACTTTGCAGAGTCTCATGCTCTGCCAGTGCACAAAAAGCTGGGAGGGAGCATGGGCAGGACAAGTGACCCAAACTGGCCAAAGGGATATTCCATACCTCAAAGTTTGTGTATAAACTTGGAAGTTTTCTGTGAGGAGCTGATTGCTGCTCAGGGCTGGGCTGGCCATTGCTCAGAGCATGGTGAACAATTTTGTTGTGCATCACCTGTTTACCTCAGGTTTTGTTTCTCTCTCCCTTTCACTACAATTATTATTATTATTATAATTGTTATTAGTATACCTTACTTTTTTTTTTTTCAATTATTGGACTGTTTTTACCTCAACCCACGAGTTTTACTTTTTTTCCTTGATTCTCTACCCCATCCCATCAAGGAAGGGCAGGGGCAAGGTCCTCACTTGCTGGCTGGGGTTAAACCATGAGGTGCATATTAAAGAAGGAAAAAAGAATTATCACCTCCAGGATCAATCAGTGAAAGACTAAAACCTTTCCCCCTCACTTCTCTTACCTTTTCCAGTGAAAAATCAGCATGAGGTCTTTATCTGTTATTTTTCAATGCAATATTGGAAAACAATTGCCTTACCAATTGTGGCATATCAACATGAATGTGGAACACTGAGAATTAGCTAGACCTCTTTGATACAGCAATTACTGTTTGTCATAGAACTTCTGCACTAGAATATAGAAAATTAAGCAGATCTGTTACTTGAGGTTTTTTTTTTCCAAAACTGCTGTAATGAAACATTGTAGTAGTGGCAACAAATCACAAATGGTAATTTGCACTCACTAGGCAGCCAATTAAAATTCTGTGTAAAAGCATTGGCAGGATAATATTTTCTGTCTAATATCATGGATTTTGCCTTAACTTCTCTTGTTCTGGGTGCTTTAAAGTGCTAATGCACTTATCTTTCTAACATTTATTTGCCTGGTTGCCAATAGATTAACTTGGAGAATGGCAATTTTTTGCATTCTCTTACCAAGTTTCTGCAGTATGTTGAAAAACACTGATTTATATACTCTCTAATAGATAGATAAAGCACTCTTTAAATATTCCGTAGAAATGATTGATAATACTTTTAAAAATAATTCATTCTTCATCACAAAATTTTCAGTTTTTAATTTGATTTAGAAAATGCATGACTAGAACTAGCATGGTTTTGCAGACCACTAAGGATAAATAGACAAATATGCAGAAAGGAAGTCTTACAATTACCTTTCTACAATACATTTGGGATCAGCCTGGCCTTCACTTTTATTACCACTGCTTTAAAATTCATCAGTGGGGAGATATCTTTGTTGTTCTTCTTCAAAGTGCCACT
The DNA here is from genome assembly GCA_013398595.1 of Tychaedon coryphoeus. Lineage (NCBI taxonomy): Eukaryota > Metazoa > Chordata > Aves > Passeriformes > Muscicapidae > Tychaedon > Tychaedon coryphoeus. Next base: position 791,208 of record WBND01000107.1, read on the forward strand.
CTCCTCAAGCCCATTTAGTTTGAAGCCCTCAATAGAGTAAAACAGGCTTATTTCTTTTAAATTACACCTCCTGAGAAAATAATTACATTTTCTTATAAAAGGAGACTCCTGTCCTGCTTTCAATTGTGCCAAAAATATCTTAACATGTGTCAAGTTTTGTTCCACGTTTCTTTTGAGACAAAGCACTGATAAGAGAACTGTCACTGACACTCCAAGAGATGCTCACTAGGGAACAGATGCTGCTGCACTGGGCTTTGTCAAGCAGCAGCTCCATGTGTGGAATTCTCCAAGGAGCAAAAATCATTCATACTTGAGCAACTTCTACACACAAAGTGTGGTGTGACCATGCTGGCACCAAAGTGGTTTTCTGAAAAGTCTTTGGGAAAAGTTTTCTCCATGTGGTGCTGCTCAGGAATAAAAGTCTGTGGGGTAGCTGGTGCTTGAAATAATGGAATTAGATCTATTTTGTGCAGAAGCACAGAATGTAAATAACTGTCAAGTTCTGGGGGGGCAACTGCATGGAGTGATCTCCCTACAGGCCTCTGACAGGCCAAAGTGATTTGGGAACCAAAGATGCCTCCTCTCTCTGCTTGTCACTTCATGTAACTGGCTCTTCAAGCTCAGAGAACAAGACTGACATCATTATGGGAGCATTATTTTGGAGGGCTTGGCTCAGAGAGGGGAAGGTAATGTCTGCTGCCAGGCTTAGTGCTCCTGGGAGAAGCCACAGGTTTCCCAGTGGTCCTTGATGTTTTAAAACCACTGGAAAAAAAAAATCCCACTTAATTCCAAAGTTTAGCCAACAGTTACTCTTTTTGGAGACAGCCCCAGAAAAATTCCTGTCTCTTTGCACTGTGTCCACACTCCCCAGAAGAGGAATCCAGTGTTTCAAAAAAGCAGTGTTTGGAAAATGAGGGTTTGACTTTTCTAGGTATGTCTGACAGAGGTTTCAATCCATCCTTATGTTTTCTGTTCAGTAGGTTTCTGAGTTGGGAACTTTTGGTCTTGAAAAATAAATCAGGAGCAGCAAATTATGCTTCACTCCCTGCCGGTTCTGTGCATGTCTTCTCTGATATTGTGTCAAGCCTGTTTTATCATATAGCTATAACAAAAAACTTGTGGCTTGATGCTTGACTGAACCATTAAAAAATAGTAGGAATTAAAATATTTTTTTTCTTAGAAGAAGACCTATACTTCCAGAGAATCTTTAATTGTTCAAGCAAAAGAATGTAGCAACTTGAGAAAATGAAAACTGCATGTGGCTAAAGCTTAGTACTTAAAATGACAGTAGTACTGGCAAAGAAATATGAGATTAGCAACTGAAATAAATAGCCCTAAACATGGCTTATTGCACCTGGGAGGGAAGGCAAGCTTTAGGATTCCCTGACAGCCACTGCAAAGAACTAATCTGATGGAAGTGCAAGGGCCAGGGCTGTGGGTCTGACCCACTGCAGGAGCTGACTGAATATAAAATTTTAGCTGTAGTTTATGAGGGATGTTTGTGTAGCAGTTTCAAAAATCATCTTTATTCCTTTAACTTTCTCTTTGTGTCCCTGATCCCTCTTTTGAGCAGCATGTCATTTTTTTGAAACACAGTTGATTCCACTGGACAAAGAAATACCTTTTCTTCACCTCTGCTTACCCTTTCTTCCATCTCTTAATTCTCTGAATGTCACTTCTGTCTTTGCTCTCTCCACCTTCATCATTCCTGACCTCCCTTGCTTAATCTTGTCTCTGAGAGTCCTACAATCCCCTGGGGACCTTCTCCTGGTCACAGGAGGTGCTCAGGGAGGCTGTCAAAGCACAACAGAGCTGTTCCATCCAGGGGCTTTTTTTGGGCTTCCTTTGGAACAAGTTTTGCAGGTGGGGGTAAATGAATGCAGGTGATCAGGATCTAACTGCTTCCCCAAGTCCTGTGTGCTGCCAGGGGTGACACTGCCACTTGTCAGCTTTTGCTCTTCCTTGTGAGCCATGTGGTGCTTCTTGTTTGGCTTTTCATTTCCTCCTGTGGCAGTGATTGCATGATTAAATAATTGTTTGTCGTTGTTCATTTTGAGAAAGCCACTGCTCCCCTTTCCATATATAATTAGAAGAATGGAAGTATAATCCTAAAGTTTTTAATACCAAACTCCAAATGTAGACCAAATTGTTATGTTATGTACTATGAGTTTTCATCCAGTTGTGATATAGGCTAGAGTAAATTTATTTTAAAAATAATTTAGTAAAGGATAGGGAGTATGGAGGGAAAAGAGATAATATCTGCTTTAGTTTGATGAGAAGCTGCTATTGAACCCCTGAAATAGTAGCTATGGTAATGTTCTGTTACCTTTGCTAACCCTGATTGCTGCTCCACCCTATTGATCTGGAAACATCATGTTAAACCAGAATATCTGTGACTTTAGCCCTTGAATTCTTTAAAACAGGAGCCTGACAGGTGTGTAGAGACGCCTGTGTCCCTATTTCCTTATTCATTTTCCACTTTATCTGGCAGCCTGTGTTTAGGGCAGTAGTTTGGGAAATTCTGCAGGCACAGTGCTGCCCACAGAATCAATTTCCTCTCTATGATCTCAGGAGATGATGTACTGTCTGAAGAAAAGTGCTGCAGCAGCTTCAAGGTGCTTAAGCCTCTGGCTTACACAGTGTGATTTAGAGGATAGCACAGAGGGCACTTCACTGATCAAGGAGAAACACCAGCAGGTCCCTCCTGGTGCTCTTCAAACAAAAGGAAGGAAAGACAAGGTCATACAAAAAGAAGTTAAGAAATGGGGGGGAAAGTGTGCATCAGAGAGGAGCTGTGATTGACAGAGGGTCCAAGCAGTCAATAGCAAGGAATCATTAAAAAAAATTAATAAACAGATCATAAATACACCAGCTAACTAAACTGAGATCAACAGTGTGTTCCAATTGTTAATTAAACTGTATTTTTCCTTGTGCTGATTTTAAAAGTTAAATGATTGCTCAAAACTGTGAATGATACTTGAGAAAAAAAATGGAAGAGTTGGGATAACTCCCACAGTTAATGACACCTGGTGACAGGTGAAGGCAAAGTAACAGGGAGAAAAAATGGATGAAAGGAAGCTTTTAAATGTTTATAGTCTGCCACTATCAGGTGTAATAAAAACAGCTAAGCACCTGCATGATCCTTTCAATACCTGACAGACTCAGGGAATGGCTACTAAATCCTTGACAGAGCTTGTTCCACCTTAAAGCTGGGTAAATTTTGACTCCTGTGATTATTATATTAAGCAGACATTGAAAGAGCTTCTTTACTGGTAGTTCAGAAATGCTTTCTTCTTGCAGTGAGAAATGCAGCTCCTACAGATTATTGCATTTTCTGGGTGCAGTGTGGGAGTGTTCAGCAGGGCCTGAAGTGATGGTGATGCTTGCCAAATCCTTTGCAGGTTCCCACACATGGCACATTCAGCAGCTCTGTCTTGCTTCCAGGTGAGACAAATCCCAGAAATTCATCCTCCTTTCCCACTCCTGATTGCCTTGGAAAGGCAGCCACTTTGGAGAGAAGGTGTTTGTGACTTAATCTGGCCAGGCTCACAGTTTTGCCAGCTGGGGGATCAGACAAGGAAGGCACAATGCCAGGCACTATCCCTGCCTGACCCTTTCAGTGTGACCTCTGTGGGTGATAAAGGTGAATTCCATCTTGGGTCAAAGTTTGAAAACTCTGGCTGTCTAAAAGACTTTTTTTTTTTTTTTCCTCTTTTTCTCTCAGTCATGCCAACCTTTGTTTCCATGGCAATAGAAATGAAAATGTATTGGCAGCTTGTAGGCAGGCAGCAGATGACAGCTCTCAGTACCAGATTTCAGCAGCTGACTTTCAAATAACAGTCCTAAGAACTCACTGCAATAACAAGTACGAGGATTCTGCTACAATATTGGCTCCTTGTGTGTGTCTTACTTTAAAACAGAGAGAAAATGGATAAAATTATTACTTAGAGAAGTGTTTATCCCTGTCTATTGTCAGCTGCTTACTTGTGGTTTTTATCTTCAGCCCTGCAGTGTAGGTAGATGTAATTGTACACTTTCCATGCAAGGCATATGTGATAGTGCAATTTTTGATAATCCAAGAAGCTATTTGGTGCCTCTAAAAAGGGGAAAGTTTAGGTAAGGAAACTTACTAAAGAGGCTAAAACATTCCAGGATGTAGAAGAGAAGAACCTCAAAAAACTTAGGTGTGGAATTTAGGATTTCCCATCAAATGTAAAGGAAGATTCCAACAAAAAACTATGAAGAGAGAAGAGGTGATTTGGGGATTCTCTGAAGAGCTTCCCAGGAAGGAACAGAGCAGTAAAATACTGTTAAAGAACAGATTTTGACTCTGTTTGTGAGAGTGTTCCAAGAAAACTGAGTCAACACCTCTTTGCATATTTTATGTATTTTCCTTTATGTGTAGCTTGCATGTTTTACCTATAATTTTGCTGGTGGCATTCACCTTTTGAAGAATGAAAGCAAATTAAATTATAGTATTTAAGCCAATGTCAATGATTCCAGTATTTCACAAGCCTCGTGGAAGCCCCATGCTCATAGAGAAATTTCTAAGCTGTTTTCTTTCTCATCATTCTGTCATGAATATCTCCAAAAAGGTCAATCCATTAAATCACTACTCATAAGAGGCATTAAAAGCTCTGAATTGTTAATCCTAAACTCTTCTCCTCATCTCCAGGACTAAAAAAATTATAGGTGTTGTTGTTCCTGATAAGTGCAGACCAAAGGGCAGAGACGTGAGGTTGGATATTCAAGATCTGACTTCTCTCTCTGTCTGAATAACTATAAATGAACTCTGCTTTGAATAATTAGAAATGTTTAGGAGAAAACAACAAAATGAAAGATTTCACAATAAGGAGTATAAAGGAAAAAGAAGGGGTGACTGTCACTGGTTAGGTGGTGCATTAAGATATTTCCTCTGGATGACACTATTTTCTGTGGAATCCCAATTTTCTTGATCAGAATCTCCATTTCATATGTGATTACATGATGTCACGCTGCTTTGCCTGGAAAAACAGATGTTTCTGTGAGATTCTAGCTATTACTTTACCTGTTTCTGTATACTGCATCTAACATCTTTAGTTAGTCCCAAAACACCAAAGATTAACAGAGGAAGTAAATTTTCATGGGTGCTTCAGCAGAGACAAGATAGAGATGCCATTTCTGGGTGGAAAAGTGCATATTCCAAAGGCCAGAATAAAAGCAATTAAAGAATTGTTTATTAATGAGACCCTTCCTTTCCAGCTCCCCTGTTGTGCCAGTCTTTGTCAGAACACTCCTAAGCTAAATATTGGTCATTATGGGGCTGAAATAGGGAACTGGCACAATTCTCAGAATTTGGACTTCAGACAAAGAGACTTTAAGTGTTGGACCACTGTTTTTTATCCCAAAAATTTGCTTGTCAGTGTCTTTCCAGGTAGATGATATATTTTTTTTGTATGTCTAGGAACTTAGCACAGTAACACATCTGGTTCATTATGAGTTCATTAATTCCTGACACTTCCAGATGAGTGCACAAAAAACTGTTCTTTGAAGAACCTAAAAACTGAAAACCCCCTCATTTCACAGTAATGACAACTGAAAATCAGAAATAGTTCTAATTGAGTATTGAAAGGTAGCATTAAACAAACCAAATACAGCACTGCTGAGTCTGTAAGGATGGTATTGGGAGACTGTTTTTAAAGCTGGAATATGTAGTAAAAAATATAAGTTCTAAGGCCTCTGTTAAAGGGAAATTGATAGATGTTCTGATCTGCTCCTACTAATGTGAGGGGGAGTATTGATATCAAAGTGAATTATTGTGATATGCTAAACTTATGCTAATTTGTTAATGTCCAATATGCCTGATTAGAGCATCAGTAGGGTTTCTGTGAAAAGGAAATGAGGAGAAGGAAAAAAAACCACTTTTGAATAATGAAGCTTGTTGAACCCACACAAATACTCACTCATCAGCCATCAGTCATTTGTGCTGCAGTTGTGGTTGCAACTAATAAATGAAAATGAAAGTTTCTGTACCTTCCTAAACTCCATTTCTTCTTGTATCCACATTCAACCTTCTCCCCTGAATCATGATTCCTTATTTACAGATGTCACAGTTTTATTTTCTGCCTTTGTCCAACGAGGCACTAAAGTGATCTGTATATGTGAGATGCCCAATCTCAAAGTATTTGTGTAAAAGAATGTCTGAAATCCTCATATCTATGGGCGTGGAGGAGTTTCTCAGAGTGACTGAAGTGCTACAGTTTAAATTCCCTGTCTCCCTATAATGTAAAAACCAGGAGAGATAAAACTTCACGGACTCAGAGGCGGACATATAACAAAATGATTTCCTAAGAATCCAAATTTTTATTTTCCTCTCTGCTGAAATACTTTATCTCTGCCTAATCTGCCAAAACAGAAAAGATCCCAACGTGACTTTCCTCTCTCTATATTTTGCATGTCTGTACTACAAGAGGGCTCTTTGTGAGGAAGTAGCTAAAATCTTTAATTTGCTGAAGATCTTTACAGACAAGCTGCTGGTACACATGCACTAAGGCAATGTATGAATAAATGATCTAATTTTATACTAATATTAAACTCTATTTAACTGATATTTCACATTTAGGGCATTTAGGGTCTTTCATTCTATAATTTTTGCTGTTGGTTTGGCTTTGGCTGCTTTGGGGTTTGAGTTTGTAATGAGAGGCAATCTATTAATATTTTGGGAAAAAATGGATCATACTGAAAGAACACTGAAAGGCTGCAGTGTAAATAAAATTTAAGCATTCTTAAAAGCAAAAATGGAAACTGGAAGATAAAGTAGTGTGAGAAAACCAGAGGCACAAGTCTGGGTCTGTTGGCATTAATTTCCACAGGTCAGCCAGTTAGATGACATGTGAGAGTTTATATTAGTGAGGAACAGCCCCAGAGTTCAGTTATTTTATTACTTCTAATAATCTGAATTGTAATTCTTTGCTGAGATTCAGTTAGATTTTCAGCATTTAATGGCCCTTTGAATTAAATCACAATATATGAAAATATTTGCCCACCTAGGCATCTCTCCTTGTGTATATTAATCTTTATTCTCCTTTTCTTTCTTAGGATGTTCTAACATCTAAAGAAAGAAAAGAATGAAAGCCACATAAAATTGTGTGAAATAATGTTGTGCATCAGGGCTTTTAGGAAACAATATATATATATATAATATATATTTAAAGCATAAATCTGACTTCTTTATTTCTATGGTGCTGTTGGAACAGAGGAAAAAACTTGAACCTATCAAAACTCAGATGTCAAAACCCAATTCAGTAGCAGGCATTGTGAAACTATTTTTTTCCTTTTCTTGTTACACAAAATTTATAGAATTGGAACAAACTATGCCATTGAGATGACAGCTATTGAGAGATATTCTAGTGAGGTAGTGCAGGGATGCAGAATTTATTCATTTCAGGATGAATGAAGGAATCTTGTTTATTACCACAATCTCTAATTTCCCTAATAAAAACACGGATTCCTACAAAAATGCACTGACTCTTTTTTGATTTCTGGTAACCTTCACAGCAGGGTTGCTATGAATCCTTGAAAGAAATTATTTCTAACAATGAAGAAAATATTTTTGACACAAAAATACCAATTTCTGAGAAAGCAGCCACTTTAATAGTAGGTTTTCATGAAATAGTGAAAACAGATCTTAAACCTGTAATTCAAGTAAATGTACTCTAACTTCTATATCTCATAGAAAACATAAGGATTAAAAAGTACAATTCTACTCCAAATTCCTCACACTTAGAGAAGCTCTGCATAACTACAGTGAGAGCATTTTCATTACTCTGCTCACAAAGTATTATTTTGAAACAGAGAAGTAGAGATGTTTCAGGTTATTGGTATAAGCAAGGTCCTGAAATTATAACAAGTGAAAAAAGCTGATAATTTACTTCTGGGCCCCCCAGTATGATTCCAGTGCATGCCTACCTACTGTTCAGTTTATTTTGAGATCTCTTTTCCAATGAAGTTTTCTTCTAAAATGCTTTAAAATTAAGCAGATGTAAATTTCTATTGAACTTATTCTTTGGCTCATTTGGTTTTACTAGTTCTGGACTTTTATTCAGTAGGTCTTAAATGAAAATCTTAATATGTGATGAATAAAAATAACTTTTTTCCCCCTCTGTGATAAAGGGCTTCACTCACTGCTGGCTCAGAGGCTGTTAGGAACACAGGCACTCTCTAAGGAAATTTTTTATTAGTTATTTAACAGAGACCATTAACTAACTGTAAAAATGTAAGAACACCAGGAGATTTAGGGCCTCGAGATTATTATGAGACCCTTGCATGTGTAACTACATAAAGATAGAAAAATAAATAGAAAAATAATAGATAAATTTGGGCAAAAATATATTGAAAGTTCCAAGAAATTTCCATGTAAAATCTATTGACTGTAAAGCTTCAGTGTATGTGTATTTTATTTTATTTATTTTTTTTTATTTCTTACAAGAATATGAACTTTTTAAAGGACTGTGTATCTGCTCTATGGGGAGAATGTCATTTATTGCTTTTAAAATATTTTTTCTTTGTAATGATGCTCAGTATCACTTTGAAGATTACAAACTGTCTTAGAATTAAGTTTGAAACAGAATCTGAGAGTGATGTCACAGGTCAGAAATGTTTGACTTTGAAGTGTAAGACTTTGTTACAAATGCTTCTGTGACACTTTGGGAAGCAAGGATTATGATGAATTATATTATTTTTTATGTAAATTATACTGTATGAAAGATTTTCATACTCTCCAGGAAGAACCTATTTCCTCATTTTTAATTAAGCTACAAGACAAGCAGTATAAATCTGCTGCACTGAACAAGGATGATACACAAGCATTTAAACTACTTAATCTAACTTTTAAAAGTCTAATTCAGGATTGTGTTCTTTTTATATTTGCAATTACAGGTTTGAACAGATGTGGAAGGCTCAGTCTAATACAAAATGTTAAATAATCTTTATTTTTAAGGTATTGTTCAGTTAGAGGAAAGAGTTTATCTGCTGATTTAGAGATTTGTTCTGTTTAAATACATTAAAGGTGTAAAGGATTGTAAAGGATATATTTTGTGGGCATGTGAATGTTCTGCTGAAAATTCCAATTGAAATTATTCTCACAATAAGTTTAATTTCTACTGACATTCTGTTCTGACATAACAATTGAGAGATAATGGTAAAGGATTTTTATAGTTCTTACAGTTAGATCACAGAGGTATCCAAGACAAGTCATGCTGATATTCTTAATAAAATGCTATTTCCCCCCCTAAGATATACCATAAAATTGCTTTTTCTATAATTGCACTGCTGCAATTGAAGTTCTGTGCCTAAGACTGCTGAACATTCATGGTGAATCACACAAATACAATAGGGAAAAGAGAACACAAGTGACATTTTTTTCCAGGGAGTTGTTTTCAGACCTGTGAAGTAATTCT
>WBND01000107.1:802401-815000 GCA_013398595.1 Tychaedon coryphoeus
CTTTTTTAATACTCATTTCCCAGCTGTTTTAAAATAATGTGATAATATTGCAAAAGCTGCCCTGGCTTCTCTGGCTGAGTTCTGCCATTCTGACTCATGGTGAGTAATCCTTCCCTGCCTGAACTCAATCCCTCCATCTACAGTGAGCTGTTCATCCTGAGCCAAGTGTGGCTCTGTGGAGTTGAAGTGGCAGAATGGAATCCTTGCTGGAATTTTGCTGTACAAATATTCACAACATGGAGTTCTGGTGGGTGAGGTTGTTATTTCTTATGTTTTTGTTTAACAAGACTTCCTGCAGAAATCATTACCTAAAGGACCCCTGGCAGCCAGCACTCATTATTAGTGGAAATAGTCTCCAAAAGAGAATTCAGATTTTAGGAGACCTAATGTTGAAAAAGGCAAGGGGGTTTTTGTTCTATTTTTTGTCTTTAAAAAATTCCCAATCAGAATGAAACCCTACATAACCCTGCAGATGTGATAGGTTAATGTTGCTGCCTGAAGTGTTTGGAGGTGTAGGCAGGACGAGGGGAGGTGTGGGTGGCTGCATGTGATGTAACCCAAGGAAATATTCTTTGGAGAAGCTTTGAATATGCAGTAAGTAGCATTTAAAACCTGACAGATTTTGCACAGCCATACTTGGCAGCTTGGGTGTGATAAATAAGCTGGCTATGACTTGAAATGAGGCTTTTTTTCCTGACTTTGTCAATACAAGCACTGCCATTTTAGCCATGCCCATTGAAAGTGCTCTTTAAAAATGGGCAGTCTGATAAAATTAAAGTCTTCTAAGTTGTTTGCATGGGAATTGATGAGAATGGCTTGCAGCTGATAGCAAAGCCTAGAAGTAAACCATTAGTATTATGAGACAAGGAGCATCCTTGTGCCTTTCTGCAGTTCCCTTTGAGGCAGCACAAGCCCTGCAAACCATTCCAGGCTGCATCTGGCTGGATTTGGATGAGTGCAGTTACAAAAACAAGCCCAGTTTTTGGTGTACAAGGTAAAACTGAGCTGCAGCACTCCCCACTCCTCACTGTGCATTTGTCCCTCTGAACGTGAAATGCTAAAATTGCAAATTACTCTGACATGTGGTCTCATCTTTAAAGAACTGATAGCTATAAACCATGTTATGAGGTCAAAGTGATGTGTAAAAATGCACTTCAAAGAGGTTTTTTCCTTAGATATTGCCTAAAATTTGCTTTCAGTGTGTGATGAATGCTGAGAATCCCTGGCAGAGCTACCAGAAAGACCTGAGGAGTTAGGCACTGCAATTTGCTGCATTTTATTGTCTTCTCTGTTGTGTTGCTGTATTTTTATTGTCTTCACTGATATCAGAGATATCAGTGTCTAAGGAAGGACTTGCACTGACCATTTCTGAGAAATGTTACAGAAAACTCTGGGGATTTTGTGGATTGCTGAAATCATATGAAAATCTTGCTATGTTTTACCTTCCATTTTATCCTTATTCCAGAAGTTGTGACTGAACTAAGTTTAAATCCTGTCTCCAATAGGCCTGTTATCTTTTAGGAAGTTATACCACAGAAAAATAGGTTCCATAATCTTTTTGTTTTATATTGTACATTCTGGGGGCTAACTCTTTGCAAAACTATTTCCCCTGAAGTTCAAAACATTGAAAACAAAGAGTCTGTTTCCCTCCACCTCTCTCCCCTCCATACATAGACACATTCACATGAAAAAACTACAATTTTTTGGTTTTTTTGTAATAGGAAACCATTATGCTTCGGGGCTGTCCTCAATTTTTAGATGCTTTATAAACAAAAAATAGGGAACTGCTCAGCAGTAATGATCTTATAATCCAACAAGATAATATGAAAGGAGTAGCTGCTTCTACCTGGACTAATGCTCTCTCAGCAAATGCTGGTTTAAGCATAACTTACACCATATTTACTGTGAATGGTTGAGAAGTGGCTCATTCTTAGATGATTTTGATTTCATTTTGGTTTTTTTTGTTTAATTTTACAGGATACAGCTGCACACCTTTATTCTTCACCTTATGTATCTTTGTTTTCTTTATCTTCTTATGTGAATTAGAAAATGCATCATAATACTCCAAAAATCAAGGCCAGAGGTACCTCTCACCACAGAATGGGTGCAGAAGAAACTCAAACTGTGATCCTATTTGTAGTCTAGGTATATTTCAGAAATTAAGATTTCAAATTTTGTCTGAAAACTGCTCCTCACATATTTTCAAATGGAGAAGCAAGATTTTAGTTGATAACAATTCTAATTCCATCAGCCCTCATAAAATGGCATCTTTGTATTAAGTCTTCTATCCCTCTGATTAATTGTTACTTCATAATGAGTAAAATGTTGTTATTATAGTGTATAAATACATATATAATAGATAATAATAAGTTAATACTTTTAAGCTGGGCTCTATAAAGCTGGATTTGAGCCACAGAATAGATTTTGCTGATTGTAGGTAAAGATTGAAGGCTTTTTCTTATTCCCAGGTTTATACATGGATTTAATTTTTTTTTTCCCCAGAGAAGAATTTCAGAACCCTGTCTGAAATTTTAATTCCCTTTTTAGGCCCCTTTTTTACTCCCTTTCAAGCCATCTGCAATTTGATTTTCTACAGCACCCTCTACACAAAGTGTAATTTCTGTGAGGTGCAGCTGAACTCAGAGTACCTGATTCAGTCGTGCTGACAGCATTTTACTGTAAAATAATTTTATCTTCAGCTGTAGAAACATCTCAATAGAAAGTGCCACACCAAACTGTGACAGTGACAGGTGAATAAAACACACAGACAAATCTAAAATAACAAGAATTTCCTATACAGCAAGCATTAAAACAATTTATCAGAAATGAGTGGGAAATATCCATCCCCTATTGATATATGAGGCAATTGTACAGTAAGAAAAAATTATCAGCTTTGCATCCAGTGAGGAGGAAAGACATCCTTAAAATAATTGGACAAATATGCGGATGTGTGTTTCAAAAATCCCACAACCACTGGTAATTTACTAATCTGAAAAATGGCCAGTGTAGCACTAGGTAAGGTAAATAAATAATAACATTAGTGTCATCTTTTTAGAAGTCAGCTCTGAAGGAATTAATGAGATAAAAAGTTAGAATATATAATAATATTGAGAATTTTATTCTTTTGTGAATATTCCATGAAGAGAAATCAATAAAAGCTGATATAATACATAGAACAAGTATAGTAAATAGCAAATATGAATTATGCATTTGTCTCAAGGGTTTTCTGATGCCTTGATTTGAATTTTAAGTATGCAATGAGACTAATAAACATCAAAGACTATACATATCTAGAAATCTTTTTAGAAATGCTCCTGCTGTATTTTGAGGCAGGTATATTTTCTTCTGTGAATTATCTCTGATACACCACCAGGAAAGCATCACTAAGAGGTAAAATATTTTGCATGAGGCAACAGAACAGGAAAGATCAAAGTGTAGAAGAAAATCTGTATCTATTTTTTTTTCCTTCTCCTTTTCTAAACACTTGACACATTTCTGCTTGTTCAAGGCTGGCCACAAATTGGGAGTACTTTTAATATTATAATGAGCAGCTGTGATAAAATGCTAAAAAGTGCTGGGAGCTGTCATTGAACCGTAGAGTTTTATTAGGAGTTTAGAATTCTGGTAAAATACAAAAACAAAACAACAATGTTGTAGTAGCTAAGCTAAGCATTTCCACAAATGCTGACAGAGTCAGAAAATGACATACACAGAATAAAGAGTATTACAGGAATATGCTGCAGGATAATCTAAATTCATGGCTGTTACCTGTTGCATTTGGGTATCAGCAATGGAAACCTGCAACAACTGAATGACACTTGGCAATGCCTTGGGAAAGCATTTCTTTAATCATTCTCATGGCAGCATGCATGAAGTAACAATGAATTATTGTGCTGTCTTGTTCTGGGTTTAGTGAAACTAAGGCAGAAAATTTATGTACAGAAACAAAGCCTTATGTTTGTTACTCTTTAAAAGAACACCCAAAAACCCAGTTAAAAATTAGATAAAATGCTCCAAAGAATGATATCTAGGTGCTCAAAGTGGAGCTATCTCAAAATAAAACAAAAAATCAGATGTTATTTACATTTTTCATGTATGAGTGTTTTAAGGGCGATTCTAAGAAGCCAAATTTCTAAATCTGAAGTGTTCAGGACCAACAATCACAGCAATTTTATTACTGAATCATTTATTGCTGGATCATTCCATCTGTGGCAGCTACTTGTGTGTGTCTTCAGGAAGATTACTTAATTCCTTTTTATTATTTTTATTTTCTTAAATCTATTTTTTTAGTAAATTTTACCTACAGTTTTCATCCAGGCACACAGGAATGCTCCTCTGTTTGTACTGAAACAATCAAAAAACTCAGGAAGTTTACACGTAAATGGCTGATTTTTTTCCTCCCTCACAATTCCTGTGCAAATATGGAAAATAGCTTTCATGTAATCATCTTTATTTTGGGGTGTTTTTTTTTATGATGTAGATTTCAAAAGCTGAAAAACTAAAACCAAACCAAATGACTAAAACCATATATTAAACCAATCAGAACCTACTGTTATTCAGCCATTCTGTCCATCAAATGTCTTGTTATTAACACAGGTAAATACCTACAGTGCATCTGGCTTTATGTTTCCCTTCCTTTCTTCCTAAAAATTTCCTTTATTTTTATGGCCACCACCTTTTTTTTTCCTCTCTTTCTCTTTTTTTGGGAACATGGTTATTTTTTTTACCTGCTTTATGCTGCTTTGTCTTATTCTCTCAGAACCTTTTTTTTTTCCCCCTTTTTTTCTGTCCCTTTAGCAGATGTTTCTCTCCTCTGCCCATATTCTGGTTGCTTCTCCTTTCCAGTTTTCATTTTTCTCTCTCTCCTGCTGGCAGACAGATGGGGGCTTGCTGCTTGGCACTGAAACTGTTATGGAGAGGGTTAGTTCCCATCCCACTATGAGAACAGGCTGTTCCTGTGATATTTCTTTGCAAATAGAAGGAGAATGCTCTGGAGTACCAAATGGCACCTTTCTGGGACAGCTCTATTTTCATGACATTCTGCAAAGTCCTCCAAGAAGTTTATGGAAAAATTTGATATAGGGCTGACAGCCTGGATTTGAGCCCTTTTGTTTTCCACACAGCTGCTACTGTCATGTACTTGATCTATTCAGCTTTTTTAAAAAATTTATTTTTTGGGTGGTGCATTGAAAGACAAATGTGGAAGAAAAACTGGCTTGTGCTCTTCCAGTATCAGCCTGGAGTTCTCAAAACACAAAATGTTCTTTCTCTCAAGAAAGAATACATTCTGTATATGTTGAGCTGGAGCTCTATCTAAGCATACATCAGAGCTCATCTCATCTGCTGTTTTTATCTGAGCAGCCTGGCATGGCAGCCATACCATTAACATGCATCCTTCCACCCAGACACATTCTATGGAAAACTTCTGCCACTTTTTAAATGGTAGCTAAAACAAATAGGGTAATTTTTTTTTGGTGTGTATTATAGTTCATATAAGCTTGGTTTGAAAACTAAAATAAAACTGTTCCCAAAGAGTTATTAGAATTGATATCTATAAGTGAAGGGGCACTGGCAGAGTGCCTTCAGCAAGGAGGAATTCTGTGTTTGCAGCTGCTTGTTCCTGAGTGCTTACCCACTGCCAGCCCTCTTGAAATAAGGTCTTACCCTTCTCATTTTAACAGAGATTGAGAATTGTTGCAAAAACCACACTTAGAAGGAATTTACAAACAGCATCACATTGGTTTTCATATGCAGCTTTAATCTTCTGACTGAGAATGAAGTCTTTATCTGACCTCCAAAAAGTTGAAGTTTAGTATATTAAAAACCTTATAGTCCAACAGATTAAAATACTCCTTAGCCAAGGATCACCTTTTTATTTGTATTTCTTTTAGTCATTCAGTGGCACTTTGCTGTCTGGGATGTGAACCCCATGGTGTGCTCACCACTCTTACCCAGCTGAGTTAGAGCAGCAGCCTCCTTTGCAGTACAGGAAACTGAGCTTCTCTTCACTGCTGCAAAACAACACAGAGGTAGAATTTTAGATTTTCAGCATGCAGAGTAGTTTACATATTTTATTATAACTCCAGCCAAATTTGCTTCATAAGCAAGAATGACTTCACAGAATCATAGAGTAACTTAGGTCAGAGAAGTATTTTAAGATCACTGAATCCAAGCATTAACCCAGCACAGCCACATCCACCACTCTGTCCCTAAGTGCCACATTCACTGCCAGCAGGCAAGGAGATCCAGCCAGGTAAAATAACCAGGAGAGAACCTGTGCCATGAGATGAAGCTGCTCCCATCCTTTCTCAGGCCAGAGCTGTTCTCTGGCTCAGTTTGCTGGTTCCCCACTCACTTTTCAAGTCCTCATGAGTGGCAGACAGTGGCCACACAATTTGCAGCTGGCCTGGAGTACAGAGGGAGGAAAAAGCCAGCTGTGAGTCCTCAGCCCAGCTTAATGATGCCTTTAGAAATCAATAGAATATATATTGCAATATATATTGCAGAGAATATAATTTGGGGAAGGCTTGTGGAGACCAAAACTGTCTTTGCTCTCCCCTTTGCTAAGCACTTGGCAGTTTTGAACACAGACTTAGAAAAGGCAGCTTAAGGAGTTTGTATTCATCAACCATCTTACTGCAAAAATCAGGTTATGCCACTGAGTAGCTCTGTAAGGAAGAGGATGTAATTTATATGATTTATGCTAATTTTTAATGGTCCCTTTTTACGTGCTCTGCAGTGTGGTGTTTCAGTGCAACTCATAAAAGGAAAAGCATTCTTTTAGCTTCAAATTGCTATTCATTATTAGAAGTTCTTCCTATTCTTTTCTGAAGATACAACAAAAGCAGTTGTTTTACAATACAACCCAAGCCATGGTGCAAGTTTTCTGGAGTTACTCAAAACCCCTCAGAAGCACATTATCCAAAATAATTCAGTTTACATTTCTAAAGTATTGAAATTAACTGTTACTGAAGTATCAAAGGAGCAGAATCTCATGCCTATTCTCATAGCAGTTCTGTCTTACACTAAGAGGAGAATAAAAGCTTCCTTTTTACCCCCAAATAACTGTGCTCCCACTTGACAAATCATTAAGTGTAATAGAGGAGCTTCCTCTATTTGCTGCAGTAGTCCTGAAAAGTGGAAATTATATTCCATTCTTTGGCAGGCATGTTCAAGCAAAAATTGATGCATAAGTTAAAAGTGGCAATTAAGAATAAAAAAAAAATAAAAAGAACACACAGAGAAAGGTTTCTGGAAGTTATTTACTGTTTCTTGAGATAATGGTACATGAAATGATGCAATTCAAAGACAATAGCTTTAAAAGAAATAAGAAAGATTTTTAGTTTTGGTTTTTTTTCATTAACCCAGACTCATTTTTAAAAAATCACTTTAGTGCCCAGGTGTCAAAGTCAGAAAATCTTTTCAGATCTGAGACACTCAGATGAATTTGCCACAAGCATTTCTTCAGTTTCCTCAAGATATAAAATTAGAAGTTACTCATTACCCGTGATCAAATTACTTATTACCCATGAGCTAGTTGCTTACTAGAATAAGCATCTAAATTTTCTTATGGACAATAGGAATAATTATTTATTCCTAAAAAAAAAAAGGGATCAGTCCTCTTCTCTTTCTACAATAAGAAATTTTGATATGGAACAGACCAAATCCTGAATTTCCCTATAAGTGTTTCTATTGATTAAGAATTGAAGAAAACACAGAAATGGGAACTACTCTTACGAACTTACTCTCATCAGATGCCCATGGTGGAGGACTGATCTCCCCAACTTTATAGCAATAAACCCCCTTCCCAAGGTGGATCCTCCAATAAAACCTTCCTAGGAAAAGCAGTAAAAGTGGACACTAGAAAGCACTAGAGGGGGAAACTTGTTTGCAGAAGGAATTAATTCCCCTCATTCAGACAAAGTTTTCTGCCATTGCAGATCACAATCAACTCCTCCCTCTCCACATTTCAGCCTGGGGTGGGTATGGGACAATCAGGATAACTGCTGGGACAAGATAATTACTGAGATTGCTGACACATGGACTCATACTGCCAGAATAAATATAAAAAACTCAAACCTGGTGACTGCTATCTGAAGTTTTTTTTTTTACTTCTCAGGTGGATTTGATCTCTGTGATGAATCAAAGCTTGTTTTCAACCAAGCTACAGAAAGAGCTCTGAGTTTGGGCATGAAGGTTTCTATAAGCAGTTTTAAATGAAGAATTATCAGAAAACATAAAAAAAGGAAATTAGGGGTGAATGTGGGGACATAAAATAAAGCTGAGGTTTTGTGTGGCCTGGTAAGTACTCAAAAACTGTGGATTGTTTTTTTTTTCATGGTCTTCTGAGTGCAAGTTCAGTGTTTAGCTCACAGAATGGAAAATAATATCCTTCTAAATGTGAACCAAGAGAAGATAAGCCCCTCTACACAGTGCTGAGAGCAAAAGCAGTGAAGGAAGACTTGGCCTCATTATTTAACAATAACTATAATAATGCCAGGAAGAGGTTCCAAGGGATCTGTTTGAATGTGTGATATCTAGAAAACTAAATATGCTGATACTTGGGACTGTAAATGTGTGTATTACAAATAATTTAAATGACACTTTAAAATGTTAATAAACTCTACTGGTTATGTAGGAATGGGCTAGACAAGGGTTGAATGTTGATAACCAACTTGGCAATGAGAGTAGTACTCTCCAGATATCTTGCCATTATAATACAGCAAAGGTAGTTTTGTTAAGATCTTGATAGAAAAAGGCTTAAATGTTTTGAGCAAATGTGGTTTTTTTGGTGGGTGGTGGGAGGTTGTGTTCTTTCCTCAGACAGAGAGTGACAACACATAAAATGAAACACCTAAAATGAAAAGCAGGGAGAGGAAATTGCAGCCTCTGATTCTCACTTTCCTTTTGGTTTTGAAAAGATCACAAAAGCAGTAAGTGGGGCACTCAAGAATTCCTTTTTCCTTTCAGCTCTGGGCTGCTTGGAGAGCTTTTACTCTCTTCTAACCCCTCTGTGGCATCCAGGACTTGCAGCAGTGTCAGGCAGTGCAAATTCCACTTTTTAGATTGGCAAATTGCACCCAATGAAGTGCTATCTGAGGAGAGAAACAGAAAAGCATAAATTAATAGGAAAAGCAAATGCACCCTGACACCCTAGGAAAAATAATGGAAAATTGATCTATATTTTAATGTTTTTTACACTTTCTGTGTTTTTTTCACTAATGTAAAAACAGAAATAGTGGTGCTATTTCTTCTTGCTTTTCTAGACTGAGGATTTGGAAGTGAAGTGATGAAATGTGGTGAGTAGGTTGAGGTGGAGCAGCACTGTAATATGCAAATGATTGCCTTGGTTATATCATCTTGCTTTCCTTCAGTAACTTGTGGCAAAATAAGGTTTCTTCCAATGCTGACTTTTTCATGGAGAAAGGAGTTAATTCTGTGTGTGGTAAGGGTTAAAGTGTAATTTACACCTCACTGGGCAGTCTGTGTCAGTTACCTAATGAGATCTTGCTATATATGCAGCACTTTTCTAAAATTTGTGGGGTTTCTTAATGTTATCTATTCCTGCTCTGTGTTAATTTTTTTATGGGATTGAGAAAAAACCCCAAAATTTCATGTTTCCTAACTTATCTGAAATCACTCTTTGTCTCTTTTAATGGTTTAAGCATATGAGGTGTTCTCAATTCACATTTCAGTGAGATTCTGTGGGGTGACAGGAAGGAAAATTTATTCATTGCTGGGCTCAATTTCTATTATTTACTGGGGTGTCTCATATTAAGTGTAAACCAGAATCTTACCCAATAATGATCTGAATACGTTCCAGGAGTTCTACATTTCTTTCAAATGTTCTCTTCCTAATATTTTATTAAATTCTTGTCAGCAGCCATGGCCTGTCTTGTATGGTAGGTAGCTCTGAAATCAGTTGGCTTGTTTAAAAAACCCCAAATGGTTTCCATTTATCAACACAGCCATCATAGCTGGTATTTGCAGGGCTCCTGTCAGGAGGAGTGGCAGAGAACTGACAGGAAACACTGGTGAGCTGAAGGGAGATCCCTGTGGATGTGCCTTGGATTTGTTCTCACCCATCCTGTTAGTGCACAGTGTGAGCAGATGTGAGCTTTTGGAAAGCTGGGTACCAAAGAGTGGCTGTGTTTGATTCTTCCTGCAGATGTGGAAAAAGGGAATGTGTGATAGTGCCAGGAAGGACTGGGAGAAAGTGATTGTAGCAGTCTCTGTTTCTGACAGAGTTTTCAAGTCAGAAGGATGTTTTTGTTCCATTTTCTTCCCCTCTCCCCCCTTTTTTTTCTTTTTTCCATGGTGTTCAGATTATGTGTGAGACAGATGCTCAGCCTCCACCCTCCTGTGGCTTTCAAGCCTCCAGTCTGATTGAATATGAGCACAGCAAAGCTTTTTCTCCTCGAGACAGTCTGACAAACACTCTGTGTGTGCATGGTGCACTCGGTTGCTCTGGTAAACAGAGTTGTCTTTTTATCCAGGTGTCAGGAGGAGTGATGACTTCCTCACAGTGCACCTGAACTGTACCATATCTCATTCCTCCAGGGAAGCAGAGGCTACAGATGTCATCTGATACTTCTTTCAGCTGATTCAGAAATATTTGCCATCAGGCTAAGGCCAAATGTTTCCTTGTTGTGGAAAAGCTGTAGATAACAGCTCTTATTCAAACAACTTTTATAACATTCACGTGATGGGGCTCCCAGGAGATGTTGCCACCTGGAGTGAGGCATTTTCAGTTACACAGCTGTGCTGCAGGATTGCAAGGGCTCAAACTTCCTTGCCACAACATTCCCAGCCTGGGAAGGAGATGATAGTTCTTAAACACTGGGAGGAAGAAAAGATTTTCATTATTGTCTTGGTGGGGAGTTTTGGTTTGGGGATTTTTGGTTGCATTTTTATATAATTTTTTTTTTTTTTAAACCAAAGGTGTAGTCTCTTGTATTCAGGGTGCTCTTTTCAATGGAAGGGAAAGGATTCAGTGACATTGTTAAGGCACGAGCATATTGCTAAGAAATACATTGCTGAGAACAGAAGTCTAGCAAGGCACAGCTCTGAGGTGACAAGCACAACAAAATCAGGGGTGTTGAAAGGGCCCAGACAGTTTTCATTAGCAGCCTTGTCTGAGGGAAATGCCTCCTTTGCCTCCTCTTGGCAGGGAGTCAGGACAGCAGTGTGAGGAATGTTACCTTGGGCACCCAGCCAAGTCATTTTGTGGCAGCATTTTAATGCAAAACACCTTAAAGATTTGACATGAATTAGAGAATATCAGCATACCTCCTATTTTAAATGTCATGTTCTTGACTTACAACTAAAAACTAACTGGGAGGGTGACCTGTGGATACTTCTTAAACTAGGAATTCTTACCATCCCAAATCTGCTGGACAGTGATATTTGTCTTTATATCAGAGCTCTGATTTCAAAGTGTGGCTTTTTCTTGTGAAGTCATCTTAAGCACTTTCTGGCTGGTTCTGACTTTGCAATAATACAGTTAAAAGCTACAATTACCAGAGAGTCTCACTGTATGAAGGGAGAAAACTGTGGCAGGGAGCACTAAATCTGATCATTTCAGGACAGAATTCAGAGGTTTCCTTTATTTCCCTCAGTCATTATCCTGAACTCATAGGCAAATAAAGCAGCTAAATGAAATGACTGAAGACACCTTCTAGTGTATTCATGCTACAAATTACCATAAATTGAATATTTTCATCCCATAATTCCACCACCTTTCAAATATAATTCCTGTCCAACAGAGCCTCAGAACTGTGGAAATGCATGGTTGGTTATTGTGTGTGTTCTGGAACACCACTGTGGTGATTCAGGGATGAATTTTCCAAAACTTAAGAGCGTGGAGAAATGCATTTCACCTCAGCATGACTTTCATTTTCAGATAGCTGTTTTGGAAGGGAAGGCATGAACATCATGCAACTGATTAAGATGTTGCTGATTTTTCACAGAAATTGGGTGCTTTACTTTTTTTCCACCCCTAACATTCTGATTACATTCCCTACTTATGTAACGTGCATATGTCTTGTTATGCATAATTTTTTTTTCCCCATTGGCTGATACCTGACAGGCTTCATAAACTTGTACATATTTTACAGCTTTCTCTGTGAGGCAATTTAGTTTGCACTACAAATGCCTGACTTATTTTCAGTTGTTTGGATCTCAGGTTTAAATTTGGGTGTGGTATTAAAATACAAATCTGTTGAGTAGACACTTGCATACTCTGTCTTATGCAGTGAATATGTGAATTTGAAGCACAAAATATTAAACTTGAGCTACTTCCCCTCTCTCTTTTCCCTCCCTGTACACCATACACATATATACCAGTATTTTGTCCACTTTCTTGCAGGAGGAATAGAAAATAATAAAATGTGCATAATTCTGCCACCAACCTGAGTTTTCAATAGGACTGTCAGCTTTTGCCTTTCAAAATCAAGGGTCAGAGCATGAAATCTGCATCTTTTCAGGAAAATGCAATACCAGTTAATCTAAAGAGAAATAAAAAGATTAACCATATAGCCATTTAAACTTCTGCTTGCTTTTTTTGTTGACCACAATTGGCTTTGACAGAGCAAAGATGG
>WBND01000107.1:815217-933420 GCA_013398595.1 Tychaedon coryphoeus
TTTTTTTTTTTTTTTTTTTTGTGCCATGGCATCAAGAAAATGGCTGAAGATGTCCCAGTGATTTGTGCTGCACTTTTCAGCCTAGTTTTGGTAATACATCAAATAGTAAAATAAAATACCACCACCATCACAAGGCTGGTGATGTTTTTCATAGACTTCCTTAGGTCTGCAACATCTGTGAGCAAAAACCACCTCAGTATCTGGTGTTTGAGCTTCGAGTGCTTTGTGCAGCAGATTCTTGCTGGGACAAATAACCAGGTGCCTCAAGCTGATTTTTCTTCACAGCTCCTTGGAACCTGAGGGTACTGCTTGGGTCTAGATAACCCCACAGCACAAACTGTGTTTCACAAGGCAACTGGCCAAACTCTCAGTGTGGTACAGCTGTGCTGGTGTTTGATGGGTTTGGTGCAGGCCTGATGGGGGTGAGGGAAGAGTCTGGTTTTGCCACATTTTCCAGCCAGGCTATGGAATGTGAAAGTGCAGGGACTGCATGGGACCCCACTAATGGAAAGACTGTAGTGTTTTTCTGAGACATCTTCCCACGTTTCTCACCTTCACTGCAGCCCTCATCTGATTTAGAACCTGATTTTGATAGGTCAGTGTCTGTAGCAGAGAATACAGGCTTTTTCTCTGTTGGTGTGGTAATGTCAAATGAATCTCTTTCTCAGATGAAAAACTAAAAAATATGGTAAATAGCAGTTCAGCTCCTCAGTAGAGCATTTGGTTACAAATGCTGGCATAAGCTTGTCCTTGCAGCCTTCTGTACTTGCAGATGCCACTGCAAATTTACCCATTGGGAGCACCCATTGTAACAACACTTTCTACAAAGACAGACTTGAACAAATGCAACAGAGACTTTGCATTTGTGTCTTTATGACTTAATGCCTTTTAAGCAGCTGTATTTTTAGTCAATTACTTGTTTCCTTCTTTTTGTGCCCAAGTACTCTTTTTTTGTTTTTCTGCCTTGGAATCTTTTATATTGGCGGTCTATTATTTTTTTCCTTGTTCTGTAAAAATACATCCCAATTTAACTTCTTAAGAGCTTATTTTAGTGGCTTTGTTTCATTCCCTGCTGTGAGGAAGTGCTGCAATAAGAGATGATTTTTCTGAGGATGATGGTGCTTTTTCCTTGAAACTGCAAGGCTAATAAAGGTGCTTAATATTAACTGTACCTGACAATTCCAGGTGATGATGGGAGGGTCTGTGCTCTTGTACAGAACTTATGTTGGCTCGTGAAACCTCTTCAAGCCTCATAATCAGGTTGTGATTGACAATAAAACAGTAGAAAGAGGCCTGAATAAGTCATGTGCTAAGCTTCTCCTGTGGAATAATGAGAAATAATTCCAGGAGAGGAGGCTCAGAAGATTGTTTGGGATTGTGTTTAGTTCACAATGATCCTACAAAGAAGGTGACTTCTCAGGTATATCCAGGGAGATCTGGGATCAGGCTAGAGGCTCTGCTAGGAACTTTTTTTGAAACCTGTTCTTTCAGCTTTTCCATGGCTTCAGCTCTTTTACATCTTTATTTCAAATAGGTCTTTCTGGAACTCTTCTTTAAAAACAAAAGAAAACCCCTTCCTGTATACAGGAACAAACCCAAATCCCCAGTGCTGCATAATGCCAATGACTGATATCCCACAGCATCTTGTGCAAACTCTATTTTGATTTCAAGGAAGGTACTTGACTGAATATCCAGTATTCTTGGATCCACATATCATTCTATCTGACTAAACTTTTTTTTCCAAAACCTTGGTGATAATAGGTGTGTGTTCTTCACTGGCTGCCTTCCCTCTTATCTTGCTGACAAAATAACCAGGATTGTGCCAGAACTTGGCCCTTGTGTGTGTTAATATTTCATCTTCCCCTCCCCTTCCTTTTTTGGATGTCATAATCCAAATTATGCATTGAAGGAGTAAAACACAGAAACATAACAAAAGAATCTCTCTATTCATTTTTCAGTGGGTGCATGAGAGCTTGGGGACTATTTTATTATTTTTCCCCTCAAAATTTCCCTTTTTGTTATAAATATGAAATTATTGAACTTAATTCCTTCCAACATTCTAAACAGTATTAAGGCAAGGAAAGTGCTGAATGATGCCTGCCTTGCTTACTCTCACTGGCTTACAGGTATTTAGCAGGCATTTGTAAGCATATATAGATATTTTGCTAATATTTATTGGTTTAAGATATTATGAAAGGAAGTAGCCTAAGAAAAGTACAACCCCCTGATTTTTCTCTGAAATGTCAGCGTGCCAGATAATTCTTCATGATCAAATACAATAGGAACAGAGAGCCTGAAGTATTTTAATCTGAGTGGAATTCATTTGTTATGTAAATTAAGTGGGAAAATTGTGCAGATGTGAGAGAATAGGAAGTTTCATATTCTAAATCCAACTAAGGTCATTGCTTGAGTTCATCTTTTATTGAAAACTTTAGTAATTTTCTGCTAAACTTAATAACAGGTATGTATAACAGGAGAACTTCATAATGTAATGACTAAAGGTTTTGCACTGTAAAATGACATATATAGAGTTTGCATGTATAGATAATCTTACATTATTTGCCTGTTTCTTTGAGTTGTTAATTATTTGAAGCAATCAAAGCTCTGCAAGACTTTAGTGTCTCAATTCCCTCATAATTTCCAACTAGGTTCTTACAGAGTGAGCTTCACCTCCTCCTATTTATTTAAAACAAACTGTTCAATCCCACTTCCCAAGTCAGGAAGCCTTTCTAAGCTTTGTCAACTTGACTGTCAAAGCTCAGCAATTTTCAGGAATTTGCTTAAATGTGTCTCCCCCAATTGATCTATTTCTGACTGCATTTTGCAGGCTATGTAGAAGACCCTCTATTTAAAATATAGAATAAATAGGATTTATAATAACATCACCTGACCTCCTCCTGTAACTTTCTAGGGCTGAAAAGTCTGAGGTAATCAGTTAGTAAATGTTTGTTACTAAAAAAATGACAACCTACAAATAGAACTAAAGTAGAAGCTGTGTCTTCTAGAACTTACCAATGGTTATTTCAACTGGTTTAGTTGTTCAATTAGTCCACAACCACAGCAGATTAATCAGTGTTTCAGGCTCTCTATCCTACCTCTCCTTTCCTTATGTTTTGCTCTTCTCTCTCTCTCTTTTATTTTTTATTAAATTATGGAAAGTATTTATGTTTGTATACAGGTGATAAACCTCTAGAGGTGGTTTTGGGAGATGAAGCTTCAGGGGCTGGGAAGATAGACATTTACATTTAAAGTGCAAATTATTTGGGCTAGTGGGTTGTTATGTCTTCAGGGCCATTTCTGCCACTGTTTTTCTAAATGTGACACATGGGACTGACTTCTTCAGCCTTAATAAAGATGAAGGTTACTAGAGCATGAAACTTTACAAACAAGTTCTATTGATATATGTTGAAGATTCCACTCATTTCCATTTTAAGTGGAAACCAGTTTATAGCCTTGTAAAATGGAGGATCCTAATAATTGTGTTTAGCACTAAAAAATAACTGATATGGCTGCAGAGTTACACAGCACTTCAGAAATGTGGAGCAGGAGCTAGCAAGAAACTGCTCTGAGGCTTGATTGCAAAACAGACAGAGTCTTGGAATAGAAAGAAAAACAGTGAAGGAGAACAGAAGATAGGGAGGAAAAAGAAAGTAAAAACAGGTTTGGTTTTTTTTCCTGGAGTGAGAGAGCAGTTATGGATAAGGAATAACCACCAAGAGAAGAATATGTAAAAATAAAAATGAAACAATCAATGGTTCCTCTAGACAACAGCCAGGGCTTTCTATCCATAGTTTAGAAATGCAGAATTTGCATCTTGAGGATGATGAGACTAACCCTGGCATAATAAAATTGCATAATAGCATCAATGAAGCATGTGGAAGGAAGGGGAGAGAGGTAAGAAATGAGGATGCATTTTCCCCAGTCTTAGGGGAAAGGAAGCAGAGACATTTGGTTAAGGCAGACATGTCTGCCAAAGTGAGAAGGAAAGCTGAGTGGTATTGAAGCTATCAGCTTGAACAGTTTGAGCAGTCAGTCTGCAGACTTCCATTTGCATATTTGATGCCTTTTGCTTTTTTGTGCTGTATCAGTGGTATTTTCCTCTTTCTTGATCAAGGTAGATGTGGAGTTAGATTCAGGTTATTGATATCTGCTTTGACAGTTCACATTTGGCATGATTGGCCCTTTACTGGAGTAAGAGGAAAGTTAAAGGCAGAAGGGATGCATTTATGTTCAAAGAACTTGGAACAATCCCTAAAATCCCATTAGTGTATATTCAAAACAACAAACAGAGACGGAAAAATACATTTAACCCTTTGCCTTCAAATATTAAGTGTATCTTGCTCTGTTGTGCATGAGAGTTCTGGGATAGAGGTAACAGCAAACCTGTTCCCACAATCTTCCATCTGGGAAATCGTGTCCAGAAGGATCAAAGGAAAGGAATGGAGCTCAGGTCTTCCAGTGCAGACTGGTAACCAGTCTCTAGCCATGGTGTCTGTAAAAGTTTATAGGTATTTGACAGGCTTATATGAGCCTTACAAGCTCCTTTACATTATCCTGGCCTCCTGAATGTAATTTTGGGTACAGACACGGCCTCAGCTCACACCCATGGCCATTTGTAGCTGTCACATTGTGAGGCAGAAATGAAATCTGAAAGCCTGGAGGCAGGAATCCTTGCATGCTTGATGCAGGCTGGGTCACTGAAGGGAAAAAAGGTGAGCAAAAACCTCCTTCCTTTTCTAACAATACAAGGAGGAGATCCCCCTGCTAATACAAAACTCCAAAGATGGGTAAGAATGTCTCTGATACTGACATGAAACTCGAAAGAATGTAAGTTATTTCAGTGGCACTCTCAGCTGGTACAGACTAGGCCTCAGAAAGTCTAAATCCTTGCAACAATCACAAATGTCTGTGTTGATTATTCTGGATAGGGTGGTGGGCTGGTGTTTTCAGTGCTGGTTTGGGGTGTGTGAGGTGTTGGTGTTGTGTTTTCTGGTTCTTATGGGATTCTTGTTTGTTTGTTTTTCTAGTGGAATTTGTCTACTTATGTCACTTGTCTCAGTGATTTCTGAGAAGCTGTAGGAAGTGTGGAGCTGCTGCAGATGGTTATGCACATGCCTTCCTCTGCTAAATAGGCTTTCTGCTCCTGTCCAAACTTTCTCCTGAGCTTTTTCAGGGGGGGGAAAAAAAGAAAAAAAAAAACAACCTTTTTCCTGATGAGATTTCTGTATTTCTTACATCAATAATTCATAATGTTCATCCCCCTGCTGCTCTGAAGAAAGGCAAAGAAAGAAGAAAGATTGTGGTAGAGGGAGGTGGAGAAGCAGGTTATTTCAGGAGAAAAGGACTGAGAGGTAATATAATCTGAGTGGATTGTAACTGCTCTCAAACTTGTATTTGTTGCCCTGAAGCCTCTAAATTATCTTTTCATAAAAGCCTGCTTCTGTAAGATGTGTATTCTATTCCCTTTCTGGTCAAGAGGTCTCAGATTTCTGTGCTGCAGAATGATTACCTTGACAATCGATAAGCTTACACTAATCCACCTGTGATTTCCCATCTGAAATTATTTACTCACTGCAAGTGTCACGTAGATGACAAAATTGAGCTGAAACTGGGATAGTTCTGTTAAAAATGCATTTATTTCCATTAGTTCTTTCTGTGAATTTCTTAGACCTGAGCTTTTAGGAGCTGTGGTGCTCCAAGGAGCTGCTTTGAGTGGGAAGGCGCACTCGAAGCTGACGAGTGGGAGGGAAACTTTCCCTCACTTCCCAGAGCTGTGTGACTGCTGATGTACCAGGTGATCCTTGCTCCATGGAGGCTTTGATCAGCTGGTGCTTCCTCCACCCTCCCTCAAACACGTGTTGCTGGGAGAGGTGTGTGTGATCCCATTTCCATGGCAGTGTCACTCATCACAGGTTTCTCAAAATCCACTCTGTTCCCTTGGGCTGCCCCTGCTGCAGGCAGCTCTCTCCACAAACACTCCATGCCAGTGTTTCTTCATGGAACTTAAAACACCAGTGATGTAGAGTGGGCTTAGATTTGCTAACTATATCGAGGAACTGAATGCCACCTGAGAGAAGTGTAGCCTGACCAATATTTGTCTCCTGAGAAAGCATTATTAGTTGGATTTCCCTCTATAATACTTCAGAGAGAAGCCCCTAGCAAATCCTGTGTCCTAAATATTTGCAGAATATGATTGCTCAGACTCTTCTACTCCAACACTGATTTTTGTGAGTTTCTATTTCTGTCCCAAATGTCCTTGGTCAAGAGCTTGGTTTCCACTGAAATGTTTGGAGTAAGGAATCTGACTGATACCAAACATTGACATCAGTTAGATACCAATGTTCTTCTCTGGACTTTCTGAGAATTACCTTGTGGATAAACTGAATGTTTTCACACACCTTAGCAAGCCATTTTTGACAGAAAACCTAAGACTATAAGACTTAACTCAGCTGGTCAGAGCCTGGTGCTAATAATGCTGAGGTTATGGGTTCAGCCCCTGTATGGGCCAATCACTTAAGATTTGGACTTGATGCTCCTGGTTGGTGCCCTCCAACTCAGGTTTTCACAGAATCACAGAATATTCTTACTTTCTCTAGTTTCTGAGGGTTTCAAAATAATCTCTGGCAAATTTTAATGTTTCAAACAAGAGAACAGCATTTCCCTCCCACCATTTCTCCTTTCGTGTTCCTGATTCAAGATCTTTTCTTATTTTTTAAAGATTATTTGCCTCTATCCTCCTTTCATCACAATTTTTTTTCACAGAAGAACTATTATGACAAACAGGAGAGTGCTTAGGAGACTTGGGTGAGGTGTCACTTTTCACTCTCACTGGTTTATTCTACTTGCCTTGGGTGGTGGTAAAATTATTAAGACCTGAGATGTCTGGCTAACAAGTTTATCCTAAATAAAAGAGCATCCCTTTTAACTGCAAAGTGTTTGTGCTTGCAGGTGCCCACTGCTGCACTGAAGTAACTCTGTGTGTGCCACTCCTACAGGCTCCAAAAAGCCATCTCAAGATATCACATGAGCTACTGTTTGCCCTTTTAGAAGTGCTGTTTCCCTTTGTGTGTGTGCTGGTTTTTTTGTTTGGTTGGTTTTTCCCTTCTGAAATCCCATATAGGTTGGGTCTTTGAAATCACTTGGCAGAGAAAAAAGGAACAGAGGGGGGAATGCTGTTCATGTGTTCTCTCACTATGATCATAGCTAGGGAGGCTTTTCCAATCCTGAATTATATTTTCATTTGGAGTGCTCAGATCTCCAGCACCTGAAAGTTCAGTTTCTCCATTTTTTAAGAGTCATTAATAGTCTGATGTTCTAGAGAATATTTTGAGAATTTGGTTGAAAGATGTTACCAAAGTGGTAGTAAGTCACACTCTCCTGTTTTGCAGAAAAATAGAGGAAAGACCTGTATTTTCATCAGTATTTGGGTATGAAGGATAAAGAATGGAAAATAACTGGTTGGGTTTTGTACACATAACTCTCTGAATCTGCTATTTCAGACTTACATTACCATTTACTTACTCATAAATCAGGACTTGCAGACCAAATCTCCCTCCTTCTGTGTATAAAACAAATCTTGGATCATAAGAATTTTGCTCAGTGCTGAAAAAAGCAGGGAAAAATCCTTGTGTTGCCTGTGAGCAGTTCTGGGTCCATAAACAGGTTTCACCTGTCTACAGCTTGATGAATGATAATGTTGCTCTGAGCTGGGATCGATTCAGGACAAAGCAAGGCTTGCTCTGGGCATGTCAATACAGTTTAAAATACGACTTGTTTCAGCCAGATAAATGCCAGGCAAGACACTGCTGACATCTCAAATGTAAATAGCTTTGCTTTTGTACGGAATGTGTCCACTCCACACTCCCTTGCATGCAATTCTGATGTCCCTGACACCTCCCTGGCTCCTGCATTTAACATTACCACATGGGTCACCCAGAAATCCACCCTTGCTTAGTTAGTTAATTGCAGGAACATCTGGCTGCTTGGAGGACAGTTTTAACACTCTTGCTGCCAGTTCAGCTTGAATATAACTTCCTGCCATGACAGTCAAAACCAAGATGAATAATTTTGCCCATAAGTCCATTTCAAATTTATTTAGCATCAGTTCCAGCACTCCTAGACATAAATGTAATGAGGCTTTAAAACTGGGATCTTTGTCTAGAACTGGTTGTATGAATTTGGGGTTTTTTTATACACAGTTTAATTAAGGAAAACATGAAGGAAAATCCTGCACCCAAATCCTATACAGCTACACATTTTTTTTCCTTTGCAGAATTTCATTAGCTTCAGGTCAGTTTGCAATCTGCCTGTCTGCATAACAATGGAGAAACAGAGATTAGCTTGGTCCATTGTACCTTGGATTTGAGGGAAATGCTTTTAAAAACGAACCCAAAATGAGAAAACAAGTTTAAAAATTAAACCTTATTCAATCTAAGTAATTCAGTAGTTCAGAAAGAGAAATACAGAACAGAAAATTAGCTTTGTTGAACATTTGTATGTTATTTGGCTTCTGTAGGACTTGTGTTATGGGAGTTGCATACAACAACAAGGATGCCTTTCTTATATACTTCTAATGTGACATGAACTGGGTTTTTTCTCTATCACTTTAAGCTGAAATAAACCAGCTCAGTATTAGGGTGTGAGTGCCAAAGCTGTGCATGTGGAATCACATGCTAGAAATGAAAAGGTGACAAGCAAGCTTTAAAACTACATTCCTGCAGGAAAAGAACTTGATAGAGCAAAATCTAAGAATATTTCTCTTTCTGTATTTTTATGCTTTGTGCTGAGAGGTGTTTTGGGGAAAGCCAACGGGAAGAGTTAATATAAATATGCCAATACTCATTGAAAATCCCCATTTCATCATTTCACTAATGGTGTGCTGGAGAGCACAAGAGCAGTTCTATGACTATTCCTGGTTCTTAAAAACTGCTGTGTGTGCTGAAAAGAGCCCTAATTTGTAGACCAAAAGCAGAACATTGCAGTTCTGGGCATATTTTGTAATCACTTACAATTTTGACAGGGTTAGCCTGGAGCAGAATGAAAATAAGTGTTGAATTCAGTTCTTGTGTAATTTCTCTGAAATAATCAGGTGTTTTCCATGCAAAGTCAATGGGAAAGAGGGGGAAAATGCCCCATTTTCTCCCTACATGGATTTTTTTTGTATTTCTTGTGTTTTTCTTTGTCATAATGTGGACAAGTCATCACTAGAAGGGCTTTCTTGTAATCCAGTCAATGGCCAGAGGAAAATACTGGGCAGGGTAAAAAGGCAAACCAGTACAACAATCTACCATTCCATTTAAGGAGACAGAATTTGAGCTTTTCATAATGAATCTTCAGAAATGTGCTCTATTCAACTCATTAAAGAAATCAGAGCTTTAAAAGAAATGTAAGCTTGTTGTTAGATTTGGATATTTCTCACAGAATTGCAAGAAAGCTTGGTGGCCAGGGGTTGAATTTACATTAAAAGCCCTTGAAATTAAAATGAAGAATCCTGCAACTGAGCTTAATGAAGCTCAAATACACTTAGTGCATGCAAAGGTTGTAAGAATAGGATCTCAGTTGGAATTTTGAAAGCATCAACAACAACAAAAAATCATCTTTAAGTGAAACCTATTTATTATACTTTAAATTAGATTGTGGGGCAAAAGCCAAATCACCAGATTAGATATCAGAGTGGTTTTTATGACTGTCAAATCAAGGCCCTCTGAGATGGATCACAGTGACCAGCTGACCCCTGGAAACTTTTCAGGGTAAACAAATACTGACTCATTTTATTCTACATAACAGCACCTTTAAATCAAGTCTTCCATATCTCTTGGAAATGTCAGACTTTTTAATTTTTTTTTTTTTTTTTTTTTTTTTTTTTTTTTTGGTGAAGTGTTCCTTTGTGTCCGGTTCATTTTTCTGTAATTTCTTCAGGATCTTTTTGGTAAATATTTTAGTAAAAATTTCTTGCTCTGTTTGGTGTCATATGAGACAGCTCTCTGTGGAGCTCAACCACATATTCTAAATTTGTTACAGGCACTAAAATATTTAAAAATGGGGTGGAAGGGGAAGTAAGTTACCTTAAATATAATTCTGAAAATAAACTGCTTTTATTTTTTTTCAGCCTACCCATAAGGCTGAAAGTACCAAGAGCATAAATTCTGCTCAAAATATGTAAATTCATGTGGTTATGTGCATACTTAGATGCATATGCTTCTCCTTCACCATTATCTTTTTCTTTCCTCTCCACATTTATGTGAACTCTTGACTATAATTCTGCACAACTTGTGAATTAATAAAGCTTTTTGGCAAAATACCTAAAAGTTAAGATCTTTTTTTGAGCTCTCAAGCTCTGAAAAGTGGTGCTTATAAAAACTTCTGCTGTTCAGAATTGACTTTTTTCCCTTTTGGGTTTTTGTTGCCTCTGGACAGGTTAAAGCAGTAAGGCCTTAAAATGAACCTTGTCTCTCAGCAAGCAAGTATTATTGGGTGCTTCTAGGGCAAAAGATGATGTTATTCTCTAGATCATGTTAATTGAGACATCTTTATTCCAAAAAGGAAACGTGTATGTGCTCCTCAGACTGTATGACAGACTGGCCAAACAAAAATCTAATAGCATATTATAACATGAGGCAGCAATATGTAAAGGAAGAGAGACCAGAGACAGAAGAATTTTTTTTTTTTTTAATTTGTTGTTGCAGTTGGTGACTTATTTAAAACATGTTTAATAAAATGATTTAATTTTCAATGAGTAACACTTGTTGGAGAATGGGAACCTGTACACTGGACAATAATGAGGAATGGTTGCCTAAGCTTTAAAGTTGCTTCATCCACACTAAATTGATTTTCTTGGCATGCACTAGATGAAAAATATTTTCAAAGCTGTTTCCTCAACAGCAAAATGTTTTTATAATGAAGCACTTGTAAAATAGTGTAGCATGAACTGAAGATCACAGTGCTATGAGAATATATAGACATGGGGGGAGAAAACCCTGTAATTTCATTACTCTTTCTGGTGGCATTATATAGGACCTGCTTGCTTGATTGCCTCCTCTTCCACATCTGATATGAATTATTTGCATTATTAATATAAACCTGTGTGTCTATTCAGATGTTATTTGATAATAAGATTTTGCTGTAGTGTATAGCTTGATAGGTTAATTTTTGTTTCATGCTGAAGATGACTTTTTATTTCTTTTAGCAATATGGTTCCTCATTTATTACTTTTTTTATCTTCAGTTCAGTGGGTGGGATTGTTAGCTCTGAATTTAGCTATGTAAGCACATACCACACTGTTCTCCTGAAGTGTGGGTCAGAGGTAAGATTGTTAGCTACAAAACTAATTGGACTGCAAACCCTAAATGGTCTGTGTAAGTCAGCAAAAAGTTCTTAGAGATATCCACCAATAAGCTGTTGTTGAGTAAGTATTTCACAAAATGGTTTGGGTTAGAGATCATCTCATTCCAACATAGACATGGATTCATTCCACTATCCCAGCCTGCTAAATTCCCATTCAGCCTGTCCTTTATCACTTAACCAGGGATGGGGCATCCACAGCTTCTCTTGGGCAACCTGTTCCAGACCCTCACCACCCTCCCAGGAACTAATTTCTTCCTAAATTCTAATCTAAACCTGTCTGCCTTCAGCTGAGGCCATTTCTCCCTCATCCTGTCACTCACCACATGTGGGAATGGACACGTGCAGGTGACCATCAAACCACACTGAAATGCAAAGCAGAGATTTAATTTATTTTATTACATTTACCTCTCTAACAATGCTGGGCAGCAGAGAATCACTGTTAGGCACAGCTCATGCATGGGCTGCTGCCTGCCCCAAAATATCAAAGAGCTCTGTGCACACAGTTCATCACAAGGCTGTGCCTTTCTGATTCCTCTCTCCCAGCAGGAGACTCAAGCCTGTTTCAGAATCTCCACACAGGAATTCCTCCTCTCCAAGCAGGCAGAGGATGAACAATAGGTATGATGAAGGGAAGGTTTCCCACAGAAACATTGCTAGCATTCTCAGCTGCAAGGTAACTGAGCAAAGCTATTCCCTCTTCACCAAACCTTTGCTTTTAACCCTTTCCTCCCAGTGATGCCCTGGTACAAACTCCCATCTTTCTTGTAGCCTCCTTTAGGTACTGGAAGGCTGCAATGAGGTCTCCCCAGTTCCTTCTCTTTCCCAGGCAGAATGACCTCAGCTCTCTTGGCCTGTTTTCATAGGAGAGGTGTTCCAGCTCTCTGCTCAATGTTTCCAGCCAGTGGGAGCTTCACTGGAATGCCATGACTCCTCAAATGAGCTGCCTGGTGGCTTAGCCTGAGGTTCCCTCAGGACTTGTGGATGGATTTCATCAGGACCCATGGGTTTGTGCACCTTCAGTCCCTCAGATGGTCTTGAGCCTGGTTTTCCCCTGCTGTGGGTCTGTCCAAGTGAGATGTTGCTGTCCTGCAGTGAGAAGTCCCAATCCTATTCTTCACTCTGGAGCCACCTGAGAGTACTGAAATGGCTCTGTCCTGATCACCCTGGGAGGTCAAGGATCCTTCCCATGCCTGGCAGGACATCAGTGGGTGCTCCAAAGCACTGGTAGCATCTGTGCACCCTATTTCTCATGGCTGCAGCCCTGGCTCCACAGGGAGGTGAGGATGGCAAGCCCTGCAAAGCTCCTGCAGGAGGCATTCCCTTGGTCTTGCCACTGTCATCCAACAGCAAAAGGCTGATAGCTCTGTGCACCTGGGGAGATTGGTGGTTCTGTTCCTCTCCAGCAGCCTCACCCAGCCTCTGCTCTTCATTCTCAGCTCCTGATAGATAACTCCAGCAGCTTCTCTCAAGATGCCTTTTGCTGCCTCCAGGCCATCCCTGGCTGTGGAGGCAAGGATGCTGCCTTTCATCCTGCCCTGGGCACTCTGGCTGCTGCTTGGCAGGCTGTGACCCCAACATCTGAGCTGTGCTAATCCAAATTCATCACTTCTGTTCCAGCCAGATCCACTTATATCAGCTTTCTGCTCCTTGCATCAAATGAATATGATATATATAGTGGATATATTCCAATTAATATTCCTGCTGCAAAGCAGAATTCCTGAAATGCCTGTGAATTGACAACATGTCTGAGTGCAGCAGTGGGAACTGTAGGGCAGGGTGAAGAGAGATGTTCACACTCCTTGTAGACAGGAGCAAAGTGGCAAAGAATTCTTGGAAAATTATTTTCTTCTTTATGTTGAGGGCCCGAAGTGATTGTCTTTAAATCACTGGCATGAAGTCAGCAAATAGGAGTAGAAATCACTCTTTCATCTCTACTGCATATTCACCTCCCATTTGCTTATCATGAACAATCAAGCACTAAAGACAGTATTTCCTTTATTTAAGAGCATACCAGAAATCATATGACTACAGAAAATGATGTGGGGGTAATCTTTAAATGCTTCTTTTTGCTCTGAACTGATCCTTTCATTTTTTTCCCTCATCTTTATTAGCCAAACATTTCAAAAAATTCTGGGTAAAAATGTAAGATTGGGAAAATAAATCCATACTCAACTTGATTATGTCTAGTTATTCCTGCTGCTGCTTTGAAAATGCTGCTGAGATGATTTGTGCTCCCAGATCCTCTGTTGGCATGTTGAGTAATACTGGCCTGAGTAGCAAGGAGAATTATTTTTGTAGGATACCTTTCAATCTTCTTATGTGACATCATTTCTTGTGATTGGTTTGCTTTCCATCACCATTTACCCCTTATTGTAGCTTGGTCTTCTTTTGCCGTGTCCCCTGAGGTTTCTGCTAAAATCCAGATGAATTCACATTGTCTTCCTTTGTCTGCCCAATCTGCCACTGAGCTGTAAAAACCTTTCAGGGTAGATTGTGCCAATATCTGTTTCTCAGATTTTTTTTTTATTCTTTCCTGTCTCAGTAAATTCTATAGGAAATACTTAGAAATATAGACCTTTGTTTGTTTGTTTGTTTGTTTTTGTGCTTACTTTGTATTGTGCCTGTATTGCAAAGTAAGCTCAGAGGTTGAAATGCATTTCTGAGTCATCTACATGAGCATTAAGACAAAGATTTTTGCAGCTGCCTAGGGGATCTAAATGCCAGTGTCCCACTAAAGTGAGAAGAAACAAAATATCCTGATTCCTTAGCATCATTGGTTTGTACGAAACTTATTAGCCTAGTGGCAAAACCATCTTACTTCTCATTAAATTGCATTTGTGTCAGCAGAAAAGGCTTTGTTTTTTTTGCACACAAAAAGGCCATATGCTGAAAAATACAAAGTTCATCCTAAAGGTCTTGTTTCTATTTTGCCTTCATATCAACTGGAACTCTGTTTTGCAAATGTTAGCACATTAGAAGTCATTCCCCTGTTTATTTTTTTCACTTTATTCCTGAGATTCCTGTTCCAAACTACCAGGCATCACCTTAGAGGAGCAGCAGCTGCTGTGGTGGGATCAGCATCTGTGGGGAGAAGATTAAAAGCACCAAGATGTGTCTCAGCAACTTCTGTAAATGTCAGATTGAAATTTGTTTCTGCACCTAAGTCAGAATCTTCAAACCTAAAAGACAGCTGTTGCTCCAGGGGGACTGGGATTGTGCCTTGGGATATGATGGAAAACTGGAAAATTCTGGTCTTTGGTGCAGAACTTTGTTCAAACTCTGCCTAGGGAAGGAGCTGTTTGAGTGGCAAACCTGCTCTATAAAAAATACCACCTTAATTCACAGCTGTTTTTAAGATTATCTTTTAGAAAAATACAAACCACTCTGGCAAGCTGGTGATGGCAACCTTCTAAAATGTATTTTTCAAAGTGTTTATGTGGGTGGATATTTAATTTTCACCACAATTCTGGATGAAGATCATTCTAGAAGGACAGGAAACACACAAAGGACCTGATGCTCTATTTCTACCAGAGATCAGATTTAATTTTTTTTGAATGGAAGTAATACAAAGCATTCTAAGCAAAATCAGAAGCTTTTAAATAATGATGAGTCTAGAAAAGTCAAATATAGACCAAATAGGCAAATTTTTTTTACATGGAATAAAAAAAATAGTTGTCTCATCTTACTGTGTTCAGTACTTCATCCATGTATGGTTTTTTTATAGCACTTTGCAAATAAAATATTCTCTCTAGTTTTAAGACAGGTCCCTGGGTTTTTATTGTCTGTGAACAGGCATTGCATTGTACATTATAATTTATTTATTTTTGCAAATGCAAATAAATTTTAATGAATGTCTATATTTACAGAAAAATTTCAATATGCAAATGATATCCCTTTAAAATGCTCTGTAAACTGAGTGAGGCTTAATGGATCAAACCCAAGTCTTCTGAGTCCTGATGTGTCATCAAAAGTTGATAAACATTCCTAATCCTTAGGAGTGTTCTCCCACACTTCCAAATATTTTTGTGGGTTGAGATTTATTCATGTGGGTCTCATGCAGATCTTGGAACTCCATAACAAGTCCAAAGCATCATTGGTAAAATATAGTGAGTTTTTAATGAGTAAAAACAGCTTTCTGCTCCACTTTGGTGTTTATCAGCAAGTGGAGTAAAATACTTTTATTCTGTCTCTTGGTGCACAATAATTTTTAACAAGTGCTGTTTTAAAAAGAATATATCTCTACTGCTAACAAATCTTTTATTTCATTCTCTTTTTATAAAATAGTATGTTCAAAATATCTCAGTCTTGTCTGTTATAAAGCATTGGTAAGTATTTGGATTAAAAAACTGTTTTAGGTGATAAAAGTAGATGACAACTATGGAGATTAATGGGTTTCTGCAGCATCTCAAGCTACCAGTCTTCCAGGTGACTTTTATGAGGGAAATATGTATTTACTCAAGGATTTCTTTAAGCTGCAGTGCATGAAATCTTAGTCAACTCTCAAATGAAGGACACATGACAAGGTGTGCCTTTCACACTTTGGGTTGTTTATTAATGACACCAGTAAATAGAGAATAATCTATGAATAAAATCTATTTTTGGTCGGCACTGATTATTAGAAGCATTTATTCAGACATGAAAAAGATTTAGATTCTGAGTATCTGCTCTACCACAGAGCCAGAATTTATACCAAAGGAAGACAGAGTACAGCAAATAGAACCCATAGCTGCTACAATAGATAATTTAATGTATTTTTCATTTAATTATATTCGCTATGCCAATTAGGGTATGGAAAAAAAGGTGTTCCAAATGGAACTCTTTTTACTATTCCAGCCTTGCTCTTGTGAAATTTGGAAAGAAGACAGCCTGCAAAGACCAGTGGTTCATTTACAATTCTATTAAATTAGTCTTTGTATGTTTGTATGCACACAACAACACAGTAGCTGTGTGTTATTAATGAATGCAGTGAAGCTGCTTTTTAATATGTACTTTATCTTCTTTTCTCCCCCCCCACCTCCCCACTTTTTTTTTTTTTTGAAGTCTAGTA
Source organism: Tychaedon coryphoeus (assembly GCA_013398595.1). Taxonomy (NCBI): domain Eukaryota; kingdom Metazoa; phylum Chordata; class Aves; order Passeriformes; family Muscicapidae; genus Tychaedon; species Tychaedon coryphoeus. The sequence goes on from WBND01000107.1 coordinate 831,608, forward strand.
AAAATTCATCTCCAAGGGGGTAAGAAAAATGAAAAAGCTCAAATTCCCTCTAATTCATAGTTTTCCAAGTGTTTGCTGGGCAAATATTCTTGAGATAAAGTATTGTTCCATATCTAAATATAAACAGATGTTTTTTGTATAAGAGCATATGAAAATATTGACAGTACTTTTAACTTCAGAAATAACTTGTTCCTTCCAGCTTCAGAAAACCAATCACACTGAACTGAAAGTTGAACAAATCTTTTAAAGTAACAAGGCCTCTATTTCTGCCTGAAATGGTAACCTCCAAAGCCTGAATCTGACAATAAGTTTTGCTTGTTATTTATTTGTTAAGAAAAGAAAAGAAGTGCAGTAGGTTTTTAGTTTGTTTGGACTGGGTAAGCATTTAAATGGTCTGGTTCCATCATTTCCCTATTCTTGTGCTGTAAGTGTTGCATAAAAACATTAAATTATGCAAAATTAAAGGGTAGATTTTAACTTTTCTGCATGTCATAGACATTTTCATTTATTTAATTCCTACTTTAGGTTGGTTTTCCTGATGTGCAGAACATAGAAAACAGAGGCAGATCTGTTTTGAAGAAGGTCTTTGCAGCTACCACAGGCAGCATCAAGCAGTTCCAAACCCATTCAAAGAGGTTTTGTCTTGCTTGCACTTGCTGCAAAATTAGACCTGCTTATTAAACAGATTCATGATTCAGGGCTTCAAGGCTCTCTGGGAGCTGCAAGAGCCAAGCTCTATTCTCTGCTGTTTTGATACCATAAAAAACCATTCTTTTCTTACAGCTTCTGATTTCATGGACTAGTAGGTTTTGCTATAAATGGTGTAGCTGTGTGTCTGCTTTTGAATTCCTCTCCTAGAGGAAGGATAATGCTGACAGTAACTACCATATCCAGATTTCTTTTCTTATTTTCAAAAGGCCATGCTCAATGTCTGTATTTCTACAGCAATTCATTTCCAGCATTTCCCTGTATTTATTTTTACACTGCAAGCTGCACACAATGGTCTGAGAAACTTATTTCAAACAAAAAATTGTGCTTTCAGAAGGTAACAGGAAATCTTAGTCCATTCAAAATAGAGTGGCATAACAATATGTGACTGGCAGCTAGGCCAGTAATGACAGTATGGTGATTCAAAGCTCTAATAGTTTTAAATGGTCTGAAAATAGAAAGCTTAGATTTGGAGGATTTGATATGGGTTTGAAGGAAAAAGAATGCAGAAAACCTCTGGTAATCTATTTCAATTAAAAGCTTAGGCTGGGGTGGTGGTTGTGATCTGGTCATGGAAGGTTTACTGCAGATAAATAACTTGCCAAAAGGATTGTATCTTCCTTTTTTAAAGGAAAGGGTGATTGGGGGAAAGACAACTCAAGGCAAGTGTATTAAACATCCAGATAAAGGAGCCTGGTAAATTCACCCTGTTTGTTGTAGGAATGTCCAGTCTCTGATTTTGGGTTGTAATAGGACATTAGGATATAAAAGTTTAGATTAGTTGAAGTCTATTGAAATGTGTGGAAAATATTACATGTAAAATTTCTTTGCATGATAGTGTGGTTTTGTTTTTGTTTTTTTTCTTTTATTTTTCTTATTGACATTACACAGGGATTTTCCTTCATACAGGAGTGTTTGGTTAGATGGGTTGAGCAGCTTTAAAATTATTTGCCACTCTATCAGGTTTCTAGGCATACTTTGTTCAAGGTATTAAAAGAAGAAATTTTTTTTCAGAGCAAGACGACTGTTGGGTTCTTAAGGATGGTCAGGAGTTTCACTGAATAATTATTAAATATCCAGAGAAAGAGTCTGTAAAGGAGAAAGTCTTTGATTCCTCTAGGTACCTACCTCAAACCCCTTGCAGGAATTCCCTTAGCATTAATGTTATTCATTATAAATGATAATTTAAAAGCATTATGGATGCCACTTGGCCACCATAGCCTGATAAATCCAAAATTTAATTTATTGCAAAGCAACTGACTTGTTGAAAACAATTTTCTGCTTATGGAAAGCGAATAAGTTTTTTTTTTCATTTCTCTGAAACTGGACCCTGGGCGTATAAAGCACAGTTTTGGTAGCAAGGACAAAAATTTTATTACTGAGTTTTTTTCCAGAATTGCTTAAATTCATGACACTTTTAAAAAAAGTACAGTGTTAGAAAAGTAAATTGAATCTGAGTGTTGTGAAAGAAACATTAGACTATTAGTTCTTAACTGAATGATCCTAAGTCAAAACCAAATTTTAAGGTTTGGGTATAGATTCACTTTGATTGAACCCAGTAACTTGAAAGTATGTCTCTGTGATCAGTGATAATCCATTAGCTTGTAGCTAATATTATAATGGATATTTATTTTTTTTAATAATTCTTCAGGAGGTGTGTTGAGTCAGAGTGGGAGGAGAAGAGCTGGATCCTGAGGTTTATAGTATTTGTGTGTAAGAGGAAATTGTTATGTTGTGTAATTTTTTTGTCTTTTGATATTTTTATCCTCTGTTTAGCATTATGGTAGATAATTGTATTTTCATGAACTTGGTAGGCATAGTTTGCATTCCCCTGCTCATTTTTATTTTTCTGCCTTTTTCAGTTTTTATTTTTAGGCTCAATGAGGGTAGAAAAGAAATGTGTCTGAGGGATAGCACTGGCAGCAAGACCCCATTTACCCTTGGCCATGAGCAGCAGGGGTACAGCATGATTGAATCTTCTTTTAGAAATGAAACTATCAACAAATGGAATGTGCTGCACTTCTTTTTGTAGTGTCCTCCAAAGATTCAGATGTGATTAAAAAAAGAAAGAAAAATACAGAAATTATAGGTAACAATGCAATGTGTTGGGAAGGGGAAGCATTTGTCACTAAGTCTGTGCTCAGATATGCACATGCAAATCCCATGGGATTTTACCAAAGGCACAAATTAACTTTAGAAAATAAAAAAAATTGTTTGGAAGGTATTAGAGGCTATGTCAATACAGAGCACATATTCAGGTACAGAGTGTGTTTATCTGATAGGAATATGCATGGTTTTCAATGCTTGGTAATGCCACATTCAGGTTTTGTTATGCATATTACAGCTCTAAGGGGCTTTTAGCATCAGTGTAGAATTATGTGGGTCTTAAAATTGTAGTATAAAGCTTTTACTGGCACATGTTTGGCATAATTCTACTACTTATTTCTTGAAAACTTAATTGCAACCAAAAAATTGCTGCCAGTCTTCCCTCTTTGCCATGCCACGGTGTGTGTGGAGAGAAAACAAGAGGTAAGGATCAGAGGAACTCCACTTTAGAGCTGCCTCAGAATGAGTTTTGTGTCATTCTGCCATTTTAAACTGTGGGATTTTCAATTTCTATAAATCCAGCTGTTAGGGCACCACAATGACCCAAACACCCCCGTGGCTCTGGACAAGCTGAATTGTGTCTTTCCTCTGCAAAAATGGAAATGATGATATTTAACTTAAGCACTTTGAATTGTTCAGATGGGAAAAGACACAGTGAGTTCAATATATTTACTATTTCTGAGTTTTGTGTCATTCTGCAATTTTAAACTGTGGGATTTTCAATTTCTATAAATCCAGCTGTTAGGGCACCACAATGACCCAAACACCCCCGTGGCTCTGGACAAGCTGAATTGTGTCTTTCCTCTGCAAAAATGGAAATGATGATATTTAACTTAAGCACTTTGAATTGTTCAGATGGGAAAAGACACAGTGAGTTCAATATATTTACTATTTCTGATCCTTTAGACTGCTATACAACATTTCAAATAGTTCAAATATAAAATCTAGAGCAGCATATGATTTAAGACAGGCAGTGCTGGGGAGTGAGGAAGAGAAAAGGAGAGAGGAAATTGTGCTGTTTTTATCCACCACTCCCTGGATAAATGAACAATGACTACTCTGAGTTTCTTAATCTGGGATTTATACCAGTCTTAAATGTGCTTAGTGCAGCTCTGGTGAAAAGATGGGCTGTGTATTGCTGGCACCTCGTAAAGAGATGCTGTGAATGGCATTCACAACTGGTGTGATATCCTTTAACTGCAGTAAATCATCTTAACCATGGTGTCAGGATTTTTATCCCAAAGATACCTGCTATATTGGCATAAAATGTTGGGATTGTTAAATTTTATAATCTTTTGAATCCAAGAAATACTATATAAGCAATATATATTTTCTTCAGTGCTTTGTAGTCTTGAGCAACTGGTTTGGCTTTGGTGAAGAGTAGATTTACTGAAATCCAAAAGTGAGTTGGCAGAGCTTTCATTCATGTCATCTGTCTCATATGTGGAAAGGAGAGGTTGGAATGAATGACTGAATGATATCTGTTTGAATTCTGCATCAAGAGATAATACTCCTGAGCTAACTTGTTCTTCTGTTTTCAAGTGTTCAGCTGCTCCAACATTCCTTGCCTGGATTCTAGTGTCAGAATATTTAGATTTCATATTTCCTCATGGAAAAGCTTGTTGGGAATGTTGTTTTTTCACAGGCTTCTCCCTGACAGAAGCATTTCTTTCAATTTTGCTGCTAGGCTCCCACATCTGATTTTATAGCACCAAGGTCACATGCTTCACCAGTTCTTTCCTTATTTTTTCCAAATCTCTTTATTTTTTTTAAATTAGGGATTTTCAGTGGGCTGCATCTATATCACAGCACCTTGTCTTCATTCATCTTTTCATGAGGAGATTTGCTCCAGTAATTTCTCCAATCTATTGGTTCAGTTTATTGCTGAATCTATGTACAAATAAACAATCATGGTGTGCCACACATGTTACAGCTACCTGGAAAAAAGGGTAAAGTTAGATAAATGAGTCTGTGCAAAGCAACTGGCTCAGCATTTCATCTATTACAGTGCAAAAGGAAGACAATTACCATGACATGACTAAAGATCTCTGAAGGGATTTTACCTGGCCTCTGCAAGACTGGATTTAAACTTGTTTTTCAGTACAAGCAAAGACATTTTCTGTGGGATGGACTGTCAGTGCAGCTCTAACACCCTGGAACCAGTGAAAAAGGGAAGTCACGAAATCCAGTGTACAACTCTATGCTGTAAATAGTGATGGTCTTACCTCTGTGCTGAAGGCAAGTTTAAGGGCATTCAGATGTTGTGCAGAGATCATTTCATGCTCTGCTGAAAAGCTGTGAAACAAAGGGACTGCTCAGCTACACAGAAACCCTCTCTGATCTGCATGGGAAGCTTAGGTTGAGAAACTGCAATTACCTGAGGTCAAATCTGACCAAGACACTGGGATTAACAATTTAGCATTTAACAGGAGAGCCATGGGAAATTCACCAGCATCCATTAGTGGCTGGGATCCTGGTTTTCCACCTTGTGCTTGGCTCACTGTCAGTGATGCAGGAGGAGTATCTGGGAATCAGACTGTGCAGGCTGAACACAAATCTGGACTCACACAGCTGTGCTGAAAGCAGAGTGGAAGTGCTGGAGTCACCATCCCCAAAGGGATTTTAAAAACTTGTAGGCATGGCCCTGAGAGACATGGCTTAGAGGTGACCTGGCAGTGCTGGGTTAGTGATCTTAGGAGCTCTTCTTGCAACCTAAGCAGTTCTATGGTTCTAATGCTCAGACATCCTAATTCAGCAGCTAATCAGCTGGGTCAGTGATGATTCAAAATAAACACAGTGTGAAAACAAAGTGGTTTTAGTGTATTGAGCCTTAACTGCCTGTAGAGTTTTACATGCTTTGCTAAATTGAAATTTCATACGCAGAGAATACCTGCAATACCACAGTGGCTTCTCAATCCCATGCTTTTGTGATAACTTCCTTTCAAGAGGAGAAAAGAAAATGTAAACTTAATTGCTTAAATTCTGAAAAATTCTTTTCTTTGAACTCAATGAAGCACAGAGATGAATAGTTTATTACTGAAGGGAATTTAGTTCTATTTACAACTGCTTGTACTGTGAAATTGGTTATTTGTGATCTCTAAAGACTTGCTTTCTTTTCAGGGGCATTACTCTGTAGCTCAGACTTCAGTGGAAAGCCAGACTGTAAGAAAATTACAGACTCTAGGACAACCTGTTTTGGTTTATATGGAAAATAAATATGCAGCTTTACCAACTTTAGGATTCAAAGCAGATAACTTGTTAAAAATCACTGAAATGTAAACTAACCAACTCTGATGTATTTTAAAAGCAATTAGTCTGAAATACTTGGTAAATGCTGTTCTATTTGTGCCTGCTACCTCATCTACACCTCCAACATTGCTAGACCAGCTTTGAGAAACAGTCCTGAACACAGATGCAGCAAAGTCACTTTGGTGTGATGGACAAATGCATCCCACACAAAGTTCTCAATGTTTTTGTGAAACTTGTGATGGCTGCCTGGTGACCTCCTGCACAGCAGAAATGTGGGCCAGTGATTTAGCACAGGCACACAGATTTCTCAGCTGCTCTGGAAGTTCCCAGCTAAGCTGGCCAACTAAAATAAGAGTTATTCCTTGTGCAGCAGGAAAAAAACCAAGATTTTTAGATATATCAGCGTTTTTGGGTCATCCTGACACACAGATGGATTGTGTCCAGCTCTGACCTGCTTTGTTCCAGACCAGGTTTCAAACTGACCTGAATTCAGGGAAGATCAGTGGAACAGTGAGATTCTCTCACCCAAAGAGACAGAAAGGGCCTGATCTGTTCAGCTCTGGCAGGAACTGAAAGGATCATCTTTGCAAGGCTTTTTCCAATAGAGCTGTGTGGATGTGGGGATGTTGGAGGAGGTAAGAAAGCTGACACTTCTCAAATAGCTTTTGATAGCTTGATAAGTGGGATGATATGAAGAGGGTAAAGCCACTAAAATAGCAGAGCAGGGAGACTGCTGAGGCAGGAGGCACATTCCAGGTCTGTTCTTGAGAACAGGTTGTCTTTAGCAAATAGCTCAACTCTGCTGGGAAAAGTATGGAAGGGGTACCTAAACAAGTTTTTTAAAATTATACTTTCCTGGTTTGAAATGCAGCTCTGAAGGCACAGAATAGGTGGTGAGGATTTCTGGTTAGATTTTAAAACACAGGTAGAGCTTAATGTGGTCTGTATTGCAAAGGAAATGAATAGTTTTCACTGATTATCTATGAATAGGAGATCAAACTAAATGCATGGTTTCTAGTGTACCCACCCACCAATAATGCTATGAGATGAATGGTCTCAATAATAGGTTGACAAACACTTTGTACCAATTCTCTGAGCTATATCATGAAAATAACATAAATCATCACTACTAATGTGGCAAAGAAAACAAGTTGGGAAACACAGAAAAGCTAGAAAGCAGTGGCTGCAAGGAAAGTTTGAGTCAGCTTCAATCCTGGAAAAAGAAAATTCAGTATTGAAATAAGCTCCAGCCTGAAGAGCAAGAGACCAACCTGTTCTCCATATACATGGTGAAAAGGACAAGAGAAGATTTTAACAAAAGTTTTCCTAAAATTTTTCAATGCTATAATCACCCTTGGCTCTCTTGTTCCCCAGCTGTTCTCATGTCACAAATTAGTTCCAGTGACCCAGTTGGATTTGTCTTGTCAAAGGGTATTTTTTGAAATTCCAAATAGTTTATAAAACTGTAGAAATGAAGGACAGAACTTGGATGTTGGTGAATCTAATAGTCTGTGTGAAAAAAAAAAAATCAATGAGTGGATTAAAAAAAATTCCTAACCTTCCTAAGCAGAAAACTAAAGAAAATTAATTGGGTAATTTATTTGCTGTGAATTATTCACTTTAGCTTGATTTCTAAGTTTTACTTATTATTGACGCTTAAATAGAATAATGGTGCAATATGCAAATTTATTTGTTTTTATTATCACTCTGAACACAGGTATTCTCTCATTGCTTTAAAAATGTGCATCTTTAGATGTACTTTTGAACAACCCGTTTACATATTGATAGCTGATGATTTTGTGCTAAAATCCATGCAGTCTCATTCTGTGAATATTGGAAAAGTAAGGGCAAGTAAACATGATTAACTGCAGGCTGTGATGCTAAACATACTCCATTATTCAAGCAAATGTTTCTCTCTTTTTCAGTTAATGAGAAATTTATGGATTAGCCTTTTCCTCCTTCCCTAGTGGTTATTCCCTCCTATTGTTAAGAATCTAGGGGATAATATAATGAGATGCTCACTTGGTTACTATCAATAAGACTTCAAATGGGGTTTTTTTTAGGAAGAAGCAGCCAAATTCATCCCAAGTGCAACATCAACAAAATCAATAATATAACATGAAGAAAACTGCCTACATCACTGCAAGATGTCTGTCTTATCATCTTGATTGAAAACATTTTTTAATTTTCAAGCGCGTTTCTTAATTACATGAAATCTTGCATTATTTATCCAAAAGCTCAGCCTGGAAAAAAGGGCCAATCTACTGAAAATCTGTGTCAGCATATTCATGTCACACACGCCTTGCTGACCTCAGGAAGGGGCAGGGCTCAGTTCATGGGTGTAGATTGTTAAGGGCATGAAGTGAGAAATTCCCAGAGATATCCAATAAGCAGCTGAACCCCTCGAAACCAAGCATCTCCACAGACAGACTGATTGCACAAGAAAAGTTTTATTTAAAGCCCTTTCCTTATTATCTTGCTTGGAAATTCATTCTAATGGCTTATTTTTAAAAAAACACTAGGACTGTGTGCTCTTGCTATTGCTATGAAACAAATCTATCATGAATTTATTGCTCATTTTTAATTAAAGCTTTCTATTTTGTAAAGCATGAGTCTTAGGCTGGCTGGCAATCATTCAGGCTCTTGGAACAGAAGATCTTAGCACAGCTTCATAGAAAATTCAGTGAGAACCTCCTGCAGGAGTTCCTTTTTCCACAATGAGATTACAGTAAATTACTTCATCCCTTTCAAGAGTAATTGCAATAAATCTGGTATAACCAGCAAGCATGAAATATGTCAGTGCATCACAGTTCATTACAATAGGATCTCCATTGTGGACTAATAATAAATAGTAATGCTCAGATAACGGCCAAGAAAATGTAACATCTGAGCATTGAAAGAACATAAATGGGGATCCAAACTCATCGGATCGTGTTGGGAAGAGAATAAATGGATGCCCTGTGGACTTTTATCAAAGTGATGGATGAGGGGTTTTCTTTTTTGACTACTGAAAATGCAAAGATATAAAAAATGTATCCAATGCCCAGACTTCCAATGGTCTCCCTGCATTTTCAGGAGCTCTCCCCTTTGAGGAATGATTGAGGATTGTGAGCCTGGAATGTGAAGGACACCTGCTCTGGCAGGAATAGCTGAGATCATAATCCAAGTTGTAGCAGTACCTTGGGCATTTAAAGGGAAATGGTCAAAGAATTCTGCTGTGGTTTTTTGTGTTGCTTTTCTTCTCAATGTTTGTAAAAGTCATGATTTTTGGAAAGGATAAGCCTATTTCCTTTTGCTCTCAGTTTGCCCTCCTTTGGAAAGTGCTGGTTCCTTCCCTTCGTTTCCTTTTGGGTGTGATCTGATTCCATAATGTTTTTTCTGCAGTGCTGATCCTGTCAATCAATAACAAGCAGCTATATTCACTTTTAATACTATTTTTTGCTCTTTCAAGCAACTCTGTGGAAGCACACTGCAGCACATTTCAGTGCAGCCCAACACACTTCATTTTAATCTTTCACTAATACCAGCGGATGCACAGAAAACGCGACTTTCTTGCAAATTATAACTGAATAATTTAAAGCATGGCCAGATTATTATTGTGAGCTCATGAAGGAGAAAATTAAAGGTTTAAGGGACAAACTCAATTCTGATCTAAAACTACCATAACATGTGGAGATAATAAAACATACATCACTACTGAAAATTGTTCCAAATATAATTTCTGAATTGACAATGTATGTGGATAATCTTGTGATGACATTTTATTATTTTTTCAGGCTGAAACAGAAGTAATCAAATCTCATTTGTCAAGGCTGGTTTCTTATTTTGAACAGCTGAGGGGAATATTTTTTTTCCTGCAGCTTAGCAGGTGTGTTGAAGGACTCTCATTTTGTTGTATGGTTGTAAGGTAGAGGACAGAGACAGGACACCAGACTTGACTAATAAATGTTCTGAACCATTGTGCAAATCCCATTCTTTCTTTATTTTTATTTATTCTGTATTTCCAGCAATTTATAGTTGCTTACAGCCTCAGAAGTTTCTAATTGTTTGTGATGATGTTTTCTTTGTAGAAATATTACTTATGCAGTTCTTGTGTGGATAATAAGTATTATTTGCAAAGTTTAATTTAAATTCAAATAGTATGTATTATACCCAAAACAGATCAAGCACACACATCTTTTTCAAACTTCTGTTAACAAGACTCCACATCCATGGCTCAACAGAACTTTGAGAGATGCGATGTCTTGGTGTTTGAATAAAATTGTTCCACCCGAATCCAGGAGGGTTGCTTTGCTTCTGCAGGAGTTTTAAAACTTAATTATCTTGTCTCCTTCTCTCTTGTTTGAAAGAATAACAGCTTTGTTACTTGTAGAAAATCAGAAGTGATTGCAAGGTGGGGCTGAATGAAAAGCCCTCTAGTCTGGGATCCCAGTGCTGCAGCTGATTGTTAGACAGCAGCCTGGCTGATTTCAGAGCTGACATGCATAATGTCTCAGCAAACTCCTGCTCCAGGCTTGCCCAGGTGTTATGATAATTTTCCTGTCCTCTGTGTGTAAAGATTTTAAAATCCAAACTGGGTTACTGAAATTGCCTGGTCTGATCTCCTGGATGGAGCAACCTTTAAAACAGAAGCTCCTGATTTTGATAAAAACAACATAATTTTGTTTGGAACTTGAACATGCTTTTTTTCAATTTTATTTCTGTTTGTTTTTCAGAATGAAAGTAATCCCTGGAAAATGCACCTTTTCTTTTCCAAGACTTTCTCCCTCCTGCCATTCTCATTCCAATGCTTGTAGTCCTAGCACTGGGTAAAATTGCTCCCAATTTTTTGTCTAATTTTGCCTAGATCAATTTCTGACCTTGTTGCATCTGGTTGTGTCACTCATGACAAGTTTCTGGTATTAGAAAGTCACTTCCTGAATAAGCAGTTATAGGCAGTGGAGAAGTTTCCTACTTGCTCATCTCTTGGATAAAATACAGGATGTGAAGCAGGGCTTCCAGGCTTCTCATTGCTCATACATGGTGTAGGGCACTAAAACTTTCCTCCCCAGATTTTGAATACTTCATGCCTGAGTTTACACCATCCTAATATATATTTAGGGCTCTGACCTGATAATTTGTCCTTTAAACTTAGCAATAAGACAGAGCTGTGAGTAGTGTGTTGTCATACTGACTTTGGAAGTCCTTCTGCCGGTGCCAGAATTTAGCCAGGAGATTGTAGAAGTCTGTGCTTATGCTGAGGGACAAATGCAAACCCAGGCCAGTTCTGCCACTTCATCCTTTCTCCAGCTTTTATTCCTCAAGTATATTAATATCAAACCCAAGTCCTTCAGGTTCCAACATCCTTACAATACAGAGGCACCTTTCATATGCTTTTTTCTCCCTTTTTGTTCTCTGAAGGAAGGGCAGCCACATCTACTGCTTCAGATCTTTCTAAAATTTAATTTTTAAGCAGTGTCATAGTTCTCAGCAGAGAGATCAAACCAGAGTTGCATCAAATTGCATTCTGACCTCAAGGTATTATCCTCAAACTGCAGTCCATGGTGCTTCCCCTCATTAGTTTAATGAATGCTACAGCAGTTTGTCTCGGTTGACTTTTTTCATAAATAATTGGAAGTCCTTTGTTGCCATGGCTTAATATCATTTCATGCCCTATCCCTTGATGATTCACAGCCAATTTGTTAATCCAGAACTCTATTTTCCCTGAAACACTCCTGTCCACAGTGATTATTCCCATAACTGCACCAAGCTGATTGAGAACTCCAGCTCCTGCCTGTGAACCATTACTCCATCTCCATCACAACAGATGCTGAGGAAATTTACTGCTGTACTCTGCTGACTCTTTTGTAAGTAGGAAATTTCTATCAGTTGCTGATTATGTGAACAGAGAGCTTGATAGTAACTAATTTTCATGACTTGTGTACGATCTTCCTGCTCTAGGGAAGTTACAGACTCAGTGAGCTGCCTGCAGACTCGAGCTGAGCAGCTGCCAGAGTGACAGGGAAAGTGTTTGTGCTGAATTTTCTGGCTCCTCTGCAAGATAGAAGTTGTTGGGTGAGCAGCAGAAGAGGAAGAATAGGCCCTACTTCTCACAAAGCTGCCTTTGCTTTCCAGAGGTGTTTTTTCACTGATGAACTTCCAGAAACTTCCAAACTTGTGTCCCAGTTGCTGTTGCGGTGTACTGTGGATATTGATGTTCAGAAGTTGAGATTTAGTTGGTTTATTTGGTAGTGTTTTCAAACATACATTAACACTGTATTTCAGATCAGAAGTGGGCTTTGGGAGGAAATCTTACAGCTGTCACCACTCACCACACTTTGCCCCATGAAGTGCCCAAATTGGGTATTATTTGGACCAGAACAGAATCAGGCACTTGGCTATACCCAGGGATTGTTAAAATCAGAGATGTGTGAACTCTTCTTTATTTCTGCCTTTTAAAATGTTTCTCCTGGGTTCTCAGATGATGTAGCTACTAGTAGTAGTCCTGGAATAATCTGAAAATTATTGATCTTTTTGTGAATATTCATTTTTATTCCCTTAGGGTGGCAATGTGGAGAAGGGCAGTGGAGATCTGTGTTCAGTGCTTTTCTTTGTGTACTTAAAAACATTGGTGGTGCATTTTACAGTATACAGTATATTTACTGTATATATATATATATACAGTATATTTTACAGTATATTGTGTTTGAAGTGACCTGCAAGAAAGGAAGTGTGGTTGGATGGCAAAGCAACACCTAAAAATGTTGTATTTTCAGGTAAACAAGTAACAGTATATACCTGAAATAGTAAATCACAAATAATGCTCAGTTTTATCTCTGCACAAGTGTGCAGACTGCAATGACCAAGGATGTAACTGAAGACTGATTTAGTGCTAACAGCACAGCACAAATTGAAGGAAAATAGAGATGCACACTTGCACTCTGTTTGCAGAAATAAATCCCTGAAGTGAAACTCTTTTGTGGCCTTGTGCCCACAAGTATTCCAATTTTTTCTCGGTAACAGTGTTGGAGGAGTGGGGAGGACAATCATGAAGTGAAGCCACTTGCCTATTTATGGAATGCACTGATTCACAGGCAAGGCATGTAGGTGCCCTGTTCTTGCACACAGCCAGGAAAACAGATCGGTTTGGTGCTGGGGAACACATGGCTTGTGTGCTGGCATCAGATCTAGTGTGAACTGGAGGGGTTCAGTTTTTAGGAGGACATTTTCCCATATGTTTTCAACTTTTAAATGGTGCATTTTGTTAATATAAGTTATGTCATGGTTTTTTGCTGACCTTACAAATATTAAATTCCTGGTACTCTGGCCAGTGGTCTGGATTTGTGTTTTCATTCAAAACAAAACAACCATAAAAAAGAAACCAAAATCCCACAACAAGAATGATCAAAGCAAACAAAACAAAAAATTGTTCACCTTTTTTGGATACATCCCTTTTCAACATATCCTTGTTTTTATGTTTCCACTGGATTGTCACCAGTAGTGCAGCTGGCACAGTTGATCTTAGCATTGAGCTGAAAAAGTGCTTCTCTGTTTGATGAAATATTTAGGTCTTAAATTAGGTGTAATTTTAGGTCTTAAATATACTGTTTTCTGTGCTGCAATTGGATTTTTTTTGTTTGTTTGTTTGGGGTTTTTATTTGTTGTTTTTGTTGTTTAATTGATACTGATGTTAACTTGAAGAATTATATCCTCTGTGAAATGGGCAGCACTTAAAAAATTAAGCTATTACAGGTCTAAGCATTAAGAAAAACAAAGCAATTTAAAAGGTGTGTACACCCATACATTTTACACTCAAGCAAAATAAAAAGCAACATTTTATGCAGAAAAGCCCACATATTTCACAGATCAGCACATTGCTATTCCTATGCAAAATATTTATAGACAACTCAGTGAGTTTTAAATTCAGCTCAATATGGATTAGAGAAAAAAACTAAAGAAGTTTGAATGAATCAATAAGTTTCTCATTAATACTAGCCTTAGAGTGAGAATGTTTTTTATTAATACAAAACACCATGCTTTGTCTACAAATGAACCTGTCATATCATTTTGTCTTTTGTACTTCTTTCTGCTCTGTAATTATTGATCTATCAACATGGAAATTCTATTGATTTTCTATATAATAGCAGGCATTTTTCTCATGTAGGAGTGGCTGGTTATTTTAAATCAAGCTAATATTGTAAAACACACTACAAAATGTGCCTAAGTTGTGAAAATGGGAATAGGTTTCACTTGTCTAGGGGTTTGATAGACCTCACCTTCTGTGCTTGAAAGTGGGGTTTTGTGTAGGAAGTGTGATTTTATTGAAATTGCTCAAGGGAGTGTTACTTTGGGTTTCTAAGCTCAGAGAGGTAACTTCACAAGCATTGCAGATTTAGGGATAAAGAAAAAAGGTTGTTCAGCTGCAATCTGTCTGAGTTCCAAGGAAAACTGCTCCAAATGTGCAACTCCACTGTTCTGCTGGGCCCAGACTGAGTCCAAAATCAGAGAGAGAAAAATCACTGGTCTTGTGCTGCAAGCATCTTCTCATCTCATGGGCCCACCTTGAAATCACATTTACATTCCCAGGGCTGGGCAGTTTGGCATCCAGTACCTAAACCTTACATTTGATACTTCTCTTACAGCATTTCTGCTTTAGTATTTGTCCTTGGTGAATTCCAGGGAAGCAGGAGCTGTTTGGCATTTGAAATCCTGAGTGTGCTGTTCTACCCTGAGCACCTGTGGGATTCACTGACTCAAGGAGTCAGCAAAAACCCTCAACAGGTCTCAGAAATAAGTCATGTGCACTAATTTCTGTAAGTCATGAGCATGTCTTTCTGAAGGGACAGCAAATAAATTATAAAAGGGATTGACAGCAACCAGATCACATGTGAATCTATTCAACTCCTGACACCTAAGATCAGAGGAGCTGAGTCTCAGGCTGGGTCCAAGTCAGGAATGTGAATTCTAATAAAGCCTAAAGCCTGAGAGGCTTTTAGTGTTCATGTTTAGGGACTTGCTTATATTTTCAAAAATATCTTCTAAGGAGTTCCAATAGTTGTGTGCAGTCATCTTCCTTGTATGTGCCCACAGCATGGTGGGAAATGGGCCCCAAAAACCAGGAGTGCTTGAATATCCCTGGGAGAAGTTTTCCAGAGTGATGGGTGAAGTTATGACAAAAAATTACTCCTGAGGAAAACAATCAGGAGGGAAAATGGGGTAAATCTTATTGTTGTATCTCTGGGCAAATGAGGGCAGGGAACCTTTTCACACCTGTTAATGAAGTCTGGGTTTGTAGCACACTTTGGAAAACCAAACTGTTTTATTGCCATGCTCTAAATAATTCACATGAATATTAGAAAATCTTACAGATTTATAAATGACTTAACTATTATTTCCATATAGATCTTTCTCCTATTGAAGAAGACATAAATGGAAATATTTCCTTTTACAGTTTTGAACATAGCAATCAATGTCTAAGAAAGAAATCCCTTAATTAATGTGTCCATTTGCCATTATGTTATCAGTGATAATCACCTAATGAATGAATGTACTGATCCACAGTTCTATTAGGAGCTGCTTGTGATGCCCAGGCCACTCTAATTGCTACCTGAGCAAATGTGTAGCTCTGGTAAATTGCTAAAGACAGCTTGATGTAAACACAGTGTTCGAATTTAGAAGGAGTGACAGACCTAATATGGGAAAATAATCAGAATAGATCTATTTGACAAAGCCAGTAATTATTCATTTGAATACCAATTAGCTCGGAGCAGGTAGGTTTATTCCAGACCCTTCCTTGGACTTGAGGATGCTTGCACTCCTTTTCCAAACTCTCCAGGAAATAAAGGCAAAAATTCATTATGCAAAACCAGCATGGTGCCTGGCACTTGCCTTTTCAGTATTTCTATTTACTGCCATGCTGCAAATCCATCTGCTCAAAATGGACAAATTCTTACCCCATTGGTGAATTTAAGGATTAAAATCTATCAGTGAGGGACTTCTGCAGGTGGGGGACATTGATCCAAGCAGGAGAGTGTAAAACACCTCCAGTCATGATGGTGGAAGCTTCTGATCTTCTTTTGTGAATGACACATCATCTATTTATCAATCAATCAATCAATCAATCAACTATTTTTAAAAGGAACAAAACACTCTGTTTCCCCTCATTTTTCCTCTGGGATTACCATGGAGTAAGTTAAATTGATTGAAATTGGAACTTCATGATTTTTTATTAGCTCTGAAATGCAAATAAGTGTCTGTACTTTCTGTAACCAAGCATTAGCTGAGCAAATACAAATTTGCATAACTTGGAAAGCTGGAGTATGGGTTGATTGCAAAGCCTGATCTTGCAGAAGCAAAACTTGTTAGAATAAACTCTCAAGGTTATTTTTTATACTAGCAACTGAAAAATATAAAATTAAGTAGATAAAAAAATGTATGTCATTAGCCTTATAGAAAATCTTTTCCTTCCTGCTTTTAAATATAAATATATGAAAAAATATTTAATTCAAGAGTTCAAGCAAGTTCAATATTTCCATTTTACTTCTGAAAAGTAAATTATGTGAGACAATTCCTTGGTCTGAAACCTATAACACCTATTAATTTCTAGGAGAAATAGGCACTAAAAGAAGTAGAGTGTCTGCAAAAATTCAGTGTCTTTTCTGCCTTGAGCATTCATTTGGATTAGGTACAAGTACAGATTTTGCATCCTTTTTGAAGGGTGTAATAGCTTGTGCCCTACTGACACTGCCTCATTTATTTTACTGTTGGAGTAGTTAATATTGAGAACATGGATGCTGGGAATAAACACCCCTCAAGGATTGTTTTCTCCCAAACACTTTTAAAGTTTAAGATTAGATTTTTGAGACGTGGCACTCTGTTTCCAGGTGCTTCATTTGAGGTAAGAATATGAGGCGTAGCCTTACTAAAGGGAAGAGATAATTTATGATTTAACAAAGATCAGTTGCATGAAGGAGGAGGATGTGGATTCTCCCAAGTTGTCATATTCCAGGTTGGTGAAAGGATTGTTGTAGAATTGGCAAAATTGGATCAGAGAGAGATGAGTTGATGATGTGTGAGGTGATGGGGTTTAGTAGGCCATGAGAAATGGTAAAGAAAAATAATTTCATGCAATGGGTCTCTTGAAAGCAGATTTGCAACAGTTGGGCAGACCTGAGAATTTTCAAGGAAATGATGATAAGCCTGAAAGGAATCTCTTTGCTGATTTGCATCTGGCTTTGATGTTTCACATCCTAGCAGAAATTGTAAGTTCAATTCAGCAAAATCTTTGTTATTTGCTTTTCTTGCATGCTGCTGATGTGTTCTTTTGCAAAATGGGCAAAATTCAGGAGGAATTTGTTGTAAATTAATCAAATATGTCTTCTTAACAAGAAGTGTATTTTTTGAATATTTAAAGTCTGAAAAAGCCACAGTGAGCTCAAACTCTTTGTACTCTCAAACACCTTATTCCACATGCCAGAAACATCCATTATGCCACTTAAAATTTGCAATGTTCAGACAAAACCAAAAAAACAAAAAACACCAAACAAATAAGAACAAAAAAAAAATATAAGTAGTGTAGTGAAAAAGATACTGGTTAAGTCCAGTGAATAAATAAGAATCACATGTAAGTAAAACCTTTTTTTTTTTCTTTTTTCTTTTTTTCTTTTCTTTCTTGAGTTAGGTTTTAAAACAGTAATGAAAAACTCTGGGCTGTCAGGTGTGCAAATACACCTGCTAACTGTAGCATTTTTCTTAATGAGAGAAAGTCACTGAAGCTTGGGTACTGGTAAAAAAAAATGCCTTTCTTATATTTTAAGGAAATGTCATGAAGGGAACGGATCTTATTTGGACACAAATGCCAAGAACTAAGTTGGAAACCTTTTAATTTTTTGGAAGGCTGGTTTAGAGCATGGTATGTGTGTTAGGTAAATTAGGTGAAACTTGTGTAACAATGAATGTTTGCTCTCTCTAAACACTGTGACAAGAAAACCACTCAGAGCTTTGTTCAGCCAAGCTCAAGATTTGCTGCTTGTAGACAGAGTACACCTCAGAGCAGTTAAATTCAATTTTTTTTTTCAGTTCAGGTTTCTTTATTTGTTTCTTTTTGCAGTTCCTGTAAGGAGCACTACTTAAGGAATTTAAATCTGACAGCATGTCAAAGCCCATTTAGATCTCTCAAACTGGCAGAACAACCTGTACTCTGAGATAAACTTTATTTCATGAGCTCATTAAGGATTAAAATAAACAAACATGCCAGCAGACAGGGATTTGCAGGTGGCCATGGCTGCATAAAGGCACTTTAGCTCTTCCTGGGATCCTGCCCTGCCTGCCAAGCCCTGCCCCAATCCCAGGCTGCTGCTCCCAGCAGGAGCTGGGGTTGCCAAAATATCAGCAGGAATTGAGTGAACAGTCCCACAGCACCCTGGTTCCCTAGTCCAGTCCTTCATGCCTTTCCAAAATCCCCCAGCCAAGAAACTGCACCTATTACCTTTGGATAATGTTTATGTGTAGCAATAAGGAGATTTGGGGGAAGGAGAAGATAAATAAATGAGATGCTTTTTGCTAGGGGGAAGCTGAGAGTACCCAGAATGAGGGTGTAAAGAGACAGCCCAGTCCCATGAAGCAGATGAGCACAGCAGCCACCCTTGGTGAGCCCAAGTCAGGCTGAGGAGAGCTCATGACAGTCACCACTGACAAATACAGGTTCTTGTCCTCATCACCCTGCGTGCAGGGCTCTGCTGCTGCCTTTAATCTGTGCCAGAGACACTCTGATTGTCAGTGCAGAGCTCAGCTCTGTGTTCACTTTGAGCTGCCTTTCTCTCTCCAGGAGTTAGCACTCCAGCCAGGAGAGCCTCCTCTCACTAATAAAACACAGCCCCAGATGTTCTCTGTGTAAAAACACTCAGCACCTGGTTCAGGCTGTGCAATCACTGCTGGCTGTGTGCTTTGTGTGCCAGAGCAAGGGGCATTGGAGACATGCTGCCCCTCATGGGGGCACATAAATGAGAGACATTAACATAACCAACACCAGTATTAATACTCTTATAAGAATTGTTTGGGTACCCTAAAACTGTTTTTCCTTGCGTTGTCTCCCAGCAGAGACCAATCCTTCCTTTTAGCACTAACAAGTATGTCTTGTTAATAATCTTACAGGTAGCTCATGGGTTACAATCAACCATTCCTTTCTGTTTCAAATTTATTTTGCTGATCTCTTTATTTCCATCACAATTCCTTCGCTCTCTCAAACTTCAGCTCAGGCCTGTATAGACAAAGGTATAAAATAAAATAAACTTGGTAATAAACAGACAGTGTTTTAATTAAAGAGTTCAAAAAAGCTGGATTCCAGTGAGTCTCACCTCCAGCATTTATGCATATTAACTACCCTAAATTGTCTTCTTTTAGATTTTCTGTGAAACTCCAAAGAACAGAATTAAAACAAGAACTTCTAAGAGATTTTATCCTTGAAATATTAATTATTAATGACATATTAAAATTCCTATGCTTTCTATTAAGATTACTTTAATCATCAAGACAGCAGAACAAAGAAGTGCCTCTGTAGTTGAAGATATTATATAGGTGGTTGTTTCAAACAAATCTGGAGAATTCTAAGAGAGATATATGTAGGAGATTTTAAAAATATCCTTTTGCAGTATATTCATTTCCTCAAGGAGTGGAAATGAGTGGAAAATTGTTTACATGGCTGATGCTGTCCTTGCACACCACAGTGTTGTACTATTGAGGTGGTGAGAGTGAAATTTATCCATTAAACTGCAACTACAGGCTTCATCTGCTGGGGTTAGGAAGAAAGGGGGGTTAATTAATGTCTGTATGCCCATGGCTTTCACTTTCAATTCTTTCTTTTAATTCTATCAATTTTTTTTCTTTCTGAGAACCAGCCATTTAAAAAAAAAAAAAATCACGTCTGATACATTCATTCCTGCAAGATGGTTAGTGCCTTCATTTCTCATCAAAGTCACTGCAAAATGAATGAATGCAACAGATTAAGAAATTGAATCTTAAATTATTCATTCATTATTCAGAGGACTGGGAATCTCTGAAGTAGCCAGGACGATTCATAGGGGGAAAATGCAGGATACTGTGGGAATTACTGCAATTTTGGATGTGAGCTTCAAGTGACAAGGTCAAATCACCAACAAACTGAGCAGCTTTGAGAATGGCAAGAAAAGTGTGTCAGACTACATGGTTGAAATGAAGCTGTAGATAAATACAATTTAGTGCATATTTAGTTTTAAATTGCAAAGTTTGGAGAATTCCTTTCAGTAGTTAAAACTGAACAAATTAATTGAAAGGTAGTTGGAGATGGAATTAGTACATCTACAAGGTTAATCTCTGCAGTTCAGTATCTTTTGGCAGCTGTAAAATAGAGCCAACACAATATTTATTTATAGACAGCTTAGGGAATTGAAATTTTTTTTAGTTTGAATAATCATATAAAGGCAGATGGGAGTACAGAAAGTTAAATTTAAAAAAATTGTGGATGGAGTGATTGAGGACAAAAATAAACTGAATGCATCAGGCCATTCAAAAGGATGTTTTAATTATTGAGATCCATGACTGGAGAAGGTAAATTATATTGTATTAATCTTATACAATTTGGTACCTACTTAATGAAATTCTTTCTTCTTCTGTTTTGCAAGGGGGAGAGCTCTTTGCAACCCAGATTGCAGAAGGAAGTTTTTATCATCATTCCTTCAAAGGTGTCCAATCCTTAGAATCATTTCAGGTTATTTCTGGTAAGGATGTGTGTGTTTGTGTCTCCAGTTGTAATTCCATGGTCTCTACAACCCTGATCCAAACTTCAGGGTCAAGCTTCAGGTTTTAAAGCCAGAACATTTTTCAGCAGTCTGTGAATGCAAATCACTCTTTTCTGCACGGTTTTCTTCTGATGTGAGGAAAATTAAAAAAAAAAAAAAATTGGAGCATTAATACAGAAAATTACTGATCTTGTGGATCTTTAACAGAGAAAACTCATTAAAAAATAAAAACAAAACTTCAGTAAGCAGTGATTCACCATGCTTGCAAAAGTAAAACTAATATCTTTAAGATGACATTTTTACAATTAATTTAGAGAATTTTATGCTACTTTTAGCATCACCCAGACCTATAGTTGTCATTATAAATGACAATAAATGACATTTATAATTGTCATTATAAATGACAAATGAAAATGAATGTTTCTTCATGGAAAAATTGTTTAGGGCACTGAATGTAAATGAAGTACTGGCAATTTAACATACCCACTGAAATAATTATTTAAAAAATACAGATAGTTTGCAGGCAATTCTTGCACTAAAAAAAAATGAAAGACAACAAAAAAGGCAGCTATTTTTCATAAGGGAGAAGAAGAATGAGTTAAAACATAAAGGTTAACTTGATTGACCTATCTTTCCTGGTAATATGCTGAAATTCATGGTTCAACAAAATATTTGTTTGCATCCAGAAGACAAGGAGAAGATAAGAACCCATGTTCATTTATCAAGAAAAAAGTCACTTGAGACTTACTTAATTTCATTCCAGGACAGAATCATAACTCATTGGAAAAGGGAGAAGAAATAGATGTCAGAAACCTGATAAAGTTTTTGGCAATTTTTCAGATGACATTCTTATCC
The DNA here is from genome assembly GCA_013398595.1 of Tychaedon coryphoeus. Lineage (NCBI taxonomy): Eukaryota > Metazoa > Chordata > Aves > Passeriformes > Muscicapidae > Tychaedon > Tychaedon coryphoeus. Next base: position 853,279 of record WBND01000107.1, read on the forward strand.
ACAACATGGGAAACATAAATAAAACAGGAAAAATGTAAGTTCTGTGTGAATGTATTTAGAATTCCAGAAGGAGATAATTGAGGTTTGCTGTCAAAATGGAGGGATGCCCAAAATAAGATTCAAGAGATTTCATGATGGTTTAAAATTCCCATGAGTGTCTTGGGTAGGAGAATATGGAATATGGGATTTGTAGGTGACATGTAACTAGGGATGCTTCAAACACAGTGGAGAACCCAATTCAGATTCAGGATGACTTTGCTGAGGTAGAGGAAGGCACCAAAAGTGCACAGTACAATAAGAGCAAGGTAGAAATCCTAGGAAACAATTACCTGGGACAAAATATTGGAAAATGTCAATTTTGCAGGAAAAAAGAGCACAATTATCAGGTGAACTCATGTTAACAACGCTGTTCTTGCAAGAACAACAGACAATATAATGATGTATTTAACTGTGCCCACCTATGCAAGGCATGAAAAATAATCCTTTTGCTTCACTTATTCCTGCATCCTTTGCCTTAGCTGGAGTTCAGTGTCCACCTTCCTGGACAGATGTGGAGTTGGGGTGGTTCCAGCTGAAAATATGACAAGTTTTTCTCTCCTTCCTCCTTTCTCAACCTTTTGTTCTCTAACCTTTGTAATTTTATTTCCCTGGTCTACTACATAATCATGGCCACGCTTGCTTCTTTGGCTGCTCCATCCCCCAAACCTGCTGGGTGACAGCACAGAGCAATTCCTAAAATCATAGAATTGTGATTCCTGCCTGATCCTTGCTAGATGCTTTCTCTGGTCAGCTTCAGAAGCAGGTGATGCTCAAGCACTTGCAGCCAAGGGGTCTCTCCTTCTCACTGAGCAGTCAGGGCTCTTCCCTGGCCTTTAATCTATGCCAGAACACAGGCCTTAATAATTGAGTAGCCTTTCAGTGGCAATATTTACAGAGGAAAGCCTGGGAACACAACACAAGCAGACTTATCTCCCTTTAAATAGCTCCACAGATGGAAACTCACATGAAAAGTGTGTGACTGGGCAGAAAAACCATCCTTTCCTAACTGGCAAATTGATGTCACTTGTTAATCCTGGTTGCAACTTGTTTAATTGAGTCTTGTTTCGTTGATTAATGCTAAATTAAGTATTTCTGACAGCCCAGCAGCACGCTCAGCACCGTGCCCCTGTCTCTCTGCATTTGCTCCATCTCCTGAGGGCTGCTCTCAGGCAGGTGAGTGCCCAGCTGTGAGAGCTCAGCCCCAGAGCTGCTGCTCTGCTCCACCATCCCACCCCCCTCCAGAGCCCTGCACAGGCAGCTGCTGGCTCACACCAGCACCCCCACACTTGGAAAACTCAGAAAACTCAATATCTAACCAGATGGAGATCTCTCACATCACTAACAACCACTTCACTTCTGTTGCAGCTGCCCTTGTTCCTTGTCAAACCAATGCTCATCTTTGCTATTGTTTTTTGGGCTTTTTTTGGGTCATTTATACAGCTTCTGGAAAAGACAGTTTTCACATTATTGACAAGGAATTTTGCCTCTCTATTTGTTTAAGTGTTCCTCCTGACAGTAGGAAGACTTTCCTCAGTTTGCCATTCAGCATGCAGTAATTTCCCCCTTACATTCTGAGTTTCTTGAAATGGGTTGAAATCCAACAATATTTCTGACAGAAGCAGTTACAGCAGACATCTTAATTATTATGTTTCCAAGGGGATGACAGCCAGTGTAAGGAAAGCTGACATGTATCCCTACAGCTATGTGCTTTTTATTCTGGAACTTGGGGCTATTAGGAATTACCTGGGAGTGAGACAGCCATGAACACCTTACATCACATTTATACCAGGTGCCACATCGTGTGGTGAGGGGGCTCACTCTTCCCATTCTCATTTTATTTCTGTGCTATTGGACTCTCTGGAGGTCACAGATGTCTCAGGTGGATTTTCAAACATGATGAAAGCAGCTGCTCTGCACCCTGATCCCTACAGAGACTGCAGGCAAGGCAGGGCTCAGGGACAGGGCAGAAAATTGTCAAAAAAACCTCACCTGTTTTCCTTGATAACCACTGTTTGATTTCGAGGCACTGCTGATTTTATTGCCAAATTCTTTTCATCTGTCAGGGCATGGGAGTGCTGCACCTGCTGCCTCCTGGTTAAATGGAAGAGGAGCTCCTCACACCCCACACTGTGCAGCTTATAGGACAAAAAACATAAAGAGGGAAGTAAATTTAAAAACAGACCCTGCTGATCAGGAGTTGTGTTGTATTAGACAGAGGTCTATTTGTTCAACCAGTTCAGAAGACATTGATTCTTCAGGAAATGTATGACAGGAAAAGCAAAAGGGAAAATATTTTACAGTTTATGTGTTAGGATTATTCTGCTAATCCTAAACTCCTCTTAAAAGAGGGAAAAATAGTTAAAAGGGGCAAACAGGGAAATGCTAAAATGGGCTTTTTATATTGTCAATGAAAATAGAGTGATCTCCATATAACTTTGAATAAATTTATTACTAGAGAAAGAAAGGATAATTTGAAAAAATTGCTGTATCGTATTTTATGTAAAGACTTCTCCACGATTTTGAGCAACAAGCAGTTGTCAACAGCAACTGAAACATCACAATTGTAGAACAAATACTGACAGCCAGTAATTTGCAACTAAGATATACTGATGACTGATACTCTCCAGCTGTAAAAAACTAACTTACCTACTTGTCACTCAGTTCCCTGATGTTCTCATGAACACTGCTTTCCATGAGCTTCCTGAAGCCCACTTGCAGGAATATTCAATAAGGTATAAAGTTTGTGGGCAGAGTTTTTGAGTGTATGAGCTATTAGGTTTCTTTTAGTCCTAAAAAGAAATGGCCTGGTGGGCACACATTTAATTTTAGGTGTCCCTGTAAGGATCTGCAGACCAGAAGTAGGAAAATCTCAAAGGTAATTGTAAAAATTGATAACAACACAAAGATACTCATCACCACCTGAAATCTCCCCTCTGCCAGGAAACTCCAACAAGTTTTTTTGTAGATGCAAATTCTAGTGTCATGAACTTGAGAAAAATTAAATGCTAGAATGTTAAGAGCTGTTAAGGGTAATTCAGGGACAGGATCCCATGAAGCTGAAAGTTCCTCTGAAATATCTGAGAGAGGGGTTAGCCCACAAATGAAACAGTTTTTCTGAACTAGTAGTGGGTAATTAGACTTAATGAATAACCCTGTATCCAGTAATGTCTAAAGACACTGACATTCCCTCTGAGTTTTTATGTAACACCAAGTTTAATATTTCCATTGCAAGAAGGTTTTAGAAGTATTTTAGTATTGCTTTTGAAAAGATAAGTTTTATTAAAGAGAAAATCTTACATTACTGGTGTTCCCAAGGCATTGGCAATTTCCATCATCACATTTCCCATCTTATTTCACCATCTCCAAAGCACCCTGACAGTGTCTCTATAGATCCTCTAATGTCACTGAGTGGTAAACTAGAATTTCATAGAGCAAACCAGGCAGGAAATACATTTCAAAAAATATTAAGAGCTATAATTTCTATACAGCCAGATCCCACAAGTAGCAACTGCAGTTTGTAGAGTACATGAAGTTTGAGGGAGAGCTAAGCAGAAGAGCCATTGTGGTTTCTGAAAACCTGATTTTCTGAATCAGTGCATTGCTTTTGAGTGGGAACCATGCTGGGAGGGGATGTCTGGCTGATGTGGCTGTAAATAAGAATGAACTGAGTGCCAGTGTCGTGGGACAGCCCTGTAGCTTTGACAGGACAGCTGTAGTTACTTGTGCTGACTGACAAAGCTGGGGAGCAGTGAGCAACATTTTGGGAAGCTTCAGATTCATCTCTGCAGGATTTTACTGCAGATGGCCTAAAGAGGGTGCTCAACCTGCCCTGGCAGATGTTGAGCAAATATTTAACTCATATATTTAATGTATTTTTTACATATATTCATTTTGTCTTCTGACCTTGCAGTGTTACCTGTGACTGTATCATGCACAGAAGGAGGAGGCTGGGGAAAGGAAGGTGAAGCTGCATAAAGGAATAATTCATGGTACTTCTGTCTGGATAAAGGCACTAGGAGACTTTATAAGAACTCACATATGCATGAAACAAAATGTCTTTAGGGTGCCAACACTAATCTTTATTGTTAATTTTCACCAACCATGAGAAAATCCTATGTGAACAATTATAACCACACATATAACACAACATGTTCTGGCCTCTCTGTTGAGTATAATTTCTTATATTTAGTCAAATTTTAGTGGATTCATTCATGAAGAGGCATTTATTGCTTTGCTGCAGCAGATGAGAGCTCAGAGACTGAGAATAAACCTGTCTGTATTGAAGAATGGCTTGAGTAAGAGAAAAAAAGGAATTATATCTCTGATCCCAGCTGACAGATCTTTTTATCTGCCTTTTCAATTTCAGGTTTCTGACCTGGTGATCTCATTATCTCTGTGGATTATTTCTGTATATCTAGGACAGTGAATAAATTAAGAGGTTTTTTTCCCCATATTTTGACATGTTTTATTGATCTGGGAGAGATTCCCTGTACTTCCACAAGCACTAGTGGAACACCAGCAAAAAATGTCAAAATAGAAGAAAAGTGTCAAAATTACCCATGCATTTGTCATCCAGAAGATGAATTACTGAGCAGGGTACAGGTTAAGGAATTTCTAAGAGGTGTTTTTGGGCACAAACCCTCAATGCATCAATGCAAAGCAGCATTGATTTCATGAGGAATGGTGCAGCTGCACTCCAGTCAAAAATCAGTGGACAGGTAGTGCCAGTTTTGAAGGCAGAAGGGCTGTGTAATGTTAAATACTTTACATTTTGGTTTCTGTGGGGAAGCAGTGTGTCCCTCAGGTGTCTGCCTTGTGCTGGAGAGCTCACACCACTCTTCACATGGACAGGGCAGGGAATTTTCCCATTTCAGTTGTAGGGCTGTTAAGAAAATCTATTTCTCTGTGTGTAAAGATGTCATCTGACACTTTGGTGGGGGAAGCATAAAAATAATCACATTACTTGAGGGAAAATGCTGCTTTTCCTCTAGAGCTATCTCCTCTCCTGATAAATCAGAGCCTGAGGATTTGTGCTGGCTGCTGACCCTGGAAGAGCTGGACTGAGGTCTCTTGGAAGGCTGCCTGTGCTTCACTTGCCTTCTCAAATTCTCAGATATAGTGAGGTTAAATTTAACTTAGAGCCTGTTTTGTAATTTATTTGGATGTTTTATAATGTTTGCTCAAATAACACAGAGAAAAGAAGAAAAAGAAAATAAAAAAAGACCTCCCCAAAACCAAACACAGAATTGAAAGAGAAAGGTTTTGGGAAGGTAATTGCAGCCCCTGCCTCTCCCTTTTCTTTATGTTTGTGCTGAAACTCAGAAGCTGCACTTTTTCTTAAGTATATAATGATTTGCCAGTTGAAAAATAAATTATTGTGCAGCTTAAAGCATGTATCAATCTAATTGGCTGAATGAAACACTATGATGCAATGCCTAGAACATTGCTCCTGCTCCTTCCAATGTGGAGCAATGACCATTCTTTAAAAATACTAAATTTTTAATCAAGGCTTTCAGGAATTAACACAATCAGTAGTGGATTTTACCTACACACTTGTTCATTTTAGAAGGCCTTAATATTCATCAGCATGCCTGAAAAGAAAAATAAAAATGAGCCTTAATGCTGACAGTAAGGCCATCTGTCAGGGAGCACTTCCAGAAGGGCAATGTAAGAAAGGCACAGCTTTCATCTGTTATACTGGTTGACAAATTTGGTGGTTTGTACATACTAATTATGAAAAAGAACCTCCAAGCCCTGAAAAAAAGATCATAAGTTTCTAATAATTGCTTTATTTTTATGCTTAATTTCAACCCATGTCTTCTCACTGTGCCTGGACTTTTTACAAGAGGTAAGAAAGGGAATTCTGTGGGATCTGCCCCATCCTAGGAGCTGGTTCAACAAAAGACTTTTTTGTTTGAACCTTATGGAACTGCCATCAACTCTGCTCTTTGATTAACTAAAGAAAATAATGCTACACAATTTTCTCCTGCCTTTTGAATTATCAGCTCTTTGAAAATAATTGAATTTGCAAAGATAGTAAGTTTTTCTGAACACCTTCAGGTCAAGATGTTATCAGACACCTTAGATAACTCAGATGTGTGAAGAAACAGCATTGAACTGAACTCATTTATGTTTAGCTTCCTTTTACTAAAAGGAAGACAAAAAAATCACGCTTTCATCTCCAGTGGCAAAGTGTTCTACAAGTGGAGTCCTACTGTAGAATTCTGTCCATCAGCACAAAAAAGTATAAATAAAATTTACATTTAACAGGGTACAGAGATTACAGATTTAAACATTCATTCAATACTTCACACAATTTTTGTGTGAAGTAGACATAAAATAAAATAGAGGAAAAAATGACTCTTGGTACCAAAAAAAATTAATCCAAGCAGAAAAAATTTACAGACAGTGTCTAGTCTGTTGTATAGAGAGTCAGGTATGAAAAAATATGAATTCATCTTGATAATTTCATACATTTCTAGGCCTGAATCCTTAAAAAGTATTTAGAGGGTTTTTTTTGGCTGCTTTTTAAAGTTACCTCTAGAACAGTTGGAAGACAGTTGACACAAAATTTGAAACACTTGAATTTTGAGTGAGGTATCAATCCTCCTAAAGAAATAAAAGACCTTAGCTTTCAAACCAGAAATTAAATTGGAATTATTTGTACTGCTCTTTTAACAAGGCAGGAGCCTAGACAGTAGGTACCTACTGATAGATGCCAATAAATACCTACTGTCAATTTTAAATAGGATAAATAGAGATGAGGATTTTTCCCCTTGAGAATCTTGTGAAATCCCTCAAGGACATTATATTGGCAATTTTTCTAATGTCTTTATCAAACTTGAGAAAATCAAAACTGAGCAAAATGTTCCTGGTATGATTTAAATGCTGCACAGAAGTGAGTGATCCCTTCGTCTTTGTTCTTTTTTCCTCAACATTAGGATTTCTAAATTAAGAATGTTCATTTCCACATGCATTTGCTGCTAGATTCTTCTTCCAAATCTAGGAATTTTTTGCTTTATTCTCCAAGTCACCAGTGCAAATTGTTTAGTTTCTATTTAAAGGACACTCAAAGGTCACGGGGCCAGCAAAGCTGCTGGCAGAAGTTAACGAGATCACAGAGTGCCCTAATGACAGAGATCAGTGGAGATGTAAATTGGATTATTTAGCCTGTTGGGTTTTATTTTAAAAGGATTCATAGTTTTAATAGCAAATTTATACAGCACAGATGAAATACTGTTACAGCCATGTTCATCTTCCAGACTGTCCAATCAGGCAGAAATCTGGGTGCCCATTGTGGATATAAAATTATAATTTAATGAGGTACAAATCTGCTGAGCTTTAGCCACAGCTTAAAAAAATCTACAGTGAATCTTGAATTTTGATTTCATGTCTTACAGAGACAGAAGCTTTTCGGAAAACCCTGATTTTGATTTATATCTCTCGTGACATTTGTAGATGAACACATTTGATATTTTATTAAGGATCCCCTTCTAAGATCTCAACATCTGTAAGTTGGGAACTTCAAGAGGCAGATTGGAGGCTATGAATTTTCTAGCATAAGGCTAAATTGTGATATAAGTTTAGGAGAAAAACAGATTTCTTTACAGTAATTTCCATCAAATAAGTATTATATTTTAATTTTTTTCTGTCAAATATTTTTTTTGTGATACTCAGCATATCCAGTATTTCCTGAATGTGTCTAAAAGAAAAATGCTGCAGTGACTAGCATATTAAATGATTGATCCTATCTTTTATCATATTTTGAGAGAGAGAAATTATACCTGTAGTGGACTTGATCACAATTTATGATTATGATTGATAGAGCCTTTTTTTATTAGCCCTACTATGTAGATCCCATTCCACGTTTTCAAAAGCTTTAGCAAGCAAGAGGTCTTCCAGAAGAAATATAATTGAAAAGTAAAAGAGTGTTCTTAACTGAGGTTCTGTGTGGGAAAAAGCAATGTGAAAGACAGATAATTATCCCTAGATAAAACATCAATTACTTTTTCTATTTTAGTACATCAAATCTTCTTACCTTACTGTGTGCTGATAAAATGGAACAAATATTTTCCAGAAAATCTAAATCTTAATGTCTAGACTGCTTTCTAGACAAGGGGAGGGGGAAGAGAGGGAGGCAAATAAACTTGTCTGGGTTACTCAGCATAAGCAGGAAGGGTTCCTGCAGCTGGGCTGCACAGAGCTCTCCTCCCTTTTCCTTTCTCTTGGGTTGCTCTGTGACACTGATGAGGACTTACCTGGCTCTTCCAATCAAGGGCAATAATGTTTTCTGCAGAAGCCTTGAATAAATTTGTTTCCCTTGCACAGAGAGCTGGTTGGGAACCAGAGGCTGGGAAGGGGGAGGCACAAGGTGGCAGGAGCTGTTCAGCTCACTCCCAGGGCGTGGTGAGAAATACTAACTCCTAACTGATTTTTGCCCAGACTTTTCTTTTTTAGCTCCTGCAGTGAAAAGTCCACAACATCTCCTTCAGTCTATCCTGTCACTGTGTTACTCTTCCCTATACCTAGCACAAATCTAGCTCAAATGAAAAATGATTGTTCTCCTTGTGTGTTTAATCAGCAGCAGCTGTTTGTGCACCCCAAGAGAACACCCAGCCTACTTCTGTCTCTTCTTTTCACTGAACAAAGCCAATTGGTTCAATCTTGCCTTACAGATTGTGTTTTCTGGAGCTTGGATCATTACTTCTGTCTTTCTGTGAATATGAGGTGGCCAATGTGTGTGTTTAAATATCCCACATTACAGAGACATTAATCCAGCAAGGTCTCACTAGGGCTGGGCAAAACAGAGAACTGGTCTGTGCCTTATTTAGCCTGGTTGTATTTTCCAGGATGGCTTTTTGTTTCCTTTTCCCAGCAGAATGGCATTAATGGCTATAGTGTTGTTTCTGAACCATTTCTGTAGAAGTCAATTACATTCATCTTGGTGATTATTTCTCCTTGAATATAATAAGTTGATTTTTTGGGATAGGTTGATATGATTTTTCAGAACATACCTATAATATATTGAAACAGGGTTAGAATCCAACCTTTATTCTAAAGTAGTTGCAGTTCCTGTTGCCTTTGTGTTTCTTGGTAGCTCTGTTAATGGAAAACTATCAGTTCTCCACAGCCAGAAGACTTGATCTGGAATGGCTCATGTTTGACAAGTGTTCCCCAAATTCAGAGCCAAGGTCTGAGCTTTTGCCCAAGTATCTGTCCTCACTGGGGTCCCCAGGCAGTGCCAGAGTGGCCTGGGCCAAAGAAAACAGGAGTCTGGACTTCTCTGGGAGAAATGGATGCTCTATTCCTGACAGTAGAGTTTTAATGAAACACTCCAAGTGTGGGAACTTAAAGCTCACCAGAAATCTTGAAGAATAACAATTTAGTCTGGTTTAGGCATTGAAAATGCCACTGCCCCACTGGAAAGATTGGCAACAAGGCGAAGACTTTAAAAAATACACCTTACAGCTGTTGTAAAAAAGGGTTTCTCAGTTGAAATGAGAAAAGATCCATCAGATCACTTAAATTCTGCTCTGATAGCAGCTGTTCCTTCCTCCCCTTCCTGCCCACAACACTCTCTGTCAGTGACCTACAATGCCTGCACCAATTCCTGGTGGACAGGTGCCTGTGCCAGTAAAACACAGGCTGAGCACACACTCATGCAGAAATGGCCTTTTTAACCTTGGGGGGTTGTATATCACCAAAGTGGTGGCAGGGGATGTGTACAGCATCCTAAAGAAACCAAAGCCCTCACTGAAAGGATCTGGTCACAGAGCACAGTGCACACAAGCTCTGTTGACATACTGGATTTTACCTCTTGCCATTCTCACCACAAGTGCTGAATTTGACATTAAAGCACAAAAAAGGATGGGTTTGAAAAATGTGTAAGAATGGCTTTCTTTGTTAACATGCACTGAGTGTAAGAATTTGACACGACCTTGGTTTCTCATTTTTCCCTCGTACAGTGTTTCATTGCTAATTCCTCCTTTAAAAGCAGGATATTTCTTTTCTTAAAAGATAATTCTAATCTTGAGCTTCTTCTCGTAATGTTACATTTGCAATCATGTTGATATATTCTCCCAACCTTTTGCAGCCTACCTCTAAATTATTTGTTGAACAAGTGTTATCTTTCAATCACATGCTCTTGCCCTCTGTCTTTTCGTAATTCAAGGTTCAAATGTGTTTATTTCTTTATACAAACCAAACTCCTCCAAGCCTATCCATTACCACCCACTCAGTCTACAATCTTCTCCCTCCTATAAAGGAAAAAAACTATTTTTGAACCTTGTCTAAGAAACAGAACTATCAACATAAATTCTTTCTCATTCAGATGCAATATGGCAGCTATTTAAACATTTGATTGCCTTCTGCTTTTCAGCATAGTTCTTATGTCTTCACTGATTATTTAATTAATTTTTAGAAAGTATTTAGGAATAATGGTTTACAAGAAGTTTAAAACTCAGTCTTCACTGCTGTCTGTTCCTCTGATTTATGGGACTCTTTCCCTGTTTCTGACAGTGCAGAGATCTGTGAGAATTCTGTGTCACCCAAACAGGCTGCTCACTTGCAAATTCTTAGATATCCATGGTAATCTTAGCAAATATACTTGAGGCTTCTAGTTTATAAAAGTCTTTAATTGCCTGCCTTTAAGATGAAGAAATTTTCATGTGTCACTTCAAGATCTCTGGGGAAAAAAAACCCCAACAAATCCAAACAACAAATCAAACCTTGCCCCACTATTTCTGTCCTTGAAGAAACAAGCATTGAGTAAACAAACAAAAGAAAGTTCTAGAACCCTGGAGCCACAATTGGATTGTTTGCAGCTGAAAGCCCATTAGTGAAGCCATCACCTGAGGTGTGTTTTGTGTTTCCAGTTGCTGAACAGCTTGGGAATTGTCTGAATCTCTTACCCATAAAGTATTTAGACTTTATGATGAGATTTTTGAAAGACATGGATTGATCACCTCTTATCCTCACTTAGAAAATGATACCCCCTTCTGGATTTTAGTGTCTGTTTCCACTAATGTCAGCAGTTCAGAATCCTATAATGTGTTTAACTATGATCTGGCCATACAATATCTGCAGTGCAGGAAAACACCATTACATTTTAAATGAGTGGGATTCCAATAAGTTTTTTCAGCTTTATGGCTGCTGCTAATGCTAAAAGGTTATAATATTTCATGCCTCAATTTCACACAGAATAGCTTGAACCTCTGTAATCCTTTGCTTCTCTCTTTGCCAATTGCCAATAATCCAGCTGTGCCCCATTCCCAGCTTGGTTTCCCTGCATCCCTACAAAATATTGGTTTCCAGGGAGCAAATGAACAGGCTCGGTTTGCAAGTGCAAGGTTCAGGCTGAGCTCTGAGTTTTATGTTCTTAACAACAGATCTAAAAAAAACAAAATAATGCAGAGACAAAGAAACAAAAGATTGGGTGAGGAAGGGTAGGAAGAGGAGTGTGAGGATAGGGCCATAAGAGCAGGGCAAACAATATTTTGCTTCAGAAGATGACAAGAAATTCCAGCAATGGGTATGGCTGAAGCAGAAGCAAGGATAAACTTTTGAAATTCCAAACAGGAATGGGAAATGTAGATCAATCCTGCATTTCACTAATTAGAGGTGGGCAACTTTCTCTCTCCACTGTCATAAAAAGATTGAAAGTAGAAAAAAAAAAAAAGATTAACAAAGTAATTGAGTACTGAGGGCCTAAGTACTTATAGGAACCTTATTTCCCACAGAAGAAAACTATTCCTTACTGTTTGGTTTATAATAGCAAAGAAGGACTCCAGTGGTGGCTGAGGTTTCTGCTGGTGATTGTCAGAGAAAGGGACACAGGACAAATTCTACTTTTCTGAAGAGAGGCCAAGCAGAAATCCAGTCCTGACACCCCCTGACCTGACCTCAATTGTCTTGGCAATGTGAGTGCCCATGTTTGAAACACAAGCAAGATTAAATTCATATTAGCTGATGGTCTCAGACCTTTATTGTCCAGGCAAGCTAATTAATTTATCACTTTATTAAGGGGCTTGTAGAATGTAAAATCTTGCTTGTTAGCATGTTAACAAGGCTGTAAACTGAGCACTCTCTTTAGATTGTAACATAACCAGCTTTATGAGAGCAGGGGGATTATAAAAGCTTCCTCCACAGCACATATCTGATTTAAATTAATAAAAGCACTAATGAAAAATCATCTTGGGGATGAGATAATAGATCTGCTCTGAGACCTGCAGTACCCAGTCCCCATGGAATACAGACTGAATATCACAGCCTAAACTGATTGCTACTTACTCCAGTCTTTAGCAGCAGAACCTTAATGTTTAAACCAAAATATCACTAATTCAAGGCCTTAATTTGCATCAGCAGTCCCTGTGTATTTTGGAGATTATTCAAGGTTAGGAACTGTACAATATTAATTATATTTCTACTGTAAAATAAAGTTTTGTGCTTTCTTTGATAAGCAGTTTTTTCTTTCATATTTGCAATTATTTACTGATGAAAGGCACTCCCCATGTAATCACCTGGCTTTGCTGCCTGCCATCAAATCACATATTTTCTTAAGTAGTTCTCATTTCCATCTCTCAGTTTTCTTCATTATTCTTTACCAGCTTCAAGGAAAGTGGCCTTGCTAAGCCACTCAGCTTTGGCAAACATTATTTTTAGTTCTCCAGTTTGGATCTGGCTGACAATTTTCTGCATTTCAGACTGGTAGCTTTTCTAATTTTCAGAAACATCCTGGAGATTAGTGACAGTAAAAAAAATAAATTGCATGCTCTCAGTTTGTGATGGTTTCTCTTTCTGGAAAAGTTGGTTAAAGGTGTTTCTTCACTGTCCAAAGTAGGCAACACTAATTTATCATGATTCTCCAAATAAAATGGACTTGCCTAGGAGATTTAATCATACCAGTCAAAGGAGTTGCTTGTAATTTAGCCCAGCTAAAATTATGACCTCATTTAACTTTATTTAAAGTCTATATGAGCAGCAATATCCCCATCCCCTCTCCTCAAAGCCAAAAAAAAAACCTTACCACACAGTTTCATTGCTAACCAGACTGGTGAGAAAAAAGAATGCAGAGTGAAATTTTACACCTGGTTGGGATTATTTTCCTGGATAGGGAAAAAAAAAATCAAAATTATTAAAATAACTTGCAGAAATTTACAAAGTCTGTTAAAAAAAAAAAAAAAAAATCTTTGAATTTCCAGGAGTAAAGAATTGTCCTTTTCATTCCTTGTTGAAAAGAATTAACTTTGTTGAGGATGAGTCCAGTTTATTTCTCTTCCCTTCAGTCACAGAGTATAAATTATATACAGGTCAAGGAGCCACCAGAGTCCCCCTTAGGACCTGAAACTTGAAATAAAACACTCCCAGTGAGTCTGGGGACATGGGCTGAAGCTTCCCTGGCACACAAAGGAGGTGCAGAGGAAGGGATCACAAAGTCAAAATTATGAAGATTCAAAGAAGGACTGGAAAAATGTAGCACAGAAAGGCAATTGGGTTTTAGCAGTGGAAAGCAGGAATTGCAATGCTGGGAATGGGTTTTGTAGCCCTAAAAGATTTGTAGCATCTAAAGTGTGATGAATAGAGCCAGGCAATCCACTTTGGTGAAAAACACAGCCTGCAGGCAAGTTTGGTAGTCTCCCTTTTTTATCCTTGAAGATCTAGATGCTATAACTGAAAATAAATTCAGAATCCTGCAGGGAAATACTGAATTTTTATGGCAACAGCTAGGAAAGGCTCAAACAGTATTTATCATCTGCTCTGAGGAAAATAGATTTATTTGGAAGATAAAATCAGGGTTCTTCTTTTAAAATTTTGATTTTATTTTGGTTCTTCCATCTTCTAGAGGCTTCTCATGTTGCTCAGGAGAATTGGGAAAACTGGAATTCAGACAACAACCATCATTTGTCTAAGAATTGCTCTCATCCTGCATTATAAATAGCCCTCCATTAAACTCTTAACCATACACTAACACACCATTTCCATGTATTTTGCATCCTTTCACTAGGTTCTGCTTTATCTACATTTTGCACACACTGTAAGTCAGATATTATGGGATCTGTGATGAAAAGCAAGAAGAGAGGAGCAGCTTTGCTCCTGATTTGAAAGAGGAACCAGGAGTAGAAGTTGAACCCAGAGATGTCTGCAGAGCTGCAGCACCAGCAGCTGTGGGGTGCCAGGTTCTGCATCACTGCTCCAGGCAGCAACCTGGGCTAGGCAGGCTTTTGTTTCCTTCCTACCTGCTTTTATTCCATGATCATTGACTTTTAATTTCTCCAGACTTCTAAACAGCTTCTGCAAATGGGAGTTTGAATGTTTTTGAGTCAGCAGGTTTGCTTTGTTGTACTTGAATGGGAGAAAAGTTGCTGTGATATCCTTCTGGTAGTTTGGCAGAAAAGAGCCTTTTCCACAACCAGGGCTCATGAACCTGACCAGGGGCTGGTCCTTTGCTGGAAACCAGCACCAGGGTGCAGGCAGAGCTCCTGCTGGTTATATGGTTAGAAAGTTAGTAAATTGTTTAATTTAGATTTATGATTTATTTAGATTTAATTCTCCAGCTTTAGCAACTCTTCTGACAATTTTTAAGCAGAATTGCCACACATTTCAGAGAGAAGACAGCAGTGCTGAGATCTGCCTCTGAGCAGCTGTTCTGGTCAAGATTTCTTCTTGTTCTGAAGCAGACATAGCCCTCACCATGCTGCTGACACCTCTGGGAAAGCAGGAGACAAAAGGAGGCAAAATGTTTAGGTTAGAGACCCAGAGAAAAGCCTTCCACATTCTGTGCATGTTTTTTTTGTTATTAAGAGAGGTTTATTAAAGGTCTTATGTTAATGAAAATGCTTGCACAATCAGCCACTGGAAGTGTTTCTGGAAGAAATGATAATATGCCCTTTGGTGTGGGCTCAGAAGGGATTGTTTAATTTTAAACTCCTTGTGCTAATAGAGCAACATTGCTTTGAAGCCAATGACCACTGCAAATATCGAACATATTTATAGACAGGTACAAATATGCATTTATGAACTGTCAATTTGCTCTCTTTCAGCCTATCCCAGGGGTTAGGGAGACTGTCTGGAATGTCTCTTACTTTTCTTTCTTTCAGGTTTTCTTTTGTTTGTTTAGATTTTTGTTTGTTTTTCCTTTTTTATTTATTTTATTTTATTTTATTTTATTTTATTTTATTTTATTTTATTTTATTTTATTTTATTTTATTTTATTTTATTTTATTTTATTTTATTTTATTTATTTTATTATATTTATTTCTTTTATTTCATTGTATTTGCCTTATTCCTTACAAATAATCCAACTTGTTTCATCATTAGGCAACAGTGAGAAACTAGAAAGAAGCTTCCCTCTAAAACATAATTTAACTCCCATGGGAACAAAACCACATCTTACTTGCATGCAGAAATTAATTGTAACAAGTGAAATATCACAGAATAAATTCTAGGAAAAGAGGTCTATGCCTATTCATACCACTATTTTCCACAGTTTTAAAATTTTCTTATCTTCAGTAAAATCACTATCGTTTCAAGTGATGTTATTCTAAAATTCTGTCCTAATGACAAACTATGATAGAAATTCCTTTCTGGTCATCCCTCTTCCTGTCTGAGAACAGAAGTGCCTGGACCACAACTTGCTGAAATCAAATTTGTTTTTTTCCTGGCTTCAGTGGACTTTGGGAGCAGATTGTTTGGATTTTACTGGATTACCACTGCTCAGAACAGAGTGAACTGGAACTGCCTCTTGCTGGGTCAAAAAGAAGACAATTTCCAGACAATGATTACATCTCAACTTCTACCAGTCCTTACTGAAATAGTCACATCTTGTGGACTCATACATTGCTGTTTGCAGCAAGGTTTGTAATACTTGTCAGAAATAAATAAGGGCTTAGATGAACATATTGGCATCTCAGAGAAAAATGGAAACAGCTTAGCTTGTAACCCCAAAGCCATGATATTTCTCTCTCTCACCCACCTTTTTTTAAACTTGGGTAAATTATGAGGGTTTGTTTTCTGCTTTCTAAGGCACCCAAGTTCTAGTGCAGAAATCAGTGAAGCTGTGAAACTTTGGGAGTGTGTGGAACAACACAGACACAAGGCCTGCCCCCTGTGAGTCCATAAAGGGCACATCTGTGCAATAAATCCCCAACTGCAGTGTATGACACACCTCCAAAATCATGACAAACATCTTTTGAACTGGCTTGAAGAAATAAACGTTTTCCTCATGTCTTCTTTTCCCCCTACTCTCCAAAATTTGTTGTCAGTCCCTCATTCCCTGCATGCATCTCATCTCCAAACACATCCCTGGAATCAGAGCCTGCTTTATCATTCATCCTTTTCAGAACAGCCTGCTGACAAACTTGAAAACAGCACCTCAACCCACACCCAGAGCTTTGAAAAAGAAATAAATTCTCCCAGATCTGCAGAATCTGTCTCTGCTCCCACAGAAGCAGTAAAGTGAGTTGAATGTGCACAACGGGATTCTGAAAAATGAAATGATTTGGAATAAACGAGCAGTGACCTGCACTAATCAAAGCAGTTTTGTCTCTGTGCCATGACATGTTTACACCTCTAGATGCAGCACAAGTTGGAAGGATGAGCACAAGTTTGCTCATCACAGCTATGTGGGATTTTTTTCTGCATATTTCTGTTATGAATTTTCTGACAATAATTGGAAGTCAACTTCTGTTCCCATTTCTGCTTCAAGTTAAACCAGGGTAACTCTAGAGTAACTCAGTTGGAATTCTTTGCAGTGCTGTAACAGTGGATTCCTTGTATTTCACATTTTGTGATATGAAGATAAAAAGCCTCTCTTTTTAATGTGAGTGCAGCCACAGCACTTGATGTAGCCTGGACAGGTATTGCCTCCTGCCAGATGCTTTTTAAAGCAGATTATGAAACAAATCCTGCTTGTTTTGTTAAATATTCACTGTCACAGCCTTTGGAAAATAGATACTCAAATCAGCATAATTTCCCCAATTCACCATGTGATTGATGAATTCCAAGTCCAGAGGCTGTGGATGTTCTCAGCTCAGGAAGGCTGAAGATGCCAACAGCCCCACTGCAGAATGAGGAGTTTTCTGCCCCCTTCCACCATTTCTGTGTCTGCAAGGAGGAGCTGAAACCCAAGGCATCAGTAGAACTTCAGCAGTGGGACAGCAGCCTGCATCTCTTTCAAATAACCCAGAAGAGAGGAAAAAGGCTCCCCCCAGAGAATGCCAGAAGCTCAGAAAATGCACACAGAACAAAAGCCTTTGTCAAATGTGAGCTGTTGGCTGCCCACCAAAGCACATTAGGAAATATGGTTTGTGGTTTAAAGTAAATTGAATTTTACTGACTTTGAGGTCCAAGAAGGCTTAGAAATTGATTTCATGAAATTTCAGTAAAGCTATGTCATTGTTTTTTGTCCTCCCTCTGAGCTAAAAATATTCTTCTGACAAGAAAACATGCAAATCCAAATTCCCATCCAGGATCTAAACCCCAGCCTGTTCTGCCTTTAGCATCAAGAGTTTCTGATGGAAGGCTCCAGTTTTCAGAATTCTTTTGTTTAGTTCTAAATAATTTGGCTCAGTCCTTTCAAAAAAAACCACAAACAAAACCCCCAAAACAAACAAACAAAAACTTAAAAAAAATATATTGTGATACTTTATTTTCTATACCTTGCAATCTGGAAGTGCTGTAACCAAAAGAAGTGTTCTGCATAGGACACAGATCCACGGTGTAGTAAGATCTTTTCTTCATAAATGATCTTTACCAACATGCCAGTTACAGAGGCTTTTTTATTTGAAACAGCTGCTAGAACAGTATCTTTATGTGAGTGCATAAAAAAGAGTGATAAATATATATGTGTACACCCTCACACAGATTGCAGCCTTTCAACAGGGTGAAGTATTCACTGCTAAAACAAACCTCCTCTGGGTTTCCATCCATCCTGGGAGCCAAATTCCCATTAGCACTCTTTCAGGTGCATCCTTCTGCCAGCACAAATCTGCACAAATACATCTTGGTAAAGATGCCTGCCTGGTTTTTCATTTTCAGCAATTTACATTTGAATCTCTGTTTCCTTCAGAAGAGCTGAGAAAGAGGCACTGCAATAACCTGAGAGGAGCCTAAAACCCCTGGAAACAGAAATATTGATACAAATAATGGCTAAAGACTGGTAGGATTACAGGAAGGAGAAAGGGTGGCAGGGGAGGGGTTGTGTTGCTAAACCTGTCTTTATATTATACATATGGTAAAAGACAGCCCCTGTCCCTAAGGAGTGCCTAAAGGAACAAAAATCAGCCAAGGAGGAATCACTTGCTCAAGGAGCTCTTCTTTTGGCAGAGCTTGGAGCTCCTGACTCCCCATTTAAGTCCCACAAACTGCTTGCTGAAGTTCAGATTTGTTGTCAGTTTGTTTAGAGGAGAAAATACTATTTTAGCAAAATTTTTCAAAGTAGATCTCTCAGTGTTTGAAGGCATAGGTTCGTGTTAGGCTATAATATTACATTATATTAATGATATGATTATGTTATATGTTATATTAGCTTGTGGTGAATCTTCATGTCCTGTGGAAACCCTCCCTGCATCCATGGCACTTGCACACATTACTCCAGAAGACAGGAACATGTGCAGCACCTGCCTTTTTTTGCTTGACTGATTGTGTTTACTTTGTTTTGCTCTGTGCCACTTCTGCTTCTAATTTCCCCCAGAATACACCTTCCCAGGAAGGTCAGATGGGCAGCAGATGCTAAAGATGACTTTTATTTCTAGTAACTAGCTAGCACTTTCCACTTCAGTCCTAAGCCATGCATGGACCAAACGAACCATCCAGCTGCTTTTGAAGAAAACCCATATTGCTCCATTACCAAAATAAAAGGAAATGGATATTTGTGGGCAAACAGTCATGTTTCTGGCACATGCTTTAGCTGTGGCTGTTGCAGCATCACGGTGAAATTGCCCTGTTAATGAACTGCTGTGAAGTGCTAATGACAGGTGATGTGCAGCAGGGCACATCACGAGCTCTGGTGGCTTGAGCAAATCACACACAGGGAGAATCTGCACAGCAGAAACCCTTAGACCCTTTAAAAATGAAAATCTAGTGGTAACATGCCTGATTCTTCTGATCAGAAATTCAACACTGTTTCTCAAGTGTTACAGACCATTTCCACTAGATTCCCATCAGTTGGATCTATCAGTGTGCTGCAGCTTTTCCTTATTTTTATGCTTCCCACCCTTAGCCAAGCACAGGTTTCACTGTGCCACAACGTTAGCAATAAAAACCATAAAAGATGAATACATTTTAAGACAGTTTATGTGGGATAATGAAGCAGTGCTTCTCTGTCTCATATTTGTTACTTCCTTCCTTCGGTGTGGCTTCTTTCCTCTTCTTCCTAAACCTCAGCAGTATGTTTAATTCTCTTTTTTCTTTTCAAATTTGTTAAATACAAAAGAAGTCAAAATGCATCTCTAATAGTCCTCAGGCTAATTTCTCTTTCCAAGCTTTCCTAAGCTCCTCAAATACACTAAAAGGCAATTTTTTGTTTGTGAAACCAATCAGCTGAGAGAGGGAAGGCAAACAAAAATGCTTGGCAGCACACCTGACTCTTGACTGCATTTGCTGCCTAAAACACCTAGCAAACAACTCAACTGGTGATTCCTCTTTCTCCTGTGAATTTTTCCTGCAGAACACATTTTTAGGAAAGTATATATTTTTTCAATGTATTCTCACTGAAGTAGTAGGAGATGTAGTTTTTCTTTTATATTTATAACATACATGTGTATTTGTTAACACACACATTCCATAAGAGTAAGATACATTTACAGATATTTGTTTTGAAATAAGTAGCAGAGAGAGGGCTACAAAAGACAATTTGATTCATTGACCTGCTCTGGTGGAGGCATGAAGCCTTCTCCATGACAATATTGGGAACCATGATCAACAAAAGTACTGGAGAAAAATATTTGATTGCAGTTCTCCCCACCAATGTAGTTTAAGTAATATTAAACTAGAAGAGTAAGCAGTGAAAGCTGGAGTCTTCCTCTTGGATATTTTGAAGACCAATTGTTCAGCTAGAGGTAAGTGGAAAATTGCTTTTCCTTTCCTCATTGTTTTGTTTGCCACAACACAGAGTTTTTGAAGCCTTGATTTATCATTTGGGAAGTGTTTTAAGATCCTTTCACAGAGCTGGCTATAAAAATGCAAAGTATTAGGAAACAAAATCCCATGAATAATTAAAAATTAATCACCTTCAAGACAGAGCTTTCAGAACAGTGTCCAGTGGAAATAAAAAGACAACCTGGACTATTCACAAGAAAACTGAAGAAAAACAATCACTTCCAGTGTTTGTTGTCCCTTCTTTTCTTCTTCTGTAGCTCCCTGTGTGTTCACAGTGCCATGGGAAGCAGGAGAATGGAGGACAAAGAGTATTTCCTGAAGAACAGATCTGTGGAGATGCCAGTGGGGAGCTGTGGGGGGCATTAAGAGGGGATTTATGGAGCTGAGGAGAAAGAACAGCAGGGGCAGATGTGCCTGGAGAAAGGTGTGGAAGGAAAGGGATTGATCTGTAGAGGCAGGGATGGGGAGGAGTTGGCATCTAAGTAAAGTAATCTGAAGGCAGAGTCAGCAGGGCAATTGAACTAATATTAAATATTATCCATTTTTTGGGTATATAGATCAGTAATAAAAATCAAGAAAAACTGACTTGGAGCACAGAAACTCACTGCAGTTGCTCCAAACTAAAGGTGTTTGTGCATGTGATCTGGTTTTCTGCTGAACTGCAGGACACTTGCCCTAAACTCTTTGTTTAAATTTAATGTTTAAAATTTAATGTTTAATTCAATGTTTAAAAAGTTTCCTTTGGCTTTTGTTATGCAATGTCCTTCTTGGCCTTTTTCAATGGAAGTGAAAAACTAGTAATTTTATCTGTTCACACTTTTTTCTCCCCAGCTTCAATTATTTTTGATGTATGTTTCAAGTTTTCTTTTAACAATGTGCTGAGAGCTACTCATACACAAGGAAAAAAGAAAACATTCAGTAAGTGAGCTGTAAATGCCACATTTTTCAATGGTGAAAAAGACTAACTTTCTGAATCTTGATAGCAGTACTTTGGAAAACACTTCACAGAGTGGTGTTTTTTTTTTTTTTCTTTTTTTAAACAAAAGTCAAGCAGTCCACATGCTGCCAGCCCGACAGTGTAAACAAATCTGTTTTTCCGGATTCCCTTTGTCAATTCAGCCTCCAGCTGAAATGTGTTATCTCAGATGAAGTGTATCAGACACATGAAGCAATAATTACAGCTGCCTGGCTGTATGGTGAGAATAAAGAGCCAGCCTTAGCTCAAGGTCAGCGAGAGAGGGTGCAGGAAACACAGTTTTTGTGCAGAACTGGGAGTGTGCTTTCTCCATGGAAGAACCAGCCTCCCACAGGACATGGGGATGCTTGGATTAACTTCCACACCTTGCAGGAGGAATAACTTTAAACCTACCCTGAAAATCTGTGAAAAAATAGGGCAAAAACAAATACCAAAGAACAGAAATATCCCCTTTTTATCTTCAGTCACTTTGTCTCATACAGTTTTTTAGTGCAGTGTTGAAGAAAGTTTTCAGTCTGAATATTTATTTAGGCATTACTTAGAACATTTCTTATTCAGATTTTCATTGTTTGCTCTTTGAGAAAAACAACCCCAAACAAAACAGAGAACAAACAAACAAAACCTCAAGCCTTTTATTTGGTTCAAAAGTCGTAAGTTTTTATTTGGTAAATAGGATTTGTTTTGCATTAATCTGAAATTAACCCTGCAGTTTTTAAGTTGTCAACACTGTCAGCTTTTGATTGTCAACAGCTTCATTTTTCTCCAGCATTAATGTGCAATAGCATAACTAATTCATATCAGTACAAACATGTTTGTTGCTGTAGACTCACAGAGGAAAAGTTATGGATTCCCTAGAAACAAGGGGGTTTAGACTTTATAGTTAAAATGATTTTTTACATCATCAGACTTTGGATAAATCCTTTTCTCATAACTGAGGTGTGAGTGGGTTTGTGTGCTTAGGTGATTTTTGTGAAGTTGTTCACTTACAGACAAAATGCAATTTCTACTTAGATCATATGAAATCAAAAATTTATTTGAAGAAACAAATGAAGTTGGCTCATCATCTAAAGCATTCATAACTAAGGGGAGAAAACAGCTGATGTCCTATACCAAAAGATTTTTGCTGTTCTGTGCAAAAGAAACTGCAATGATGTCCCTCCCAGCTGGAGGATTGGTTTTGAGGCACCTCTCTCATACATTATTCTTATCTACTGTGCAAAATTGGAATTTGTACCCAGGCACTCTGGCAGGGAAAGAAATAGCTTTTGCTATTGGATGTGGGAATTTAGTTTTCAAATTAACCATTCTCCTGCACTGTTTTAGTCCATGCTCCTGGTCACAGAATCACAAAATATCCTGGGTTGGAAGGGACCTACAAGGTCAAGTCCAACTCCTGGCCCTGCACAGGACACCCCCAAAAAATGTCCCTCCCTCTGGGGAGTGCTGTGCTTGAAATCTTATCTACAAAATTAGGGTCCAAAGTATTTTGCTGGAATTTTCATTGTAGGAAAGAAGAACTGAGCACCTGGTTTTGACTGTTCCTCTTCAAGTTTGAATTTGCATGTAATGAGATGCAATCTCTGTATTTCCAGAGGCATTGTTATTCAACTGATGGGTTTTGTTAAATTTAATTGGGAAGACCTTTTCCCCTATTTTCCCAACATTCCACCAGAAAGTTACTTGTGCCATTTATTTTTTATTTGAAGCTATATTTTGTCTGTCAAAACACTAAAGAACGATGCTCTCTTTTGACTTAGTTTTTATCTGCCTAGACAAGTCTGCATTTAACCATCTCAGATCATCTTTTTTTTCCCAAAATACAAAACACCTCAAAAATAATTTGATGGGAATAAGAAACATGAAAAAACCTCTTCAAAATTAATGAGCAGGTTTGAAAATTCTCTTATTGGTTAATAATTTAAGTCATAAAAGGCCACGAAGCTCTAATTTTGTTAGCATTTATTAGAGCTTTTCCCGTTTTGTTAGAGATGCTGCCTTTGGTTTCCAATTTATCACAAATTAATTAGAATAAAATAGGCAGTGGATTTTTTTCCAAATTATCCCATGGATGTACTGCCTACAGGCAGGAGTTTACACAGGCTGTTTTTGTGTGTAAGATCTGCATTTTATTTCTTTATTTAAGTCAGCTAACAAACACAGTTTATGTTATTAGTGATGGGAAGAGCATTCCAGATGGATTTGTTGTTTTGTTCTCTGTAAGCAGAATTAAGGAGTTGGGAGGGTGCAAGTTCTTGGTGACATGTATTTTTATCTAATTAAAGAAGCGCACCAGCAGTTTGCACAAAATAATTTTCTGAGCACACTAATAAATGTGTAGAAGACTTTGAAGATATATTGGGGATTTTTTTGTCTGGATCCAAGCTTACTGAGGTTTTTTTTTTAAGCTGTCTCAATAGTCAGCAAGCATTTACTTACAATTATTTTTTCCTCCAACTGATGGCATAAATAATTAATATGATAAAAGGTTCTAACACATCAAATCAGTAAACAACCTTCAAGAGGAATTGGCATGCATTCAATCCCCCAGACAACCAGCAGGAATAACTTATGCCAATTAGACCTGTGAAATGGATTGATATTTTTGTCCAACTTAGCCAAGCTCTGTGGGTTCAGTTACCCCTAAAACATCCAGGAAGAGAACTCAAAGATCTTGGGTGGTTGGAGATAATCAAATGCAGAGTTAGGAGATGAATGTTTTGGTGAGTGCCCCAGCCACTGCTCCTCCCCAGTGCCAGGGGAGATTTTGATCCAAGTGTTGCTCACTCAGTGTTTACTCCTTGCTCTAATTAATTATCATTCTCACACAGCAAAACAGTGTCAGCAGAAGAGGTTCAGAGGTGTCTCTCCAAATACTTCCTTTGCTTCATGGTTAGTATATCCAGTCACATACTTTACACTATGGGTTTCAATCATTCTTTTTTCCCAAATGTTACTCTGTGCATTTTTGATCAACTTGTTTTCTTTTCTTTTTGATAAAGAAAAAATATATTTTTTTTAACTGAGGTTAAGGAAGGTTTTTTTAAACATTGCAGTGGATGCATAACTTAATATTCATCAGAAATTTCACTGTGGCTGGAACTGTATGAGGAAGAAATGCCCAGTTGTCATTTTAATTTTTATTATACTAACATTCTTACTTTCACATTGCTTTGATTTAATACCTGTTTGAGAATGTCTGACTTTTTTTGGGAGGCTCTGGCAGGGCAAAAATAAGGCCCCACTTTATCCTGCATCCCCTCACCCCATGTCTCTGCCCTGGCAGTGCCTCAATGCCACCCTCTTTTATGTTTGCCTTCCAAATATTTTTACCACATGTGAGCATTGAAACAACAGACAAGACTGTAATGGAATTAATTTAATTATTTTTTCCCTTTTTTTCCTTTTATTTTTCCCCTTGAAGTTCTTACAGGAAGCTGCATTAGAATCCCAAACTAATGGAACACTAAAAAACCATCTGGGGATCTAAAGCAACTTTAAAGAGTTGGAGTAGCACTGATGCATGACCACAAAGAGACAGGTATGGTTTGTTGTGGGTGTGGCAGATAACTTGCAGCTGTGGGGAGGAATATAAAATTCTGATATTAAAAAAAAGAAAAGTCTTGGGATAGCTAAATAATCACAGAATGAAGATGGTAGAAACTAATCTTTGGCTGCATAAATATGGCATGACTTTATTAAGTGAATACTTGTCTTGTTCTGTGAGGGTTATACACACAGAAATACCTAAACTTGTGCAAAAAAAATTTGGATTGGCTTGATGGGAGTGTTGTGTGCAAACATATAAACCAAAAATACATTTTTTGTAACATATATCTATGGATTTTTCCAAACCATAGGTTGTTTCAAGTTGCTATTTGAATTTTAGCAATTAGTTTCAGGATTTATTTTTGTGTTTTGGTACCTTAAAAATGCTTTCTATAGACATATAATGTGATAGGGAGATACAAAACATTACTTTCCATGGAAACGTGGGAGTCATAGAGATTTTTTCTCTTTGGTTTCTTCACAGAAGAGTAGCAGTCTGTTTAAAGGGAGTTAGGAATCCTCAATCTTTTCCATGCTCAATTATTTTCCAGACTCTGTGTGTGTGTATATATATATATATGTGGGTTTATTTTAGGAGAATTTGGTTGCAATGGAAAGGAGGTTTGTAGCCATTTGGGTTCTTATCTCTAGAAATACATCAATATAAAAGCATAAAAATAGCACTGAAGAAAATGTGTAAGAAAAAGAAAGACAAAGAAAGGATGAGAATAGAAAGATATCACCACCATGGAATTAGGGATAGGACTTGATTATTCTAATTTTGATGTCCATTGGTTGATAGTCCCACCTTGATCCATCTGGGGTGGGGGAAGCCAATGAAACACAAAGTTGATAAATGTAACAAATTAATTCTAAATTAATAAATGGTTAGGTTTACATGGGAACACCCAGGTGCCTTCTCTGGAGAGGTTTTTACACAGTCTGGGGAGTTTTACACAGTCTGATGCAACACTGGGGGTCACATGCACTCCTCTGATGGAAGGCTCCAGAAATTATTTTGGGGCACTCTGGGGGGGCTTTGATGGTTTGTGACCCCTTCTAAGGCACAAGAGCTGCCTCCTTGAGTCGATTATGTCCCACCAGAAGGGATGAATTCCCTCAGTACTTGTGGATGTCCTGGTGCCTGCCCAGTGGGGAGCTTTGTGCCTGAGCCAGCTGTGTACAGGAGGGCATTGGCATGATGAAAAGCACTGATGCCTAAAGATTTTTAGCTTTTTATATATTTTTCATACATTTGTAACTTTGTAGACTGTTAATACACAGTCATAACTTCTAGTACTTTCCCTGCCCTCTCCCATAATTTAACAAACCCTTACTAATTCATTATTGAAATTCTGTTTACTCTTGCCTTTAGTTTGGCAAGGACACTTTATTTTTGCACTATTCCTCATAGACACAGTAAAGTTTAGGGCTAAAAGATCAGAGAGGGAGGGCTCCAATGGGGCATCCTCACCAACTGCTCTCCTAATTGGACAATATTTGATAGCTATACTAATCAACCAGCCTTATAAAATTGTAGAAATACTGTATCACGTGTGCATATCACCACATTGTGAACCCTGAAGGCTTTCAACTAAAGATTTGCTTTTATATTATCATTTTAACCCTGTTTGGAAAAAAAGTGTTGTGTTTTATTCCAGGCACCAATCCCACCTCCACAGGGTCAGCTTCTTATCAGCCTTCTCCCTCCTCTGGTTCAAACCCCAGCCTGCAGCCTCTGGTTGGTGGGATGTTACCCTGCAAACCTCAGCAGAGCACAGCCTGCTTTTGAAAATTGCCAGTTGCTGGGGTCATTTGCCATGAGCATTTCCCACCTGGGTTGCACCCAGCTGCTGGGAGTGGCTGGCACCACAAAGCAGCCCAGGGCACCCTGTGTGCCGTGCTGCTGCTCTGCTGCCCTCATCCTGCAGGATTAAAGTGGTCCATGTCACAACAGGCAGACTGAAAATCAATGGGAAATGGTCTCTTGAGACCCCATCTCCTGGGGTAATCAGGGAGGTCACATCCTTCAGTATCAAGCTCTGTGTCAGGGAGATTCCTGCCAAAATCAATGGAGCTGAAGCAGTAGCTGTTCCAGCAGGGCTGTCCCCACATGACACCCATCCAACACATCCTTTCTCTGCCTCCAGCACACCCAAAGAGCCAGGAGGGAATCTCAGTCTCCCTGGCTCACTGCACACAAACAGTGCTCAGCACCTCCACAAAAAATCTCCTTAGGAGCACAGAATTTACCACATTTTCAAACCAAACATTTATATTTTCACTCGTATGATTTCACTTTTTATGGAAAAGTCATTTAGGCTGAAGATAAGACTCAAAGTAAACCTGATTTTTTAAAGTTTACAATAAATGCATACATTTATTTAGGTCCAAGAGGTTTTTTTTTGTGAGGTGCCATGCTACTGGCATTGTGACACGGCCTGAGTAATTCACCAGTAATTCAGAGATGCTTGAAAGTGGCTGTATTTTCTGGACACAAACAGCAGAACTCTTGGATGAAAAGGAAATGAAAATAAGGTGGATTTATCCAACTATCTACCAAACTGTGATAGAAAATTCTTATCATATTCAGGGCTACTTTAATTATTGATGGAGAGTTCAAATATTTTTCATCTCTTCTGCAAAGAATATGAAATCTGTTTTTTGTTGTTCAAACTTATCCAATTTATAAGGTTGGTGATGTTTTCTACTCCAGGTTTGTGTTTNAACACATCCTTTCTCTGCCTCCAGCACACCCAAAGAGCCAGGAGGGAATCTCAGTCTCCCTGGCTCACTGCACACAAACAGTGCTCAGCACCTCCACAAAAAATCTCCTTAGGAGCACAGAATTTACCACATTTTCAAACCAAACATTTATATTTTCACTCGTATGATTTCACTTTTTATGGAAAAGTCATTTAGGCTGAAGATAAGACTCAAAGTAAACCTGATTTTTTAAAGTTTACAATAAATGCATACATTTATTTAGGTCCAAGAGGTTTTTTTTTGTGAGGTGCCATGCTACTGGCATTGTGACACGGCCTGAGTAATTCACCAGTAATTCAGAGATGCTTGAAAGTGGCTGTATTTTCTGGACACAAACAGCAGAACTCTTGGATGAAAAGGAAATGAAAATAAGGTGGATTTATCCAACTATCTACCAAACTGTGATAGAAAATTCTTATCATATTCAGGGCTACTTTAATTATTGATGGAGAGTTCAAATATTTTTCATCTCTTCTGCAAAGAATATGAAATCTGTTTTTTGTTGTTCAAACTTATCCAATTTATAAAGTTGGTGATGTTTTCTACTCCAGGTTTGTGTTTGCTAAAAAGGAATTTAAATTTTCTTGATATTTAACACCATTTCTGAGATACCTGATATGAAAGGAGGATCTTCTCCCAAAAAATTGTACAACATTGTTGTTCAAAACAGATTTTGACCAAACTTACATGTTTCTTAAATACTTAACATTTCCCGGATAGAAATTCTCTTATTAAAAATACACTAAAATTTGGTCCACAAAAAAGTTGTTTGCTTGCTTTATCCCAGGAAGAACACAAGTAGTATTTGTGTGGGAACTTTTCTATTTGTATGTTCTCCAACTGGAGATAAAAATGGAAACTCAGGATCTCCAGAATGCTTTTTTTTTGGAAGGTATTTGGTAAGTGAGGGGGAAAAGTGAACAAACTTGAGTGTCCTTCAACACAAAATTCCTGCAAGCTGCTGTTTCCACTTTGATTTGAGAGTTAAGAATGGACATCTCAGACTGCCTAATGCAGTGGGAGGCAAGGAATTGCAGCATTCCCATGCTATCAGGTGGAGGGAAATTGAGTGCAGTGGCTTGATTTAAGAGCAACAAGACTTTGGGGCTGTGGTCAGAATTGTTTCCTGCTTCCTGCTAGGAGAACTCTTAAAATCATAGAACCAAAGAATGGTTTGGGTTGGGAGTGACCTCAGAAATCATCCAGCTCCAACCCCACTGCCATGGACAGGGACTTCCACTAAATCAGGATGCTCAGGATCCCTTCCAACCTATTCCCATGCAGGCTTTTAACCAAAGAGTGTTATTTGTTGTGTATTGCACTGCAGGCAAAAATCTCAACTTACAAAACACACTCCTGTGGGAAATCTCTCAGTAAAAACTTCCCTGCCCCTTTTGTTCTCAGCAGAAGGAGGTGCAGGAGTGTGGGGAGGCAGCAGAGCTGTGCTCAGGCTGGAGTCAATGAGTGCTCTGAACTGAGCTCTAGGGAAAGCAAAGACAACAAGTCTGGTTCTAAACCCTCACCAAACAGCCTCACAGAGGTGGTAAGAACTGCACAATTTGGATATCTGTGGCTCATTTTTCATATTAAAGCACTAAACTGTGCAGAAATCAAGGCACCAAACTCATTTGGGCTGCAATTCTGTCCTTAGTACACTCTGAATTACTGTGCATAGAGTGCACTTTGAGAAATTACTTGCTGTTTGGAGACCTTTTAGATCCTCACACTATACATTGAGCTACAGAATAAATTTTTATCATGGCATCTAAATTTTTTATGCTACAGTTGCATAAACTTGCTAAGAAAATATGGAGTGATTCCTTCTATTGCTCCTTTTTTTTTTTTTTTCCTAAATAGAAACAAGCACATGCAGGGAGGAGAAAGGAAATGCATACAGGAAGGAATGCAAACCTTTGGATAGATCTGAGAGTTCTCTCCTAGTAAATCAGTGTAAATCAGTGAAGTTGAGTGGAGTGACCCCTTTCTGAGGGAGGCAGGCTTGGTTTCAGGCTTAGGTGGGCCCAGAGCAGAAGAAGCCTTGAGGACACCATGAGAAAAGACTCAGCTCTGCCTCCAGGGATCACTGCAGAGCTGATTCCAGAGAGCCAAGGGATGGAAATATCCTAATTTCTCATATTTGGGTCTGAAGGGAAGCACAGGCTGCAGGATGCAGCCCAGAGGGGATCTGGCTGGGGAGAAGCTGGACTAAAGACGTGCCCTCAGCTCACAGATCATGGGAGTGTGGGAGAATGATAACAGAGGACATGGCTGAGGTTTAAAAATATTAAACTTTAAATAAATAAGGTCTAGTCCCTGAAGAATGGACTCTGAAATAGAATGGCTGGGAGGTATTGTTTGATACCTCAGTTAGCTACTAAATAAGGTTTATCAAACAATTTAACAAAGTTTCAAGCAGTCTCAAGTTTCTAATAAAAATACCTCCATAACTCCAAATTAAATAACCCAGATTTTGAGAACTGGCAAGAACCAGAGTTTTAAACACTTCATGCTGTGAAATTTGCCAGAAGATTTTGTAGGCAGTCAGCATCACACTAGTGAGATACCCCTTTAAACACCTCAGATTTTTCAGCAGTTTTAATCATGGTGGGGAACAAGACCTGGTGAGAAGAAGGAAGGAATTTGGGAGAAAAATTTAGCAGGGAAGTGTGAGATATCTGCTAAGATTTCATGGGTGTTTTTTCAAGGCAGAAAGAGAAGTCTTCAAGGCTAATGCTGAGAAAGAAAGGGTAAAATTAGGGGCAGCAAGATTAAAATATTACTCAAGGTTACTCAAGATTAGCTGTATGATGAATGGTCCAGAGAATGCTGCATAAATCAAGATAACAAAGATAAATGGAAGCCTAATTTAAGGAGCGTGCTGTCTCTGGATCAGAACTGGAAGGAACCAGATGCATGACTGCCAATTTAAGAGGTGCAAGAACAATACCAAAATCAGGGCAGATCTGTACAAGAGACTGTTTCCTAATGTCTTTACCAAAGATGGAAGAGAAAAATCGTCCAGGAACTGAAGCTGGGCAGCAGCAGCATTTTTTAATGTGTTTCCTCTCTCACAGAGGGAACCTTGTGGCTTTTTTTAGGCTGGAACTTCTCTCCCCTGTGGCAATGACCTGTTTGCTACAGCCTTCCTTTCCTATGCCTAGCTGCATGTTAGCCCTTGAACTTCCTTCTGTTGCACACTCAAACCTCTTTTCATCTTTTATTCCATTCCTTTCCTCGTTCCCCTTTTGAACACGTAGGAAATATGATCAGAGAGACCAGGACTCCTCTGCTTTTGTTATGCAAATATTGGGGTATTTTTAAAGAAAAAAAAAAAACAACAATAAAAGCCTCTACAGAAAAATATTTTTAAAGGTGAGGTATCTTTAACACTTGGATTTATGTTAAAAAATGCCTCTTTCAGGGAATTATTTCTGTTGTGCATGCAGAAATCAACACCCTGAGCACTGCTGAGAGGGCACAGAGCCTCCTGAGAACAGAGAGGAGAGAAAAAAATCTGTCTCTTGTTGGTAGAATCTCAGTGAAAATACTCATCAAAGGAGATTTATAATTCACTGACTTTGTCCAAAGGACCAAAGATGATGCTCACCCACTGGAAGAGGTGATCCAGTGAAGAGTGGAAGTGCTGACAGCATTTGACAGATGATGGAGGTGACAGAGCTAAAGGCTGGGAGCATCACCTGCACCAGCCTTGAGGAGGCATTTGAGTTGTGGTCCAGGGGTAAAAAACTCTACATCCCTTGGGAATTATAGTTTGGAGATGCCTAAAATCTGGGGTTCCTGAGTGTGGAGTGCAGATTGTGATTAGGTGACAGCTTGGCAGCTAAACCTGAGCATCTGTCACATGGATGAAGATTGATTTGGGATTACAGCCAATCCACTCTGGCACAGGGAAGGGAAGTTCCCATTCCCAGCAGCAATTCTGCTCCAAGGTGCTTTCCCTTTCTCTCCCTCACCTCCTACATAGAAATCTGTTTCATTCACTGATGTTAATTTAAAAAAAAAAAAAAACAAGAATCACCCTGACATTCTCAGAGCCAGATGAATAATTTAGGTTCACGAAAACTTTAATCAGAAATTAAGATTGTTTGCAGGGGTTTTCAGTGTTTCTTCAGCTTAATAACAACTTTCTCTTTGTGTTCCTTCTACTTACTGTTCCACCTCCTACAGCTTCTTCCAGCCAGTCACTCCTGTTCCTTTTCCCATCCATGAGCTTTTGGGATTTCTGAGTGAATCAAACTGCAGAAATGACTGCGATTAAAAAAAAAAAAAACAAAAAAAATAAAATGTTAAACAGCAGTTTTCAATTATTACTTTTAACCTGGATTCTTGCAGGGCCACAGTTTTCAGAGTAAAACATCCCAGGTACTTTTATCTGTCTGGAAACCACTGAAGAACAAATTCAATATTATTATTATTATTATTATTATTATTATTATTATTATTAATGATAAAACTATGTAAAGTGATGTCATATTAGTGGCAGTCTCATCATAAATATTCTCTTTATTTATTCTCCCTATAAAAACTATAAATAGACTCAGGTCCAAGGGTGAACAGTTAAAATAACCACAGGCACAGAGGGTCTTTTGCTCTTTAGTTAGGGGAGTTATTTCTAGCTAAAAGTCTACTCTTCCCCAATTCTCAGCATTATGTAACAGGGCAATTTGTTCTTTGTGAGAGTTAATATCTGTCTCCCAGCATCTGCACCCACCTACACACATTAAATAAGGAATTTAATTCTCTGACTTGGTGCAGCAGTTGCAGTGGGCCTGCATGCCAGAAATTTGGGGGCTGGTTTGTATTTTCAGCTTGAGAAAGAGAAGACAAGGGGATGTATTAATAATCTAATGCATATATATGTACCTGCTTCTCCCTCTGGTAGAGGGGTTAATGCATTATAATTATATTTGTTAGTTATAGATTATTGCACATTGCATGAAAGAAATCTGGCACCTTTCATAAATGACACTTTCATTCTGTATTCTGCTTAGCCAAAAATATTCACATATGTACAGACACTTTTTATTACACAGAGGCACTGCTGAATATAAATAGAATATTTGTCAAACTTCAGATTAACATAAAAATAACATTGTGCAAACACCTGATTCTGCCAACCCACTGGCACATCCTCCACATTTTTAAGTGTTCTGCCTAAAGCAGCATAGCTAATGGATTGCATTAGTGGAAAGAAATAGGTGAAAATACACCACAGGCTGCCCAAATACAAGTAAGAGAGACAGCAGATGTCACTAATATGGGAAAACATTGCTGACATGCCAGGAGATCTTCCACCTAAATTATATCAGAGAATTAATAATCAAGCACTGACAAGCTGAGGGTAGAATTGGGACAGTCTCACATACATCAGGGTGTCTGCTAGAATCAAGAAAATTACAACTTCCCTGAGTGAATCTATGGTTTAAAATACAGGATTAAGCAAAATCATGGCAAATATTTAAAAAATTTACCACCCTGTTTGATGTGTTTTGTACAAGCAATCAGTATCAATTGCCTACACATGAAGAAATGCTCTAAAACTTCCCAAATCCTCTGCAAGCTGTGTCAGCCTGGAGAGAGAGGCTTTGCATGAGGTAAGGTGCTCTTACCTCAGCATTGACAAAGCTCTGAATTCCACTGACCACACCAATATTTTGCAAAAAAGTATGGTTTTAAGTGCAGGGTAATAATGCCTGCACACCCTAACCCCTTCTTGGGAAAGGACTGCAGTGACATTTTTAATGGAGACCATGAGTTCTGTCAAAGGACACCAAACTTCTCCATAGTCCTGCTGCAGAGCTTGGTGGAAATAGAAGCCAAACCCCTTTTCTTCACACTTTTTCAAACAACACAGAACGTTTTAACTCATAGAATGACACTTAATGCAGAGAGGACATTTAGCCTTCCCCTGCTCCTTTCTTTAAGTTCTACTCCCATCTACATTTCTGAAGAGGAGCAAGAGAAGAGTCAGTTCTTTGGGTTTTAATTGGTTACGTTTGTAGGCATTATTCTAGAAAATAATGATTGCAGAGGATGAAGTGGGGTGGGACAGTGAAAGCTCCACAAGCCAAAAATAGTTAATTTGACTGAGATTTACATGCTAAAATGTTGTTAATTATTGCCCAAAATACTTTTGCACTCCAGGGCTTCTTTCCAGGTTCCACCAGATTCAGATCACTTGAAATAGATTTCACACTATTATGTTAGTAAGTATCTAAGGGAAAAAATGTGTAAAATTCTACCCTAAAAAATAACTAAATAGTGTAAATAAGAGCAAAGAAAAAGTTATAAAATCCTACTTACTATATTAAAATGTCAGATTGCCAGTTCCATTGTTTCATACATTGGTTGGCATTAGCACAGGAATTTCTGTGAATGAAAGGGAATAGATTTTGGCACTTTCTCTGAAATATGTGGGCCCCCACCATGACTGCTTTGCTTTATAGGTCCTGGAGTGGCAAAACCACATCTCAGTCCCACGAAAAGCAGTCCTGTCAAAGCTGAGTAAGGAGCTGGGAGTATTTCATACACATTGCAGCTGGAGTCGATTCTTCATTAGAACACCACTCATAATTTTAGCAAGTGCACCTACTGCCAGAAATCAGCCTTAAAATATAATGGATATGTCAATGCTAATCAGAAAAATAAATCTAAAAGGGAAATCCTGTCTCAAGCCTGGTCCTATGATGATTTGAAGGGGAGTAGTGAGTGATAGAAATGGACACTGTTATAATAATAGGTGTTTGCTCTGTTTTCTCTCAGGTCTGAGAGCATTTATAAAAAATAAACTCCACAACTTTTAGCCTGATTTCTCAGCTAAGGACGTTCTTAGCAGCTGACAGTGAAAACAATTCAGTCTTCTTTATCACCATCCACAAAACAGGGAGGTTTATGTATTATACAGAGGAATTCCAAATCAAAGCTGGGAGTTTTAAATTGCTTTACAAGGTTAGATAAAGGGAGTCTGGAGCAGAGTTTACAAATGCAGAACCCAGTGGCCTTGACAGCAGTTTGTTTTAATTCTGTTTTGTGTAGTTCTGTGCTCTTTTCCAATAAAGAGCAACCAGAAATCTGCAAGAGTTTAAACTTTGCTTTGCTATGTCTGTGAGAGCTCAGCAGCACTCAGAAATCCTGAATTCAGATCCTCACTTGGGAACTGGTTTGGTGTACAGCCTTGGAAGAGATTCTCTAATTACTGATGAGGTGGCAATCTGGAGGTAGCATTTTATTTCCTGTCTTGCCAAAATAATGTAAAAATTAATTAAAGTTTGCAAAATACTATGAGATCCTGAGGCTAAATATTCTATAGAAGCACTAATGATCTATCTTGTTGGGTTTTGACCATATGCACACACTCAGTTTGATGTTCCAGAAAAAACTCCTCTTGTCAGAATAACAAATTTGAGCTCTTCCTTATTGATCCATGCCATGGTTTTTAATATAGAACAAAACAAGCTGTAATTGATGGAGATTTCCTGCAAATAGTTTCTTTATATTTCTCCATGATTTAAATAATGTATATCAATTTATCCCTACACTTATGAAATATTATTTGCTCAATACTCAGTGTTTTCTGGTCTTCCAAAAAGTGTCTTCTAAAAAAATTATAAACCAAATAATTTGTCTTACAGCTTATTTTCAGTAACCCCACCATTCTCTCCTTCAAAATAAAAAATTATCATTTGAGAAAACTCACATCTAAACCCACATCCCTGTGAATGGCCAATGTCTTTATCTACATGGCCCATTTAAAGCCTACTGTGGTCAGAGGAAAGAAGCTTTCCTGGAATGTTGCCTGGAAAACTGGATCACAATCCTTCCACTGAGAACTGATGCAGAGAAAAAACTCTTTGAAGGTACAGTCTATTTTGTGTGCTAATCCAACCTCTGGAACACAATAGGGCTTTTAGTTATCTATGACATTCATTCAACAGTTTCACTGAAACTTGGAAATTTCAATGAAATCTTGAAAAACTAAGGGGGGGAAGAAAGGGAACACAACTGTTTCATTTAGCAAATGGGATTCATGGCAAAAAAAAAGGGATTTATAGCAAAAAAATATGTTATTTTGGAAGTGATCTGCGTGATTAGTGAAGTCTTAAGGGCAAAGGTCCCTGATTGTTGGATAAAAAAGTCAAAGCTTGATCCAAAAGACTGTAGATGGATCAATTCCTGTGCTGAAGACAAATCACAAGTGGCCAGGTCCTTTCTAGATGTAATTCCCTTAAAGAATGAGCAGAAACCTCTCACAATTTCATGCCCAATTTGTATTTTCCAACTGTCTGCTAAAGTGCTGTCCTCCTCAGCTTTAGGCTACATCATGCACTTACAATGTCTTTCTATTTAGCTACAAATATCAGTTCTCTTACTTTCCTTTGTTATTCCAATGTAACGAGGAAAATTTTGGAGAAAGTCTCACTCACAGCTGCAAGGAGTTAATTGTGCATGTGATAACAGAACTTGGAGCTGACTGAAGGGTGGAAAATCATGCTGCACTCCAGATGAGTAATTTTTACACTGAGTAGTTATTAGTCAGGTTTTGGTTTGGTCTTGGGAGCCAAAGCTTCTGCTTCTGTACCTTAGTGAGAGGCCTAGGCCAGTCTTTCCACTTCATGTTTAAGAAGATAAGAGATTTTTATGGTCTTCCCCTCTAAAAGAAAATAATAACTTGAGATCTGTGTATGAAGGTATATTGGAGTAGAGCTGACTGAATTGCTTTGATTGAAAACTTCTCAATTCTACTTGACTCACAGTTTTACTCAGAATGTGCTTCTACTCCCTGTTTCTTTGTGGATGAGAGAAAAAAACCTTGTTCTCCTGAATTTTTTTTATAATAAGAGCAATTTAACAGTTTTTGTTGCATGGATTATTTCTGGATTATTTTTGTTAATATAAATGTAAAAAGGACCAAGCTTGGTGGATTTTGAGCTTGCTGTAATTACTTGCAGTCTAAAGTGATACAGCCTTTTAAAAATTTTTTTTTACCTTGCATACCCCAAATTAATGTCAACATACTGCAAAGCTGGATGCCATGAAGTACTTGAGGTGACACTGTTTAGTGAGTCAGAATGTACCTTAAAAGACAAGCCAGAAGATATAGAGATCTGTACCAGCCCTTAAAGTCTTTCCTGAATTCTGGGCATAATAACAGATTTTTTTAAATTTTTTTTTTCCGAATCTGCTTGCTGTAGCTGTTGAATATAAAATTAGGTGACATTATCCAGCCTGCTTAGCAACTCTAGAATGAAAAAGGTGATGTTTGCAGAGCCATGTGGGAACTGCAGGGCTCAGTGCCTATCTGTTAACTTCCTCCCAAGGAAGGAGCTCAGACTCATGTGCAATCACTAGGCTACAATCAGACTTATTATTACACACAAGAAATTTGGTTGGGAATTATATCTTCCTGAACCATTGTCAGTAGCTGGGGTTATGGCCACAACTGTTTTATCATTATCCCTGCTGGGATTTTACTAGCAGCAGCACACATCAGTCTGGGGATGGCTGTGCTCCATTACTGCTCTGCCAGCTTGTTTCCTTGGATCCAGATCCAAACTATTAAAATATTCCAGCAAGGTGTGCTGGATTTCCCCAGCTCGAGGTTGTAGTGTGCATGTTAATCGTGCAGG
Source organism: Tychaedon coryphoeus (assembly GCA_013398595.1). NCBI lineage: Eukaryota > Metazoa > Chordata > Aves > Passeriformes > Muscicapidae > Tychaedon > Tychaedon coryphoeus. The sequence goes on from WBND01000107.1 coordinate 890,347, forward strand.
AGATGATTTTTACATAATGGGGATGAGCCAAAAAAAATGAGCCCAGCATCCAGCTCAATTTTCTCAGCATAAGTGACTCATTTTTTTGATGCCCAGCACCACTGCAGGCACCCCAGCTCGGTGCTGAGCCCCCTGCCACGCTCTGGTGTGGGCACAGGCAGCTGGGATGGTTTGGGTTGGATATTGGGGGAATTTTGGAGCAATTGAACCTACAGGAGGGGTGATGAGACATTGGAATGGGCTGCCCAGGGAGGTGTTGGAGTCACCATCCCTGGAGGTGTTTAAGGTGGCACTCAGTGCCATGGCAGTGTTTGGTCCCAGGCTGGACTCAATGATGGATTTCCTGCGTAATGGATTGTGCTGTTCTGTGAGCTGAGGTATTCCCATGGAGATTCAGGACCCCACCCATGGCCAGGCTGTCCCTGTGATCCCTCACAGCCCTGGGGGACACACCTGTGTCACTGAAACCGCAGGAAAAACAAAATCCCTCCAGCACTGTTTTTAGTGTTGGAGAATCAAGGCATTACTTTATGCTGGCCAGGATGCTGCTCTGGCCAGGATGTGCAACAGAAATAATTTCACCCACACATAGCCTGATCTGTGCAGAGGAAATCATTCACACATCAATTTTACTAGATTTTTCAGATACTTATATAGTCAAAACCTTTTAGAAATTCATCGGTTCAATGTTCATTGGTCCCAGGTTGAATAGTTCTCAGTATTTAGTTTCTTCCTGGATACAGGATATGGTCAGGTGATGTGATTTACAGAGCATGTCCCCCCAGAGTTTGTACTGAGCTCTCTTTAATGTGAGGTTCATGGCCATAGCACAACTTCACTTACATTTCACTTGTGTACAATATATTTATTGAAGACATGAAAAACACTGGGGTTAATATTTGTAGAAATTCTAGAGGACAAAGAGTTAGCAAAACAGAAGGCACTTTACTGCTAGTTTATTGAAGAGTATCAAGTTCCAGGGTTTTTTTAAGATGTTTTCCTATTAAAAATTATTTTCCTAAAAGTTTCTGATGATTTGAAAGTTAATGTGTCATCTGAAAAGTTGGGGATTTATCTGTGTTTATGCATACATGGAATTGAAGAGTAATGTGGGATAAGAGGGAGGACCTGGTGCCTCTAAAGAGACCAAACATCAACATCTCACTGTGTTCCATACACAGTCAAGGGAAAGGAGCAGATAATATTTTAAATATATTTTCCACTGTTGCAAAAGAACACCTTTTTAAAGAGGCAGATCCAGAGGAGTGAACTTGCAGATGGAACTGTGGGTGCAGAAAACCCAGTTCCTCATGTGACCCTTTCTTTCCCAGGTCTGGCATTTCAAACAGATGATCTTGGTGCCTTAGGAAAGGGAACATCCAACACTGAAAATGGCCTGGTTTTGCCAGTGCAGCTTTTTTCAAGGTCATCAGCTAGTGTTATTCCAAAATAACTTTGAAATTCACAATGTTTAAGGCAGGTGACCAAGCACATCCTTAGAGGAGAGAGACTGCAAAGGAATAAAAGTGTTTCTGCTAAGGGTGACCAAGTATTCAAGAACTGAACAGGAAATGTAACCAGGCACCTGAAATTGAACCCAGAATGCTTATTCCATTTGCCTTTCCCTGATTGATTTGCTTTTGGCTGATGCTGTCATCTTCTCCAAAACCCCCCTGCATTTTGCCTTGCTGTTCTGGGCTTGGGAAGTGCAAAACTGATATCTGCAGTCAAATAAATCATCACCCAAAGTGATAGTATTCTAATGTCTAGAATTTTTTGTGTTTTTTTAATTATTGCTCAGGTTTGGCTTTGAAAGCCTTCCACATCACCCACAGGTCAAGAAATGGCAAAGATTGGATCTTAGGCCCTGTTTGCACTCAGCTAAATTCCAGGTGGCAGCAATTTTGGGTGCTCATCTGCTGTGTTTTAGGCTCTTGGGGTAGGGCAGCCATCCCAAAGGTCCACATTAGAGAGCAGGAAAAATAAATGCCAACAGGGAATTAAAAAATAAGTAATGCTCCTGCTAAGCTGAGATGACAGCGTTTTACAAAAGAATCTGGCATCAAAAGGAGGGAACAAGCACTGCTGGGAATTTTCTGTTTTTAGAACTGGCAGATTACAGCACACAAGTTGCTGGTGAGTAATACCCCTTGTATTCTTCCTGGCACCTGGATGGCTGCCAACATCTTCATTTCAGTAATTGTGCTCTCATTGCTGTGCTGTGTGAGAAGCAGATCCTAGGGACAGTGAGATAGAAGTTGTGGTTTGTTTGTTTGTTTTTTGTTTTTTTTTTTTTGATAGTTATAAATGACTGAGTGTTTTACCAAGGAATATAACAGAATTTATTAATGCTAGTGGGATCTGGATTAGTATTGTGAAATTAAATGAATGTGAGCAGCTGTAACTCTTAACTTAAAGGAATTGCCTACACTTTGATTAATTTTTGCATTTCATGAACAGCCAGAAAATGTGAGTTTTATGAGAAAGATCTTCCTTCAGTATATGGTAATGTGTGTTGGTTTTGGTGTAGTTAAATTTGTATGGTAACCTTAACTATTAGTGTGCAAGGGAGTCCTGCTCATGTTTACTAAATCCTCTTTTATTTTTTTCCCCTCCCTGAATGTGTCACACAGCCAGCTATTCATGGAAATCAATTTTTAAATACTTGTGCGTGTCTGTTTTCAGAAGTAGGTTACATTTGTTCATCCAGTCAGGAGAGGGGGAAATACCAGATTGTCATTTTTGAGCACAGCTCAGCAGCCCTCTGAACATTGGCAGCTGTGCTGTGCGTGGGGAAAGGCTGCAGAGAAATCCTGAATAATGCAATTCCATTCACAGCCTTCTAGGAACACCATGAAAAGAGAGAGGCTGAGTTTGCCCAGTGTATTGTTGGTGGCAGATTATTCATTCAGCTTTAACAAGAGCTCAGCACTGCTGTGCTGTGTGTGCTGCTAGAGCTGTCCTGGGCGAGTGACAGCTTTTGGGGAGTCCCCACCCTGGCTTGGCTTGCTCCCTGCACCATCAGAAGTGTTTCCCCTCCCTCCAGGGCAAATGAGCCATCCCTATTTCATCCTCAGCTCAATGAAGATGTGATGTGCTTTTCTTCCTCGCCGCTTTCCTTTTATCTCCTCTCCTTCTTTTGCTAAAACATTTTTCTTCTCCCTATCAAAGTTGGTCCTGAATACTGATAAGGTTAAATTTGCCAGAAATTGCAGGAGAAATAGGCCAGCCCCCCTATTAGCAAACATCCAACCTTTCATGTTCAGAGGGTTCCAAGAATTGTCTGAGTTTTCAACCTTTGTTTTTCAGAAGGTTTAGACCCAAATCCTTTTTGTAAAAACTGCTTTCATACCTCTCCACTTGCTAAGTTTCTCTGTGAAGTGTCAATGCAAAATCAAGTAAAGTTTTCTCTCAGGCCTGTTTTAATGATGAAGGTTTAGAAAACCTCAGAAGTTGGGAAGTTGGGCTGACCCAACAGAGAGGTTTTTGCTCTATGGTAGAAGTGGAGCTTGGATTGGCTACTTTGGGTTTATTTTGTTTTTGTTTTTCAAATTTTGTTCCTCTCAATTTTTAATCCTGTTTTTGAAATCCAGTTCTTTCATCCCCAATGCTGGCATTTCTACTCCTTTATTTTATGCCAGTTAACTTAAAACACTTTTTTATGTCTTTATATTATAAACCTAGTGCTGCTGTTTATAAAGTGTTAGTTTGAAATATTTTACAGGTTTTTAAAAAAATTAGTTTAAAATCTGCTCATGTCATTTTCGTAGAATATCAACATAACTAATTTTTAATATTTACATTTAGAAATTTCACAAAGAAACAGAAGAGATTCTGATAATCTCAAATTTGGCAGAGGCTGAGAGTACAGATGAGCTTCTTTGTCTTTACTATTTGAAACAAGTCTCAAAATCAAATTGTGTCAGAGCATTAAGATTGTTTGCATTTGGGTTATTTTTTATGTGTGTGGTTTGGTGCTTTTAGTTGTGTGAGGTTTTTTGTTTGTTTGTTTATTTTTTTTTAATTCAAGAGCACTTTATGTCTCGGAAAGTTTATATGATGATTGCCTGGTACTTCAGGGACAACTGATACATCCCATTAATTTGATTATAATTTGATTATTATTATTATTATTTAGTTTGGGTTTTTGACTTGACATAAAATAGCAACAGAAAAGCATCTTGGTCAAAATCAGGATGGCATTTGATCTTTTCCAGCTGTAGCTCACTTTGGTGTAGTTTTTTGGGGTTTTTTTAAAGTACTTCAGCATCTGGGTATTGCTTTCCAGGAAATGCACTTTTGTCTCTTGTGGCTTTTAATGCTGTTGAGCTCATGTGTACCCCTGGATATGTGAAGAATTAACTTGCTGGTTTATTGAGTCTTAGATTTCTGTAATCTATAGGCTCACCCTACTCAGTCTGTATCAAATGTAACCCTGTGTTGAAGCTTGCATAATGTTGGAATGCAAATTATTTAGTAGCATTTTATCATTGGGGTGTTGCACTTTTACCAAACAACTCTTCAAGGTAAGGTTTGGCCTCAAAAGAAATTGAAAACTCAGCCTATCAGCTAGAAATGAATTTTCAAAGCACCATAAGAAATAAGAGGGATGTGAGAAGTTTCTGCAGGCTTTTAACACAGCTAAAAAACACCATACAAAGTTGGTAGAAATTATTGGCAAAAGTCTTATAAATATCAGTACAGTTTTAATCAAAAATTCAATAATTAATAGTCACACAACCTGTTTGAGGGATTGATCTCTTTCAGTGCATGAAATCTTTGGGAAGTTTTTCCTGGGGGATTCACTCAGTTTATTTGCATTTCCTTATTCATTCAGCCTGACAGCATTTTTGTGTTGCTGCTCCTATGTTCTCTGCTCTCTCTATGTTCTCTGCAATTTGAAGTACCTTCTTCTTTTCCTGCTGCTTTTTGGAGACAGAACAAGGGGCCACACTTAACAGAGAGCAGAGATTCAGAATGCCAGAAAACTGGCATCTTGTAGAATTTCCAGGGCTACCATTTGTCATCATTAGTGATTCCTGAGGTTGCTGCTGTTTCTGTAGTTATTTCTGCAGAGCAGACCTAGAGCTTTCCTAGTGCTTTTGTGATTTGGGAAGCTGCTTATGTGAATGATGATGTATCTAAGTGTTGGTTTGTATGGAGTAGCTGTGGATTTTATTTGTTCCAAGGTAAACTGCTGACTCTGAGAATGGCTTAACCAATTGCTCTGCAAATACCACAAGCTGCAGGTACCATTTTAGAGAAAAGTGGGGTTTATAAACATGGGCTTCATCTTGGCAGACACATTTGATTCACAGTTTTAATTTTTACTCTCCTTACCTGAATGTGTAAAAGAGAAAATTTGCTATGTAGCCCTTCAAATCAGGTAATTAAGGCTCAAGATCCTGTTCTGGCACAGAAGGTTTAAGGTTTCCATGAACTCAGCCACTGTGGCAAGCAAATCCTCACCTGGTGTGCTCAGCAAAGTGTATACATCCCAATTTCCACTGTTTTATGAAAATGGAGGAAAAGATGAATAAGGGCTCCTAGTTCTTTCTCTAACCTGAAAGAATTGGCTGAAAACACAGAGAGAATTAAATGGCACTTCATATGTGGAGTGTAGTGAAATCTGCATGTGGCTGGGAGCAAGTGCATGTAGCTTTATTTCTTCCTTTGGGGGCATAATAGGATTCTCATCAGTTGTCTGTATGTAGGCAGCTATAATCCATATACCAGTAGTTAGGAAATAAGGAATATTATGGTTTCTTCATCTTGGAGTTTCCTGTGCACCAGTGTGACAGTGTGACAGTGTTTTAAAATGCTTTTAATCACAGCACTGGATGTCTGCTATGATTTTCCTGTGTAGTTCGATTTCTCCCCATTGTACTTGCTGGTCCAATTAGGAAAATGATATTTCTGGTAGAACTCCTAGGAAGTTAGAGCATCTCTTGTGTGTGTAACTTGCAGCATCCTGTCACCTTGGTTTAAATGGGAGCTAAATGGAAAACTAGTGCAGTGAAAAGGAGTTCCATGAGCAGCATGGTGGGCTCCCACCCCTTGCTCTCCTTTTTCAGTACCACGCTGATGAACTTGCTCATGAGGTTTGAAACCTTCCAAACTGGCCTTTGATAGTTTAAAAACTTTTCTAATGGTTTGAAGCATATTGTGAGACATCCTATTTCTAAACCAGTTTTATGTGGAAGACAGCTCATCTCCAGAAGCTGATATGCTTCTCTGTTTGGTTTTTTGTTAGCATGAGCCTGCACAGAGAACAAAAGCTTATTGGCTACTCTGAATTTTCCCATTCAGTGGCAATTACAGAATCCTCTTGTGCTAAATAGCTGCTGCTGATGTACTGTGACAAGTCTGTGTCTGATAGACCCTGGAATTTCTCTTTGCTGTGCCTGTGAATTTGTGCAGAGACTTTTCATTTGTCCCCAGTGCAGCCAGTACTGACATACATACCAAGATTTAACTAGGGAGGTTAGTGCTCTGCTTTTTAAGTGGGTGCATAGTCAGCCTTTCATATTAAGGCAAAATGCTTGCTGCAGAGTTTCAAATATTTTCAAAATCCAATTTGTCTAAGTCAGAACTGTGTCAAAACTGCTGTTGGTCAAGGCAGCTCATCAGATTGGCAAACAAAAGTAACTTTTGTGAGTACCAGCCCTTTTTTATCTCTATTCCAGCTACATTACTCAGTCCAATAAACCGCTTTTTCCTGCAGAATTTGCTTGCTTCCATTAGATTCACTTTGCTGCTGGTATAGAAATAATATGGGAATGTTACCATAAGGGAATAGTTTAAAATAGATAGATATTGAAAGTATGTAACCAATGTCACACCATCATTATTGAAAATTGCTGATTGCTTGGGTAGTGACGAGATGTACTTAGGTGAAAAACTTTTAGGAGTGATGCAGCCACATTTTAAATCAGTATAAGTCCTATAGTGTTCATTAGGAAATTATAATTAGGCTTAATATGGAGGCATGTCATCTAGTGAAATTAAGCTTTTCATGGATAACAAAGTTGATGTCTTATTTGTTCTGACATTCCTTCAGTTAAACCTGTGTTGTTTTGGGTTTTTTCCCTAGTTAATTCCTACTAATTTTGGCATATGTGCTTACATTTGAGTTTAAATTTGGAGTTCCACTTAACAATGGTTTTTATGAAATTAGGATTTAGGCTCCAGCATTTTCTTTTAAACAAGGAATCTCAGACCTGGCAGGGACTCTGCACAGTAACCCTTGTAACGTGTCAGACTCCTCTTTTTCCACCTCCTTTTTTTTCCGTGACTGCTGCATGGGATCTGGGCTGATGCTAATCCAGGAGGACAGCCACACCTCATGAAAGAATCATCACTGCTAATCAAATCAGAGTGAAAACCCACCACTCTGCATCAGTGGAGACATTTAATGTGCTGAATATTTGATGCACTGGGGCTGTGGCTGCAGACAGAGCCCTCTCCACAGCTCCTCGTTGCGTGCCAGGATTTTCTCAGCCCTGGGGTGGCTGAGCTGGTGAGCCTGGAGTGATCCTTCACACTATGCTAATTACAGTGACTCCACACATGCTGGGTCACGCTGCCTTGCAGCCAGCCCCTTGCTTTGTCAAAGCCCCCCTTGCCTGCATGATTAAGTGGGCAGTGTGCCACAGGAAATTTGATGCATACAGGATGACAAATGTCTGTTTTGGCTGCTGAGAATTGAACTCGATCGTAGATCTGCGGAAACATCAAAACACAATCAAGGGCTGACATCAAACCCGCGAGCCAAGAGAATTCCTCAGGCAAAAAGGGCTGAACTTGAAAGCACAAGGAAGGAGAGCTTTAGTTTGTGTGGTGGTACTGCAGTTTGTTTTGCTGATTCCTTGCAAGGAGGGGTAGGGGAAGGAACAACCCAGAAAAATGTCTCTCTATAGTTCCAGTTATTCTTTATGTTTAAATTGTAGAGGTGGAGGGCAAAACAACAAAGCAATGCAACCTAGTAAGTTTCCTTTCAGTTTTTATATTTAGACTTTTAATTTTTTTCTCTACAGTATAGAATACTTCCTCTTGACTATAGTGGATGTAGTGGGTTGGTGGGGCTACATCAATCTTCATTTTAAATAGAACTCTTCTGCATCAGGAATGCTGGTGTTTACCTCACAAGGTTTATAGCCTTTCCTGAATGTCCTCTAGAGATGCCACCACATGTCCTCTTTCCTCTGCTTTTGTAGTGTCACTACACTGAAGGTGGAGACCAAATGCACCTTGACAGGTATGCTTGTCAAATAATAAAAATCATTATTCCTAAGCAGTTTTTCAGGACCTGTGAAAAAACTGTTGAAAGAGTTATTTACTGGATGTGTGCAGTCTGTGGACCTGGTCAAACAATGAACTGCTGAAAGGAATTTTGAGTAAATATCAATATTTGTTGGATAAATTGCTTTCAATAAATGAGTTGCTTTTTTTTCTTTTTTCAGGATGTCAGGAGATTTGTTGATGGTGGCTGTAAAGCCAGTACCTTCCCAAGGAGCACAGATGCACTGTGTGTTGGGGTGCTTCTGGAGGCAGTCTCTGGAGAGGGGCAGAATTCCTCCCAAGGGGAAGAGAATGCAGCTTCTGCTTTGTCCCACTGTTCTGTTCTTCTGTGCAGCTCTGCTTGAAGGAAGGAAAAGTAGTTACTTCTATCCCAGTCCATTTGATTATTGACAGACCTCTCTGTGTGCTGAGGCTGTTAAATACAGAGGAGTAAAACCAAACCAATTTTATACTTGGTGTGCCCTGCTTCACCAGCAGGATGAAACTCAAGGAATATCCCCACAAACACACAAAGCAAACTCTGAAAGCAACTTAGCTTTCTTCCAGGAGCAGCAATTTTAATTTCTGAATGTAATTTTGTAAATTCAGGCTAAATTTGTCACACTCCTATGTGCTGCCTCCTTTCATTGTGTCAGCAGCTTGTGCATGCAGCACTACAAAAGCTACTTGCCCCAGGTTTGTGTTCTTGAGTATTTCCTCTCAGTGCCTGGATCCACACTGGTGGAGGGCAGCTGTTGGTATTGGGTGGGTCCTTTCTCTGGTGTAATCAGTCTAGAGGTTTATAGTTTCATAAGTTACCTACAGAAATTGAAATTGCTCATTACAAGCTGGAGATTGAGATGGCAAACTTTCCTAGGAAAAACTGATTTATAAAAGACTGAACTTGCATTTGTCTTTTCCACAAAAGCTTTCTATGCAAAGCATGACTGTAAGGAAAAGGGCATTCATAAACCAATTTTTTCTCAATGTATATGCTTATGTACAATATGTTACAAAAAGATCACAATGTTAGTTCATGTGGCTTTACTGTGTCTCTTTCTGGATATATTTGCATGATGTCAGCCTCTTCAGAACAGATTCAATCTGAGAGAGCTAGTGATTTATCAATTTATTTATTTATTTTTGATGTAGGTCTCTGTTCTCCTTGCTATTCAGGAGCATCATTTAGAAAGGAGCATTTTGAGAGTGCTGTATTGTATCCTTTTGAAGAATCCTATGAACTGCTGGGTAATCAGCCTTACATGCTGTTAGCCTTTTGGAGAATTTCTTACACTGTGACTTTTTCAGGAACTGCTCCTTCCCTCTCAGAGGGGGACACAAAATCATCTTGTTCCTACCAGGAAACGTTGCAATGGTTGTGATGTGTGTTGTAATGAATGTCTGTGGAAAATAACTTTACTATTTTGGATTTAATGGAAGCAAATCTGGATACTTACTGCAAGCATTCAGAGCATCTCCTTGCATGGAATAAATGAATATGTTGCTGCTCTGAATGCTGAGTGGCTCCATCATGTCACTGAATACAACTTTCTTTAGAATTTGGCTCCTTGCATTTTGCTTAGAACCTAGGAAGCTGTGAGTGGTGGTTGAAGAGCATGGTTCTACACAAAATATACACAGCTGGTCTTTTTATTTTCAAGCTTTCTTCTTCCATGCTTTTCTGCTCTATTATGGGTCTTTAAAAATATTTCAGCCTGAAGGACTTCAGCTAGCTTATCTGGATTTTTCTTACATAAGATGGCAGGGATATAAGTAAAAATTACAACGTTGTCAGGTACAGGGAGAGAAGCCAAAATATATATTAAAGGTATTTTTTATTGTGGAAAGGTGTGTTCTGTAGTCCTTTGAAAATGAACACCTATGAGATACAAGGAACTGAAGTCCATGGTTTTCCAGATGTTTCCTGGCTGCCTAAATCAATATTTTGTGCCTGCACCAAGTTTGCTGAAGCAATGTAGTTCTTGGAAAATGCTTCTGGATGAAATCTTACTTGGGCCAAAAGTCATTTAATCAGGGAAAACCTGCACTGTAACATGTTTGCATTATAAGCATTTGCCCTGATCCCAGTGCAAGGTCTCTGAGAGTCACACCAGTTGTTACATGAATTATACAATTCTGATAATGGCTTGTGTACCACATCCAGGCTGCTTGTGTCCTAAACTTCAGCTAATTTTGAGACTTGGGAATTGCAGCAGTTTTCAAATTATTTCAAAAGGGTATGGAGTAAAAGCTGGTGATGTTTATTTTTTTCTCTTCTCACTTAACTTATCTAAAGCACCTTCAGCTGCTCTAATCTTGAAGTGCAGAGTGTAGAGCAGCATTTGGTTGCTGGAAATCCAGCAAACACTGAGTTGCCAGTTCTGTTGGCATCTGCCTGCTCTTATGTGCTTAAAAAAATTGGATAAGAAAATGGGGATCTATTGTGCTGCTCTTGTTTCTTAACAGGAATATCTCGGAAAATAAATCACTTCCCCCACCCTTTTTCTATGAGGAACCCAAGGATAATTCAGGCATAATCAGAGTAAAAGCTTCATTACTGAAGTTCTACTTTATCTTCTTTTGATTCCTAATGGACCTTCATCTCCAAAAAGATGAGATGGTTATGTTCTGATAAATGTGGACTATTTACCATTTCTGCTGATAAGCTGGGAGGATGCATTAAATCTGCCTCAGCAAGTGGCAGTCAAGTTTCAAATGGTAACAAGGGCAGCTGCATCTTTCTTTGACTCCTGAAGGTCAAGCGTTTCCAAATCCTTTCCCAGCTTATAAATAAGACTGCTGATGTGATTCAGTTAGTTATGGAAACTGTAACCTCAAGGATATTTTCAGCCTTTTGTGTTGGTGGAAATACTTCTGGCTGTATTTATAGTGATACTCCAGATAGTGGTTTTCAGTGTTTTTTTGGGCAGAGGCTCATATCAAGCCACAGATGTATTTTGAATGAGTAGTGAGACTGCCTAAATCCTAAACTGGAAGTTGGAGTGAGACTTGAAGATGACAATTTCATGAGGAATATGTGTGCCCAAAGCCCTCAGCTTCCTCAGGCTTGAGTATTTCAGAGTCTGTGGTTCAGTGCTGCTTGTGCTTGGGGTTGGAGATGGAAGAAGAAATGATAACTTGGAAGATTAGAATCCCTTGCTTGTCAAGGTTAAGATTTTTGCCTTGATTTTTCTTCCCCCAGTGGTATTGGAGAGCTGCATAAAACTGAGTAAAACATCTTAGCTCACTGCAGCTCCCTTCTGTTGGAATTTGCTCCAGTGCCATGTTCCTCTAGGATTTGATGGCTTAATAAGAAAGGTCAAATATGTGATTGTGCAAAGGTGTACAGTGCTACTGACAGGGCTGTCAGTTCTTCCTGCACAACTTCCTCACCTTTTGTGGGAGATACCTTCTGATCTGATTTGCATATTTGCAAATTCTTTGAACATGTCACTGAACTGCAGACCATAATGATTTGCATTTGAGCAAACTTAGTTTACTACAGTGCTTTTTTTTTTTTTGCTAGTGGAATTACATTTATGAAGAATGATTTAAAAAAATAAAAATTACATGAGATAAAGGTACCTCTGTGGTTAAGTCTCATTTGGATCTTTAATGAGTAGGCATGAATTTGTCATGTGATCTGGGAGGCATTTACTGATCCATCCACAAAAGATAAATTTAACATCACTTGTGGCTGTGGATAGTTGAGCTATTTCTTCTGTGTGTTTTTACCTTGTTAAATAATGGTACATTCTTGTTTCTGTCTCCAACTGTGTGATGAGTTTTGCCATTTAAAAAACTGTCAGTTTATCACATGCAAGGTCTTTTTTGTATGGAGAAAACAAATATTTTTAAGTGGTGTCTTTGCAGAGGCACCAAATTTATAAGACTAATTTATCAGACAATTGTATAACAGAAAAAATTTGGAGTTGGAGTGTGAATCTGGTTTGCCTCTGGGATTTTGGTATTCCTTTGGGACTGGCTCCTTTTGCTGGAAAGGTTGTCATTTTAAAGGTGCAGAGATTAATTGTGTCATTAGATTTTTAATGCCAATTCCAAATAACTTTTAACACAGCAATTTCAGTCAGATATTCCAGACTCTAATGGGGATGGTGGTGTGTGTATTGCTGGTATTTTTAAAATCATGTTGCCTTAAAAATTACTTTTTTGTTTGTTTCTTTGTTTTTTTGTAATGCACTACTACGAACAACAAATTCGTGCAGTTGAATTTCCTGGCAGTTCACTGAAGAACTGAGTTTTCTATGTTGGTGCATGTTAAATGCTACTGAAAGGTCTTATATGGGCTTGAATAAAAGGCTGTGTCATGGGGATCTGGAAAATCTTCAGTAAACTCCAGGAGTGAGGTGAAATGCCATGAGTCCTCTTCACAGTCAGGTATTTACCATGAGCCTTTCAGCAAATATGACAAACTGCATGTTTGAAGAGTGTGAGAGAAGTATACCAGCAGTTTGCTTCTCTAAAAGCACAACAGAATCAAATTTCTGTTTTTCAGATGCCCAGTGACAGTTTCAGCAAGAGCTGGCTGCTATGGCAGCACTCCTCTGATCCTGCACTTGTAGAAAGGGAGGAACAGCCACAAATCAAACTGGGTTTCATTTGCCTCATCAAAGCCAACTCAAATGAGTACATCCCTCTTGCCTTTGATTTTGTTAATTTTTGAGAGATCTCCCGAGGAGATACCTGAATTTGAAGCATGTGGGGAGCTGCTGCTTCTGAGAGTTTATAATGCCTTCATCTTGCATTAGAAAATCCTGACATGCTGATGTATGACCAAGCTGATGTGCATCCAGCTCCTGTGAATCACAGGGCTTGGTGGAAAGCTGTTCAAAGCACACTGAAAAGACACCTGCTGGTCACAGCTCACACTGAATCAATTGACCAAGCCATTGTTGCAGATTTCCTGCTGTGTGCACGTTCCTTACACCATCCCAGCCAAAGCTGGGATTGGCTTTGCTCAGCAGCTGCTTTGCCAGCAGAGCTGAATGGCAATTATCCCCTCTTGCAGGTCACAGGTGTCCTGGTAAATGTCAATAATAAATAATGTATGGGTATGGTTAATTAATAATTTGATGCTAATAATGCAATAGACTTCAACCGAGTTACTGAAAATGTGGTTTTGTAAGAAGGCTCCTTGCTCCAGCTTTCCTCTCTTACCTCCTAAGCCTGGGACTGCCAAGGACCACCCTCAGCAGTAAAGACTGGGGCAAAGAAGGCAGAAATTCCACCTTCTGTGTCTTCTGTTACCAGGACCAGTCCTCTTGGACCCCCTTCTCTTCTGCAGCACAGGATTCCTCTAAGCAGGGATTTGAAGAGGTCAGAGTTATGTCTCCAGGGCCAGAGACAGACACCCTGTTATACCATGGAAGGTTTGGCAGGTGGCAAAGGACTGCTAAGGTGGAAGGCTGAGGAAATTAAAGCCCTTACAAATCACTGGCTCTGAATTCCATGTAGAGACCAGTGCACCACATTCACCTGATTAGAAGAAAGGCAAGTTCAAGGTGAAGATATTTTGTTTTGAGAAACTCAGTATTTCATTACAAAATTGGCAAGATGCCTATGGTCCACTAGGAAAATACAGTCAGTCTCATAAATTAGTTCAGAACTGTTTTTTTGTTGTTTTTTTTTTTTTTTTTAAGTGACCTGCTGCATTTAACTTTTGAGTAGATGGGATGCTTGGGAGCAGAACTGTTCAGGTGCAAGGTAGAAACTGGATGATAAGGCCTTGAGCTGGATTTCTTCCTGATCTTGGTCTCTGATACTTGAAATAATAGAGGCAGGTGAGGAGATGGTTGGGTTTTCTCGCTGGATGGTTTGTAATCACCTTTTTTGCTAAACTTGCCAGGGATGCAGGAAAGTGCACAAAACATTCTTTGGATCTGTCTATCAAATTGCTAGTTGAGTCCTTCTTGTTCTCTCTAAAAGTGCAAGCAGGGATGCAACCCATAGAGATAAAACCTGATGTTTTGGTCACTGTTGGTTTGGTACTGTTTTAAATGTTCTGTGGAAAACAACAATGCATACGGTTCCCCATTGGTTGCATGAATTTTGGGGTCATTAAATATTGAGATAACTGAAAGAGCTGTCAGTCATGTCTGTGAATTTTTGTAAACTGTCCCTGGGTGTCCATGGGGATGTGATCCTCCCTTTGTGCCCCCAGAATTAACCCTGTGACACTTCACTGTAGGGGAAGATTACTGATGCTGCAGATCTTCTTTTCCCCCAGCTGGCAAAGGGGAACATGGATGTGAGCTGCAATTGCCAGGGGAGTTGGAGACCAAGAAAGATGGACCCATGTGGATTGTGTGCATGCCACGTATTTAAAATATTTAAAGCTATTCTTTATAGGGAATGAAGTTAGGTCCTGGCCCAGGTGTTGATGTTCTCCTACACCCTTGCACAGAGAAGTGAATTTAGATGGGTGAATGTTGTAGGGCCCATGGTTGAGAGCTTTGTTTTCAGTGTGTGCAGTGTCTGTTATTAGAATGTGTTTCTTCAGCTGTCAAGTAACTTCCTCCTTAATTGAGCCATGCAATTATTTTGTGCCTTTTTAACTTTCCCTTTTTCATTTTCCAGTGGTCTAAGCTCTGTAACTCTTGGCTGTTAAGTACCATACGACTCTGAGCTGGGTAGTACAAGAGATCAGGTGTTGTATTTTTATACAGCTATTTTGATATTGCAAACTTGTAATGTTTCTTCAAATTCATCCTCTCCTGCAAGCCACAGACTGCACAATACAAAGCTAATTTGCTCTACTTTCAAATTCAAGTGAAGGCAGTGGGAACTTCCTCCTGCCATCTCCAAGAGTTTGTATCACTGTTTCCTTTTCCCAGATTGAATTTGTAATCACAGGTAAATGCAGACATATGACCAAAGTTCATTCATCCTGATCTGTGAAACTTAGAAGTAATTTGAATGAATGTCTCTTAGCCTTTTAAATTGCATGGCAGAGATGATGTCAGCATTGCACCAGAGAAACCTTCCTAATGACAGAGAAGAGGAGCAGTATCTGTTCCTCCAGCTGTGAATTTCCTGATGGCATTAATGCAAGCTGAACAATGATATTAACTCTTTGTCTTAGTTTAGGTGTGTAACTTCTTTTGGATTTGATACTCTATTTATAGCTTTGGCACAAGGTTGAACACGCTTATCATGCCTCATTGGTTGCACATTTCAGCCTCAGAAAGATTAAGAGTCTCTTTTTTATTGATTCTTAAGCTGAGCAATTTCATTTTTGGTTTTCATACCTTGACCTCTAACCCTGGGATCCATTAGGACCACAAGCCAGCAAGGTGTAGACACATCAACTACAGAGGGAGAGAAGAAAAAAGACACTGTCTACAGCAAGGGATGCATTAATAGATTGAATTCAAACATAGAAAAGGCAATTTTTTTCCTGCTGGGAAGCAGAATCCACAGGAGGATCATCTCAGGCTAAAGAACATGATATGAAAATCAATAAAGGCCCTATTGTGCTGGTGATGTGTCCGGGAAGTGTCATTTTATATCTTGTTAGTGGATATCTAAAGGAAGTTAAAGCTACTTTGCTTATAATAACTGGATAAATTCTCTTTCATCAGTGGACTATTTTGCTATTCAAAGTAAAAGAGAAAAGTGGTGGAGAGGCTGGTTTGGATATGATGAGACTGCTTGAAGAAAATGGCTGTTAAGAGTGCTTGGTTGTTTTATTATGCTGATGCTGTTTCCAGAAGGATTTTAAGCTCTGTTTTTAAAACAGAGATACAAAAGAATAATTAAAAATAGAAGGCTTTTTTTCCTATCTGTTTGATTGGAAGAAAACTCTGCACTTGACATTTTTACTGTATTAATGCTCCAGACAAACTGTAAACACCATTTGCTTTAGTGCGCTGGATGAAGGAATTATGGCTCTTGGTTAAGTTTATCTCTATTATTAATGCTGTAGGCTGGATAAACTCAAGTGATGGCAGTGATAACTGCACACATCCCTTGATATAGCTGTGGGCTTGCAAAATTAGCATGGAGTGTGGTAATATTATTATAGAAGATTCAATTAAGTTATTGATTAAAAACCCCATATAGCTGGCAGAAGGAAGAACATGAGTTAGGGAAGAAAAAGGAAGAGTTGTGTGTACTGCAACTCAGTTTTTCTGTTTCTTTCTGGGAGCAATGATGCTTTTGTGCAACACTCTTTCCTATTAAATGGGTTTTGTGATATTTTTGTTTTTCTTGGTCCTTTCCTTTAACCAGTTACATACTTATTTCACAATGAAACCAGAGTTTTCCTAATTGGTTTTGGACAATTATGTCATAAAATTTAGCATCTCCATCTCTCCAGGGTATGTTCATCACTAGCTGTGGGATAGTCTGTCCCAGAACCCCACACATTATTTATTTCCTTACTATTAAAGTATCCTTAACAATCTGAAAGACAATCCTGCTAAAAAAAATGACATTGCACCAGTGCAAGGCCTGGTTGCTACAGAAGGTTTTGCTTTCCTGGCATTTGACCTTATGTTGTTGATAGGGGTGAAATATAAAGATAATTAGGACTATCTTAATTTCTGGGGTACTTTAGAGGTCTATGGGACCAGAAGGCTTGATAATAAAACCAAGTCTTGAGTAACAGTGATTGGTGTAGTATAAACACACAAAAGTTCAAAATATAAACCAGGTTTGAATGTATTTCTTCAGCCTTTAGGAGTGGTATCACCAGTGCTCCATGGATGGATTTTGCTCCCTGCCTTTGGTCTGGCTGTGGTTCCATGACTACCCTGGAGTATGAAACCATTGTAACCTTTGGGTGTGACCTCCCAAAAAGTGTGGTTACCCTGTTCTGTAACTCCTGCTATTTTGCTTTCTCTGTGAATATCAAATTGAGGAGCTTGTTAGTCTCTGGGAAAGAGAAGACATTTCCTTGTATGTTTCTCTCCCTTACAGCTGCCTGTCGATGTGTGTTTTTCACCTCTGTCCACACATGTGCAGAATTTCTGTTTTCTTACTGAATAGGTCAGAGGTTACCTCTATGACACAGAATACTTTCCCACTGCTGCTCTTCTCTCTCTCATCTCTTTCACACAAACTCATTTCAACAATAGAGTTCATTGAACATCTGCTATTAAATTTCTGTTCTTGACTTTAAATTACTGTCTTAAATCTCATTAATTTGAATAATACGTTTTATTAAAATTGGACTCTAAATTCAGCACTATCTGTGCTATGTCAGCTTCCTTATTTCCTGCTTAACCTTATTCATTGGAGGAAAATAGCTGCAATGGTACTTTGGATACTGCTTTAAAGAGTATTTTCTGTTATAGTTGATTGTGCTTGTTTGACCCCAGTCATCAGCTAAGCCATGATCACTGAATTGCTCACTCACTTCCCCCTCTCAGCAGCACGTGGGAGAGAATAAGGCAAAATTAGGTTAAAGATGGTTAAAAAGTCAGGGAAAAAGAAACAAGAAAAGCCCAGAAGTGATGCAAAGGCCATCAGCACCTCCCACAAACAGCCTGATGTCCAGCCAGTCTCTGAGGAGTTGTGACCTCCCAAAACTGCCCTCTGCTTAGGTGTTTTATTGTTGATTCTGACTTTATATGGCATGGAATATTCCTTTGAGCTGAGGTCAGCAGTGTTGGCTGTGTCTCATCCCAATTTCTTCCCCACCCCTGGCCTGCTTGATGGGAAAGAGAGTGGAGATAAAAAAACCTTCATGCTGTGCATATAGTTCTCAGCAGCAGCCAAAACATTGGTGTGCTCTCAGCACTATCTCAATCAGAAATTCAAAACACAGCACCACATGCACTGCTATGAAAAAATTAACCCCAGCTCAGGTAGACCCACTAAATTGCATTACATTTGGACTTTCTGAATTCTTGTTTGTTTTTACCACCAGCACACCTTCCCCTCATGACAGTGGTGTTCATAGGCTTTGCCTGTGGAAGCCAAGTTGACTTAAGTTTATTTTAGGAAGGGGTTGTGTCCCCTTCTCACTCCCTTCCCTCAACATCTAGGCCTGTGAAGGAATGAGTGTCCCAGCCCAAGCTACTGAGCTAAAGTTCAGGTGTGTTTGCAAGGTTTTAGGGTGGGTAGATGAAATTAATTACAGAACTTTTTTTTTCTTTTAACCTTATGAAAATTGAGCATGGTATCTGCCTGTGGAGCTTCACAACGCAGATTTTAATGTAGAATAAGTCTACAAATTTCAGACTCGAAAATGTAGCTCATTACACTTCAGCTGGACAAATTGCTATACTAATCCCTCTTCTAATGTGAGCTGAAGTACCTTGTATTAGTTCCCAGTCATTTTAAAAGTGGTTGGAACATACTTGTCATAAAAAAAGAAAAGCACACAAAAATGCTCACTGTGAAGAAAGCCTGAGCAGAAAGAATGTTAAACACAGTACCAGATAATTTTGTAGTGCCTCTATATTTCTGATGGCTTGGTGTTTGAGAGGGGTAAAAAATACAGCACTGCTGAAGTTATTTAAGAGAAGTTTGACTCTTTTCTGGAAGTCAAAGAGAATCTTTGAACTGTAGTGCTTAATAAGGAATTGGGTGTGGTTTTAATGGAGAAATTTTAGAATGCTTCTTTTTTTTTTCCAAATTCATGATACCTGTACTCCAGATATTAAGAATGGTTGTAGTGGTATTTGTTCCCTTAAAATTTGGATAGAACTCTCAACTGTAAGATAAAATTCTTTTAAGTGTGCCTCTGTGCTATTTGCACATTTGTGATAGGAAACATTTGGAGATATTTGCCTTGTTTAATAAAACAAATTGGACCTCTCATGGCCTTGGGTAGGAAGCATTAGTCCAGCAGGTTCTCCTGGTACTGAAACAGTGCAAAATGCATCTTAGAGCAGTAAAAATCATCAGTGACAGAAGGAATTGTGGAATGTAGAAACAAGGGGTTTTACTTCAGCTCTGAGCTTACAACATGTTCATAGTAACTCTTTTAAATGTGGTACATTATATAGTCCTAAGTGAGCTTGGAAAGAAAAGTAGTAAAAAGTAAAAGTAGAAAACAGGTATCTTGCTCATGCCCTGGTGTGCCTAACAGCTGTACAACCTTCCCTCCTCGTTATAAAATTCCAGTGGAGGTCAGGGTATGTCGAGGGACCAGTGGGACAGGCAGGACACATTTCCACCTTACAAATATGAAGAAACCTGGTGCTAATTGGCACCCTTGCCAGCAGCCTCCTCAGAGATGCCAAAATAACTGGGATGTTCCTGTGCTCCTGCTGTGGTCCCTCCAGGGCAGAGTGAAGGAGAGCTGGGGCAGTGTGGGTGGGCACAGCTGTTCCCTCAGTGTTTTGGGGATGGTCTGCAAAGCTGTCAGTCCAGGGCACTTCTCATGCCAATCTACATGGAGTTATTAGGATTTTTCCACAACTGTTGGGGCACTTTTCAGCAGTCTCTTGGCAGTGAGCTCCAGAATCCTTTTGACCATCTGTGTGGTTGATGCAGTGATAGCAGAACAGCTAAGTGGTTCAAGTGTGGGTTTTATGGAATATTTAGGAGCTCAGAGGTGCAGCCAGTGTAGGCAGAGCATGCTGCTGACAGGTAGTTATTAATCACTTTTAGCCACTCTTTTCACTGCCAGCTGCTTTGTAAATGAGGATTGGCACATGGTAGATGAGCACCTCCTCATTATCTAAAAATGACAGGAGTTTGTGCCTTGTTTTCTGTGGTAGTAACCCTGTAAATGTCAGCAACCCCCAATGCAGATCATAGGTTTCAAAGTGAGACAGTCTTTCAATGTCTAGTAGTACCAGGAAGTTTACAGGTTTGGGGAAAATAATTATAGGGAGTTATAAAAGAGTGATAAAGGAAAATTCTTTCATATTACTCATTTCTGTGAGTGACTGCATGGTGAGTAATTGGATTTTCTTTCTTGGCTATGAAGACTGAAGAAGGACACAGTAGCTTTCAAGATTACAATAAATTAATAAATCCAGACCCCTTTTAATTTCTGATTTTCCAAGAGTCTCCATATTCATCATAATGGGTCTTTCCTCTTCTTGCTGCTCCTCTGACCTCCCCAATGCCCACTGAGGTACAACCCATATAAATGTGGCAATTAATAAAGGTGTAAAGCAATGCAGTGGGATATGACATATTACGATGGAGAAAATAATTTAATAAATCCTTAACTGACTTTCTGTAATGCAACAGACAGCAATGAAAAGCCAGCAGTATATTAGTGTTGCCAGAAAAGTGGTACTTTGGTTGCCACAGTTATAATCCTTCGTAATTCTAAAGATAGAGGTCAAATTCAAAGCACACTGAGCATTCTCAGCTCTCTCAATGAAGAGAGTGACTTTGTTTCTTATTATTGGCACGATATCAATTAATACCAATTAAATGTTAAGTATTTATCTCAGACAGCAAATGGTGCATCATGTTTCCATTCTTGTCAAAGCCTAGGGCTAGATCCTCAGAGGAACAAAATAGCTATTCATTAAAGATCAAGTAGTACAATAAGAAGAATTCTTCTGACCTTTTCTTGTATTCAAGGAAAAGTAATCTAGCACTGCAATGCTAATTCATTTAGCTGTATGTATTACAAATATTAAAAGATTATGTTTGCATTTTATGCTAAGAACATAAGGGCACAGCACTGGCACCATTCATCTGCCATTCTCAAAGGAGTTAGGGTTTTTTTTTTAGGCAAACAGTAAGAATTGGCTTTCTTTTGTTTTAAATCCTCCAGGCCGGCAGAATTCAGCAAACATACCTACAACTGTGAGAACTGTGGCCCCTAAATGTCATTATCTTTAAAATTAATAAACCAAAGTAAGTGGAAAAAGTTTAGACTGCTGATGTGTGAAGTAATAAGAAACGCCTCTTCTCATCCAAAGCATCATTTGTCTTTGTTAAATATTGCACTGGTACCTCAGAATGAAGGCTCAGTTCTGTGCTCTGCTAAATCAAAGGCATGATGACTCCATAAAGGTTATTGTTTTTGGCAATAACTTTTTAATAGCAGAATTACTCTTTTTGTGCTCCTTGCAGCTCTCCTCTTGTAAAATATTTCCATCCTGATCTAGCTCACCTCAAATCACAACTTGTTTCATCCTCAGAGTATGCCTTCTGCCAAGGTAATGAATTGTAGCAGCTTTTCATATCAAAAGAATGAGCAAAATGCAAAAGAAAACTCAGGATGATGCAGTTCTATTTATACCTGGCACTATTTTAACTTTTCAAAGCTGGATGAATCTGGAAACATTCAATGTGCACCTATCAACTCCACAGTACACAGCTCAGAAATCAATCCAATCTTATTTTTCTGATTGAGAGTTACTGAACAAGCACCCAGAATTTGCTGATTTTATGCTGGTTAGGGTAAAAAGCAGTATAAGGGTGTTCTGATGGACAGTGAGGGGTGGTGATGTGCATGGGACAGGCCTGTGGTAGCCATGTCATTGTCACCTGCTGGGCAGGTGGGTGGCTGGTGTGACAGCCACATGTTGGGTGTGCAGTGTGAGTGTGTTTGCCCATTTTGTTGTTGTGTGTGTTTGTTTGGGTTTTTTTTGTTTGGTGTTTTTTTTTTTTTTTTTCATGCACAGCACAGGTTTTGTGGCTGGCTTTGTCCCTAGCATGAATTAACCTGTCTTAACCAGGGTTTTCTTTTTCACTCAGGTGAGTCTTTGTGGTCTTACTGACTCAGAAAACCACACGTGAGTGAAAAGTAGGTCAGAGAGAGAGAGAGGCTTTTAAGCCCTGGGCTACTGCTAAAGCCCACAGTATTACTTTGTGCACCTGCAGTGCTTGGATCTTCTTCACTATGAAAGGAGCTTCTTTTGAGAGAGTGAAAATGCAGCTCACATTGATCTTAAAAGAGAAGGGAACCTGACATGGTAAAAACATGAGCGTTTTCAAGAATGCTCCAAGAGAAAGAATTGGCTTACAGTCTAGGCTTAGGGAGCTTTGAAGAGAAAAGGTGAGTTGAAAAGTTGTACCTAGTTAACACTGAAAGTGCTGATAAAGTGGTGATTTAGAAGGGTGAAAGCTTGAGCAGCTGATAAAGTGGAACACCAGAGTTCCCACTATTTTTTTCTACCCCTAAATCAGCAACTTCAGGCTACTGGAAATTTTCCTTTCTCCCCAAATATTTTTTTAACAGTGATAAATTAATGATATTGGAAATTAGTCAAATATTAGGATACAGTCAGTGATGGAAAGTTCAATATAGAAGCAAAATGGAGAGTGTTAATCTCTGAATGCTTACATTTCCTTCTTTGTGAGAGGCTGAGCAGATATATCCTCAGGCTTGGATTCCCAGTACAGAAAGCTGCTAAGAGGACAAGTTAATTAATCTTACATTGCAATGTAAATTGCAGCTTCAAGTTTTGGGGTTTCCTTCTTTAAAACCCTGCAGTATGTTTTATACAGCAGGACTTACAAAAGCAAGCTGAGAAATATGCAGCAGCCTTGCCATGGTTTGCCAGGGCTGTTTCATGAGACTAAGAAGAAAAGCTTTCCTTTTTCTTCTTCAAGATTGTGAGAATGGAAACTGTGGTTCTCTCATTGTAGATTGGCATAGAGCAGTCCAGCTTTGCTACACACATTCAACAAGGATCTCAGATGTTTCTTTTATAGCTCAGTTCTTTTATTCTTCTGCCCTTGAGGGAGGGAAAGAATATTTGGTTTATAATGGTGTGATGGCAGTGCTGTGGTAGAAGTCACATGGGGGTGAAAATTTGGGGGATAAAGTGACAAATAGATTAACCCTTAAACTTAGAGCACCTTCTTCACTGAAGTGGCAGATGCTGCTCCTGATTGACACTGCAGCCTGCAGTGAACACTGACACTGAGTTCAGAATATGTCAGGTTGTGGAACAGTGCACCTTTGCTGAAAATTCACAGAATAGGAGACTTGTTGGCCTGCATTTTTAGCAAACCCATTCTTGTATGAGATACACACTTGAATAGATTCTGTTGCATTTCTGTTATGTACAGATCTGTGAAGAATGTTCAGATTAAATTTGGATAATGAGCACAGCTTGTATTTGTTGAAAACTTTAGTTGCAATGGGAAGAACTGTATAATGAAGAGACAAGGATTGGTTCACTGAAGACTTTTATCTGATGTTGTGGTGCAGGTCTTCTGAACAAAAATGTATTTTCCAGTGATACTTCACAAAGCTTATTAAAAAAGGTGTGAAATACCCCAGAAAAAGTGGATTTCAACTGCACCCATATCACTATCTACACATAATCTCTTCCCTTCATGGAGTAATAGTTTTGTTGCCTGAAAAAATATTCCATTTCTTTCAGTTTAGCATATTTAAGTGTAATGGATAAAGTACAGGTATACTGGTAGGGGCTCTTGGAAACCTCCTACCTCTTTTGGACTTTGTTCCTTCTGGGATTACTATAAAACCATCTGTAGGGATGTGTGGGTGCCATAAAATATCAACTCAATGTATGGCAAATTTCAGAGCACAGGATGCAGGTGGATATACCCTGATGTTTCCATAAGCTCCTCAAACAGGTGCCAGCAACAAGTGCAAAAAAAAAAAAAAAAAAAGAAGAACTGCTAAACAGCTGAGACTGTGTTATATAAGTTAGCTGAGGAATAAAGTACAGCCCCTGCATGAACAACTTGGTTGTCCTCATCCTGTTTTCACAGCAAATTTGTGTGTGGAAGAGGGAGCTTTGGCCAAGTGTCTTCTCTCCTTTGTCCTTATAGAGTCTGACTATGTATGTCTGAGTTTTTAATTTAAAACTCTCATGAAAGAGTGCTGTGGTTTATTGTTGAGGGTTTTGTGACAGTGGTGCACTTATAACTTTTTTTTTAAATTTTTAAACCAGGATGTCACTTGATGCAGCAGTGC
The DNA here is from genome assembly GCA_013398595.1 of Tychaedon coryphoeus. Classification (NCBI taxonomy): domain Eukaryota; kingdom Metazoa; phylum Chordata; class Aves; order Passeriformes; family Muscicapidae; genus Tychaedon; species Tychaedon coryphoeus. The sequence continues at coordinate 914,465 of WBND01000107.1, forward strand.
TTTGTCTTCTTCAGCACCTTGATGTGGAGTAGATCTGGGCTTCTGAGAGAAGACACCAGCTCCATCTGGGAAAATATTTTTTCCTTCTCACTGTCAGATGAGGCTGTGAATCTGTTTTTATTGGTCCCTTTGTTTTATTTATTTTCTACATTTCTCTTAACACTTGGAAATCTGGCAGAGGTGGCTGATAAAATGCATAGAATCTGAGAAGTACAGTAATATTCCCTGCAAAACAGAGTCCACTGTTCCAGAACTGCCTGCAACCCTGGATATGAGTGCAGACCAGGAGAAGAACTTGCTGAGAGCAGCCTTGTGCAGAAAGACTTGGTGGTTCTAGTGGATAAAAAACCCTGGGCAACCTGATCTAGTGGGTGGCATCCTAGGGGGGAGTAGAGGTGGTGGTGTGGTGTTGGAACTGGATGATCTCCAAGGTCTCTTCCAAGCCAAACAATTCTGTGATTATTGGATTGCTGGAAGACTTGATGAGAGGATGGAGCAGGGACAGCAGATGAATCAAAATGAAGTGGTGCAGGTTACATCCTGCATGGCTGCAGAAGTGGAATTTCAGGATGATGACCTGTAAGGTATGTGTGAAGCCTGGGCCAGCTGTGTCTGTAGTGACTCCTCAGTGGTGATAGTTTGCAGTGTGTTAGCTTTGTATTTCCTACCAGGAAAACCTGTCACAGCAAGGAGGCCAAAGTGAGCTCTGTAAGGATGGAAAGATGACAACAAGGTGAAGATTAGTTCCTATGTAAATTGGGAGAGATGAGTATGAAATATTAAAATTCCTCAGACAAGTGTGTTTCCTTACCAATTCAGACCCTTACTATGAAAATAGGATTTTTCTTTCTCTGAAGCAAATGAGAAGTTTATCAAAGCTGTCGCTGTCTCTCAGTTTGAGATATAACTTACTTTTCTTTTTTCAGACTCAACCATCTTGTTCCATTGTCAGCTATCTGATAGGTTCTGTTCTGGCCAGCCTCCAGTCCCCTGGAATATCAGACTATCTCTGTTTCAGCCTGGTGACCAGGGCACGGCTGTGCCACCTTCAGTTCTTGGAGTTTCCAGGTGACAGTCCTGTGAGTGAGAGAGCAAAATTATTAGCTTTAAAGGACAGTTCTCTCAGAGTACCCAAATATCACTTCTTTCTCCATGTAGAGCACGCTGAGAAGTGATATGTGGCTAGAATCACTAACACAGGTATTAAAAAAAAGTGGATATGGAAAGGCAAAACCCAAAGAATACGTATCTTATAAAACACAGCAATTTGGATCACAGCAGGCCTTGTATTATGATTAAAGTGTTTCAGAAGGCTGATAGGACTGCAAAGACTAATTGATATTTTAATTAGACAAACCCAAATGAACTACAGGTGTCATCCTAGATATAAGAAGTTTACGGAAAATTTCTTTTATTCTTTACCGTTTAGAGATTTCAGAGATGTATGAATCCTGGCAGTTATCCCCAGGGAGGCATTCTCATTTTCAAGATTTTTTTTTTAAATACTCTCTATTCACCCAGCTTATTTGTCTTGAATATTAAGCAAGTGCCTCTCAGGGATTATCACTCAGCAGCCTTAGCTGGATCAAAACTGTCTAGACTATGACAATGCACTGTATCTATCTTTGGAGATTTATTCTTTGTTTTTTTCTGCCTTTTTTTTCTTTTTTTTTCCTGTTGCAGCTTCAATGCAATGCATTTTTATTCAGATAGATTGCTTAGGAACAATGAAAAGCAATATAGAGCTGCCACAGAATTCCCAACTTGTTTGTTTTTTCCTCTTTTATGATGTTGTCTAAGACAGCGGGGTGGCTTTGGTCACAACCTTTGACACAAGTGTCCTCAAGTGTAAAAGAACACCAGCAAATAATGTTCACAAGGAGATCCATTTATTTCTTACTGCTCTTCCTGATGCCTTCTGACTCGAGCAGTATATCACATAAATCTGGGTGTTGCTGCCCTCCAGACTAATCAGGCTAGAGTCTTACCAGGATTGCTACAAAGCTCAGTACAGGGTTGCTCTAAACATCCATCCCTTACAGATATCATGTTTGCTTTGGGTGGGTTTGTAATCATGGAAAATACTCAGCATCTGCTTTAGAAGAGGGAAAAGTAGCAGTGAGATGCAAACAAGCATCTTGTACTCAGAAAAGCTGCCTCAGTCCTATAAGGCTCTGAATGCAATAGCTTCTGTTTTTCAATGAAGTTGGACCAATGTGTTTAAGCAAAATGTACACTTTTCCCCCAGAGGTGTAGCCTTATGCCATGTATCATGAGAGGTATGAAGACATGTTGGTGTCATGTGCATCAACATCTTTAAAATCTGAATGTTGAGGGAAGATAGGTTTGTAAGGATAGTGCAAAAGGGAATTTTCCTCAGTGAATTACAGCTGTACTGATTAGAGAGGAGTGGAAACAGCCTTGCCTGCCCAATGAGGATGGGGGTTATAAAAGAGTGAAGTAGCTGGGCATTAGGAAGTTGGAGCTTGAGACTCAGAGTCTCAAACTGCTGCAGTTTGGGCTGGAGTCTGCTGGCTGTGCTGTGAGGAGGAAGGGACATGTGGCCATGCAAGGCACAGACAAGGTAAGGAGATGCTGTGTGAGGGACAGACAGGGTTAGGGTGATGGGTAAGGGACAGCTTGGGGTTAGCCAGTCTTGCAGAGAGGGCCTTCTCTGAGAGAAGGCTTGAGAAGTTTTTAATAAAGGACTGATGGTGCCAGTCATGTTCACATCAACATAATCACTGCAGGATGTGATGCAGAAATTGCATTCTTTGGCTTGCCTGTTCCATCTTCATCTTGCTCCTTCAGAATTCTCTGTGTATTATAGAGACATAGAAAGGCTTGACTTGGGAGGTGCTTTTAAGGACTGTTTAATTCCAGCCTCCCACCTTCCAATAGTCCAGGCTGCTTGAAGCCTTCTCCAACTCTTGTGTAGGTGTCCTTCAGGTACTAGAAGGTTCCTGCAAGGTTTTCTCAGAGCCTTTTCTTCAGGCTGAAGAAACCCAATTCTCTTAGGCTGGAGAGATGCCCTCACAAGAGAGGGGCTCCCTTCCCCAAAGCCTCTTCTGGCCCTCCTCTGGCTTAGCCATTTCCACTTCTGGGATCTGAATTATTCCTGGATGAAAGAATGACTTTGGTATTTCCTTCAGTTTCTGTGAAACTATGTGAGCTATTTATTCAGTGAACTTTCTTCTCTCTCTTATTGCACATTATCTGTTGTTACAGCTTAATGCATTTGTTGATTATTAAAAATAGCATGAGAAACACTTGGCATCCTCACAAATTGTTGTCTTCAGCTATTCTATGTTTATGCTCCTGTGATTTGTCTTCCTGGCCATATAATACTGGATCTTCTTGCCAACTTCACAATTAAAATAGTGTAAATTGAAAAAAAAAAAGTGGAATTCCAAGTAGCTTTGGCAGATTTCCTTAATGAATGTTTTTTTTCTATGCATGGTCCTAAAACTTGCAAGACAGATTTTTCTATATAACCTAAAATTTAATCACACTTAAAGAAACCCCTAACAACAAATTAAAAAAAAACAAAAAAAACAAGAAAAAAGTTTTGATCAAGAATCTACTACCAGAGTTTTTGTATGTTGATTTCTCATCTACAGTTTTTCAAATCTCTACCACATCTTTTGCGAACTAGTAGTCGCATCTGATTAAGAACTAAGTATGAAAGTGGCCAGAGTGTGTCTCTTTCATGCATTTCTTTATTTTTGGACAACTGGGTTAGGGGAGGGGAAAAAAAGGTATCTTTTCAAATTCATGTGTGTTCTCTTCCTAGTGTTCAGAGTGCCAACCCTAAACAATTATAAATACAATTTACAGAATAACCCTACAAAGGATTTGCCTGCCCTTTTGTCTTTGATAGAAAAAAAAGGCAACCCCAAAAAACTTCATCAGAGACCTTAAATTCTATATAGGTTTGCCCCTTGTCCGCTCCTCTTAGGAATCAAGTGCCCTTCTTATTTGCAGCTTCTTTCAGGAAAAATTCATGGTAATGTTTAGCTTTGAGAGCAGAAAAAAGCTGTTGATTTTTATTTTTTGTGCAGCACAACATGTTCTGAATGAAATGCCTTGAAATGGCTTATTTTTTGGAAAGGGCCAAGCACCCACAGTTTGGGAAGCAGGGTGCCTTTTAAGATCTAACAATGGGCAAGCAAAAGGAATTTATGTGCAGGGATCTCAAATGGAAAACAATGTGTACTGAGAAAAGATTAACACAGTAATAACCAGATCTTGATTGTGATGGAACAGTGTGAGATTTGAGGTTACTGCATGTGATACACTTCATCTCTGGTCTTCAGCAGGGGATTTTTAATCAGAAACTACCCCTGTGAATTCTTAACAGGAAAGAAATGTCATTTGCTGTTGGCTGATGGTGCTTCTTAGTAGTGGAGAGTGGCTATAATTCCAAGGACACAGAATTAACTCTTTTGGAAGAGGAACAAATTAAGGGTTAATCACCTGGAAATCTGTAATGGTGATATTAACACATACCTGCACGAGTAGACTTATATGAAATGTATATGTAAGAAATGTTGTGGGCACAGAAAATGAGTAATTGTTGTTATATTGGTTACAATCATATTGATTATAATGGAGGAAGCATGTGAAGTGGAGCAGTGTAGTAAGTGCTTATTCATTAGCAGTGGACTGAAAATGTTCATGCACAGGACTTGAGAGATCAAGAAGACCTTTGAATTTTTGTTAATACCTCCTTGCAATCATATGTTGCATTAAAATGCCTTCTATATGTATTAAAATAGTATATAATTAAATACTATATAATGATAATAGTTAATGTAATAACATGAAAACTTATGTATAAGTACAATGAAGAATAGAACTTAACCCTTCTCTTATTGCCAGGACTTGGTCAGGATAAACAGAACCCCAAAAAATAATCCTTAAAATACAGAAGTTTAAATTTGTGTTTTCCCAGAACACTGAGTTATTTAAACATATAATTAAATTACACCCTTACATTGCTTAATAACTGAAATAGGGGTAGATTTAGATTGCAAATAAAGATAAAAATAGTACTAAGATAGTGCAAGACACTAGAAGAGGTTGCCCTGAGAGTTTGTGGGTGCTCCATGATTGGGAGAGTTCAAGCTCAGTTTGTATGGGGCTTTGGGCAATCTGATCTACTGCAAGATGTCCCTGCCCATGGCAGGGAGATGGGCTAGATGATCTTGAAGGTCTATTTCAACCCAACCCATTACATAGCTCTATAATATAAAGAGAAAAAAGACCCTTTGAAATGCAATCTTGAAAGATTTTAACTCTTTAATGCTGAAGTGTAAGTATAAGGTTATGATAAAGTTAAAATTCTATAGGGTAGATGTTTATTACAAAAAACATTTCTTTCAAAACTACTCTTAAATTTGATGTTGCTAATACCAAATTTAATGCTGTGCTATTGTGTTATTCACATGTTTTCCAGTACTTAAACTGAGCTCTTGCACCCTGCCATTTGTACTGCTGTTTTGTAGCAGTGCAGCTGAATGTTTATCCATTTGTTTCTGAAGCCTTAATACATCTTTGAGATTATTGTTGGTGGCATTAAAATCATTGAGTGCAGACAAATCTGTTCAGCACCTGCTATAGTAAAAGAGTGGAAGTCTGTTTTCAGTTCTTTGGATCTTTGCCAGGCTACAGCCATTAACACTTCAGTCTTGCCTGCCAGGCATAAGTCTCTGGTAGTTTCTAAGACAGTGAGAAAAAGCAGGAGGAAAAAAGGTATTAAAGGGAGATAAAAAATGCAATGAGCACTTGGGCAGCTTTCTTTCGATTTAAGAAGTGAATGCTGTCCTAAATTAAATATATATGCATCTGTGTTTGGGTGGATATGGATCTATATGTGTATAAATATCTATTTTTCTGTTGAGTTGAAACCTGAATTGATGGGCAAATCTGAATGGCTGTTCCAATCTGCTGTGTGAATAGCAGCTATTCTTAGAGCTTGGTAATTAAGATCTAATAATTTTGTCATTATCCAGGTACATTACCTATGGGTGTTGGGGATTTCTGCTTTGCATGTTCTAGTTTTGTTTTTTTCCTTCTTGCAGTGGTAAACTAGGAATAAACGAGCAGAGATCTACTCTTGGGCTTTTAGTGCAATATCTGATACCTATATATTAAGCAAGCCATGAGCTGCATTATAACATATGGATAAGAGTTTTTCCAGATTGTGTTATATTTTTGGCAACAAAAACATACTTTGTTAGCTCTCACCTTTTTCTTTGTGGTAGTCAGTGCCCTTTTCAAGTGCTGCTTCAGGTCTGTCAGTAAGGGGAAAAATAAACCCACAGTTCTAAAAGTCCTGCAGCTGTGAGCTCACGAGAAATCTTTCAGGAGCAAAAAGGTGGTGTGGAAATAAATCAGATGATGAGATGTGCTTAGCACACCCAAAGATGTCCTGGACTTCCAGATGCCTGCAGTCAGAGCAAATGTGTCCTCATTTGGAAAATATGGTCAGTACCTAAGTATCAGGTAATGTTAAAAGACAGGAGCAGAGAAATGTTGGGGATAGAGCATTAACCCAGACCCCAGAGTTGGAGTTTGTGCTGTTCCTGCTTTGCCATGGGACATCTGGGCAGTAAATACTGCTGTAAGGGAGGTGTCATCCCTTAGGTGATGCTGATCTAGAAAAGAGAGCAGCTCACTTGTGAGGTAATAGAACAAGCACTGGGATTTCAAAGTTTTACATGTGTTGAATACAATGATGAGTAGATAATGAGAGTAACAGCCTGGAGAGCGGGGAAAAAATAAAGATGGGAAAGATTTTTAAGGAGAAATCAAAGGACAAAACAAATACAGAGGAAGAAATTAAGTACAGGTCAATTCTAATGCATAAAACTGACATGTAAGTCCTATTGCTGTTGTTAAGGTAGAAATTTATATTGCACTTTTAAGATGATTATCTTGCCACGTTCCTCTCTCTCCTAAAATAGATTTTTGTTTTTAAATTGTTTTAAATCAGAGCGTTTGTCAAGTGATAGTCTTGTGAGGTTTCCTTTTTTAGGCAGTCTAATAAGAGATCACTAGCTAATTAATTTTTTGCTCTGTGACTGGATGTTTTTTATGTTCAGTTATTAACATTCTGCTGTCTGAAAGGGCATTGCTCACAATTACAATATTCCTCAAAGATACTGCTTCCAGTCACCACTCATGTGCCAAACAAATACCCAGTGTTATTTTGGAGCCTGAGGTGCAGTAGGATGCAGTTGTCATATGTTCTTTGTTGTAGTTTGTGCAGATGCTGTCCTACCTTGCTCTAATTAGATATGCACAAAGTGAGACAGTGAATGTTCCCAAGACTGAGTTTTAAAGCTTTAAAGTGCTTGGCAAGTTTGTGGTGGTTTTTGGTTTGCTTTTCCTTGAGGAAGAAAATTTTCCTAATGCTCTCATTGATGGTTGTTGCTTGGAGTAGGTGTTGTTCTTGTCACCATCATTCAGGAGTGGAGCTTTATTGCCTCTGTGTGTTTTGCATCTTGGAAGCATTGAACCATCTCATTTTGGACTCTCAGGTGAAAATTACAAAAAAAGGCACTCTTCTGTCCTCATTCTCTTCTTTAATTGTATCAAAAAGCTTTGAGTTCTGTATACTGCCCAGATATTTTCCCTTTTACTTCCAAGCAGTAATTGATCTGTAGCTATCTAATTTGTAGATTTTCCTCAGGTCATACTATATCTGTCTTGATTCATTTTATATATATTCTAGGTCCTAAACATTAGGTTTCTTCTGAATTCTCTTTTGAGTATGTAATAGCTGGGTGAGTGTGTTGAATAGTTATGCCTAAGGGCTTGAGCTCTGCTGCTCACTGACTATAGTTGGAGTGTGATAAATAAATCTCTAGTACCATTATACACTTTGGGATGATGTTATTGCTTTAACAATACCAGTCTTTGTGATAATAGAACAATCATGTTCATAACATGATGAAACAAACATGTCTTCATCTTGCGCCTGCATATATTCACTTTTTTTTTTTCCTCCTTGCAAAATTGTTTCCTGCCAGTTCTGTTGCCAGACCTACACGACTCCACGTCATGAACCCTTTGCCATTGAATTCTCAGCCATTCTGCCTGCATTAAAGTTCTCATTATTTATAAGGAAACAAATAATTTTTAGCTTTTTGTCCTAACTTGAGTGTATTACATTGGCTAAGTCAAATTTTCACTAATTTTAAGTGTTATGACCTCCAGAGCAGCATGAATCTCAAGAACCTCTCATATTTTTATTCATTCTCTTTAGGTTTCCTGCATTAGTGGAGCCATGGGAAGGTGCCAGTGGCAAGAGAAAAGTTGCTCAGTTTTAGTAACTGAAACTGCTGCTGGTGGAGGAACTGGTCAAGTTTTAAGTAATGTGGGGATTATTATTTTCTGTACCAAACAAAAGGCACAAAACACAACTATTCCAACTCTTTCTTTTGCAAACAGCACCTGTTGTGCTATTGTTGTAAAAGTAGCATGAAAACTTCAGACTTGCTTGACAGTGTCTCATGTTGTTGGTCTAATTTTAAAGCAAAATTTGTGGCATCACTGGTTACCCTTGGGAATAAATGAGATTGTTAACCTAGGGCTTCTTTTGTTTTAAATCTGGAAAGCTCTAAAGGAGCTGAGGAAAGGCTATAAAGGAGTAAAATTGGTACTGGTTTACACTTAGTGGCTTTCCATAACTCAATACCTAAAAAAAAAAAAAAAGAAGAAGATACTAAATGAATTAGAATTGAACAAGGTGATAGAAGCAGAAGGCTGAGGAAGATATTATAAGGTCTCCTGCAGCCATGGGGATGAGCTGTTCTGTGGTAAAACTTGAGTTTATAGTATCTTAATTTAGATATAAATATGATATTAACCTCCCCTCCCCCAAAAACAGTGAATGCCAAGTACTTAAAAAGCCTTAATTACATCTGAGGTATGCAATGGTTCATGCTGACATTATTATAGTAATAAAGTGTTTATTTATGTGTTTATTCTGAACTTGAGGCTCAGACTCAGGTGGCAAAAGCCTGCCAAGGATTTTATGGCCCTGGTGTAATGATAACACCCTCCTGCAATCACATTTTCTGTTCAAGCTGTGACACTAAGGCTTCCACTCCTAGTCATTATGGTGGTCATCATATAGAAATGAAAGTAAAGAAAGGATGTAAATGATTTGCCAGCAAGATCATCTTCCTGGGAATTAAATCCTAGGAGGCTGTTGCAGAGACGTAAAAAACTTAATGTCATAATTCATTTCCATTTTAGTTGCTAATGATTTTCATTGTTTGTAAGCACCTGTTTAGGAGACAATGAAATAGTGGATGTGTGTAAATATCTGCAGATCCATTTCAGTTTTGTCACTCCTTATCAGCATTCCTCTGCAGCTTTTGTCAGGCCTGTCAAGCTCTTTCTGGGAAGCTGATGTGGAGTGAGGCATGTGCTGCTGTGATTCTCTGCAGCAAAATTTGGCTCTGCCCACTTTGTTTCTGTGTCAGATGATTTTCTTGCTGCTGACAATCATTAACACTGTCTTAAACACAACCTTATTTTAAACTCAGAGCAGATTATCTGTTTAGAAAACAAATACATTACAAGAACTTTCATGGCAAATAACTTGTATCTGCACAGGTTTTTATCTCCTCTGCTTAACAGACTTTACAAAGAGACATTGAATCATAAAATGGTGCTTTCTCTGTAGCCTTTCTCTTTTTTTGATACCAGTTTCCACACTGACAGTACTACAATAATATCTTTAACAAAGGGAAACAAAAGCCTCACTTTCTTCCTTTTTACTCTTCTTGCCCCGTGGATTTTGCTTTTCCCATATGGATACAAATGTGTAATGAGGTATTTAAGAAACACACTGCTATCTTAAATATTATTTTCTTTAGTATTCTAATCTTTCAAACAGTCTCTGTTCCTGAAACCTTATCTTTTGGTCAGCTTTTCATGAAGTTTTCCTACTTGGATTGTGTGCATGTGCAAAGCTTTACTCACAGATTGGATGTAAACCAAGACTTGCAACCAAATGGAAATAACTTGCTTGCTAAATTTTCCTGCATGATTGTTTTTCACAAGAAATTGTGTCTGCATATATCTTGATTAAATTCAGGTTTCTCATGCTAAGTTTGGGAAATCTGGTGCTGGGGAAAAAGTAAATTTACATTTAAATGCTCTCCTGCTACAAGTTAAATTCCAATTTAGTCCTGTCAACAAAAATTAAGCTTATATATACAAAGGGGTAGTCTGATAGATTTACAGGCAGGTATGGTGCATATGACTTTGAATGTGATGGTAGTTAATGTTGTCTGAATAGCAGATAATTTTAAGTTACAGTCTGAAGCCTTAGGACCCTGATTGATGTTATTTAAAAGTTGCTAAACTAAGTTTCCCAAGTTTGAGATGAAAAAGCTGCCTTTGATTAGTGAGCAGATCATTTTATAGGCAAAATAAATGAGATTTACAGCATGCAATGCAAAGGATCAGAACCCAAGTACTTTCAAGAGTCTCTGTGGAAAGCAAGTTACTACAGTTACAGCTTAGCAGGTTGATACCTGGAGGTGAATTTAAGTGATGGAACTGAAAAACATCCCTCTACAAGACAATTCAGGTCACCTATTTTGTTTAGGCTTTTGGTATAAATATCTCTTCACTAATATCTCAAATGTCACTTTTTTTTTCTGAAGGGTTCTGCCAGGTCCCATTCTTTCAGTGGTGAGAAATAACAGAAAAGAACCAGAGATGCCACTGAGACAATATATTCATGGAAACAATGGTAAAAGGGAAACCATCTATACTCATCTGTCTCTCTGGCTGTGCTGGTTTGAGCTGGGGTGGAATTGAGTTCCTTCCCAGTGGCTGGAATGGGCTGTGTTTGGGATTTGTACTAAAAACAGTGTTAATGATACAGAGAAGATTTTCTCTTTTCTGAGCAGCACATGGTAATAACTATTAGTACTAACTTGGGCTGAATTCAATGTGTTCATGTAAAAAACTCTATTTAATCTTCTAAACAGGCAGGCAAATGACAATATTTTATTATCATATATTATTATTATAATTTGATTATCTACCAAAATTAATTTCTCTTTGAAAACACAAGAGGGAACAAATACACTCTTATTACCTTCTCCACAGCTAATAAGAGTGGAAAGTTTGGGACATGGTTACAGAAGGGAACCAGTTTTTTTTTTTCTTTAAATATTTTATTTATTTTGGGTACTGCACTTTGTCTTTAGTTGCATTAGGGCCAGTTGTGACAGGTTTTTTGTTCTGATTTGCAGACTCAATAGTTCATTTTGCAATAAACCACAGGATATTTCCATGATAGACAAGAAGCAGCTTGTATCTTGCTGTCCCATTCACTTCAGTCAGATCAAACCCATTAAACTGGAGGTTATGTTAATGTAAATTAGAAAATAGCATATTCTTGTAATTTAAAATAAGCACGTCAATAAAGTAATTATATCCCAGGAAAAAAAACAAATGCTGAGATGAAATGATGCTATTTAATGAATGAGAAAATCAGGCAGTTGCAAATAGTATTTGAGCTTTTCTAACGTACTATGTATGCAGATTAATTACACATTTACAGAATGAAAGCACAGTTATTACATGGACAGAGACTGCCAAAATATAATTAATACTGAATTTTGCTTTATCTTTCTCAGACTTGTCAGTAATGCAAAGACAAAAATGTTAATGATGTTCTTTTGCTTGGTAACTGTGTTCCTGTGTTTTATATACTGTAAATATACTTTTAAAATTTGAAAATTTCATTCTTCCTGCAGGCAAAACCTTTTGGAATTGCTTATTTTCCTGAAGTGAAAAACAGGTAACACAGTGTGCTCTATATAGCACAGGTTGATTATTACCATCTAATTTGGTAAATACATTTGAAACATCATGAAGGAAGTGGTTTTTGGGGTAAAAAAAATCCCTGTGGGTATCAATTGCACCTTATTGAGCCCTCAGTGGTGATGGTTGGTTCATGATGTTGGATGCCTGTCATGATATGTTAGATAAGTTATTGAATAGAGATTCTTTATGTCAATGCAAGAACATGGTTTGCTGTTATTCCTGTTTATATTTTACCTTGTATTCCTTTTTTTTTTTGTACTGAAGAAGTGAGGCTGAATCACACAGTTCACTTATGATAGGAAGTATTGAGAATTTCCTGTAAAGTCCTTCTGAAAACACTAAGGAAAAGCAATTGGGAATTGGTGTGCATGGTTACCTGTGACCTATTTGAGCACTGGGAATTTTTAGCTCAAAAACCCTAAAATTATAATTTTCAATGACAGAGACATCAATATAATGCACTTGTGGTTTGACAACAGCAAGAAGTTTACATCCAGAGGAAAGAAAAAGAGAATGAGCACATGAACCCAGAAATTTGAGTGCTTATAGAAATTTAATTTCTTAAAAACATTGTAGGGTACAGAAATTCGGTCCTCTGTCATTTGGTGGTGTTTTCCTTGGGGCTGATGCTGGCACAGCAGAGCATGAGATGCTTCCAGTCTACTTTAGACTTCCTTTTTTCTCCCCAGTATCAGTGTTTGGCTTGAGAGAGTAAGGACTGAAAAGACTTGATGATGAAAGATAAAAGGGTGTTTTCATGTGTACATAATTATTTACAACAATACTAAAAAGTGCTGTAAATATAAAAATGCTTATACACCCAAGAAAATCTTAACATATTCTTCTCCTTCCTTGAATTTTCCTTGCATTATCAAATAGCTGCATATTTTCTGCTCCCTTTTGATCAATTTTGCCAAAACAAAATTAATATAAAGAAATCCTTTGAACTCCGAAAGATCTGACAGAGGCTTAATCTTTCAAATGCTGAATTTTTAATCTATTAACTCTAACACAAAAAGGAATCAAGAAAGACTTTCATTCTAAATCCAGAAGTTTGTTTTGGTCTTTCTTTTCTTTCTGGTATTATACCAGCAAATACTTTTTTTCCTTGACAAATGTTTTCTAAGATAATGTTACTTGTAACACCCTGCTGCCAATTCTGCCTCCTATATTTTTATAGGACCAAGGAGAGAGAAGGATGTTTTAGAGCCAAGAAATTAGGCCCTTGAAATTAATAAATACAACTTCTGAATCTGCTCCATGACAAGTTTTCTTAAAGCTGTGATTGTGGCCTAGTCTTGGTGTACTCCTATGAATTTTGGTGGAGTAATGCCTTTTCTTGTTTACTTTTTGATTGGGAATGGTTTATGAGATTATTCATTCTGAAAATTCACCTGAGTTCAGATTGCAGAGTAATTTGAATTTAGAACTGAAACTGCATGTATTTCTCAATAAACAGTTGTTTTGAAGCTGCAAGATTTTGTTAGCCTTTGTGGTATGGATATAAAAGGTGCAGGTATTTTTCATTATTTCTCTCTATTCACAGCTGGAGCAATAACAGAATTTCCAGTTCTGCTTTGTGTGTAGCTTTTTTTTGCAAAAACCTCACATTTTTTATAAAGGCAAAACAGCATCCTGTGTTGGGTTGTTCTTGTTCATCTTCTGTTTTGAGATCAAGATTCCTCAACCTGTTAGAAGAAAATTCAATGTTGTGCTGCACAGTAGCATAGCCCTGATGTGTTGCCTTCAGTTGAGGATATGTTAGTTGTTATTAAGAGATCCTTTCCTATGAATAAGACCTCTGGAATTTGTAAAAAATTTGCAAAAATTAACAAGGGAGCTGTTTTCTGCACCTTTCTAAAGGCACAAACCTACTTTTATTTAAGCTTTGCCTTTTAGCCCTAAAATTCTAACACAGAAGTGAAAAAAAAGGGCAATACTCTTATTCTTACTACCCAGATGTATTCTGCATTTTCTAATATATATAGTATTTACTAGTAACAAAACAAAAATAAAGTTAGTGAAAGCATTATTATGGAAAGTCCCATCATATCTCTAGAAGTCACTTTCCCTGCTAGGGTAGGAGGATTATTTGTTGTATTGAACTACACTTTAGTTCTGGAGATAAGACTTTAAAAGTTTAAATTTTAGTTTGCTATTTTTTCCAGTGCTCTGCTTGTTATTGTGACCAATTATTTGGTTATAAACCCATAATTTTTATTGAAGCTTCAAAGTGCTTCATGAGTTGGAAGGCATTGCAAAGAGCAGTTCCCCCAGAGGCAATGTTAATGCTAAATACACAGTGTGAGAAGCATTAGAATGAAATCAGAAATTTATCAAGTCTGTGGATCTCTACTCCAAAAGAATCCAAGGATCAATGGCAGTCAGTGATGGGATTCGTGGGTATTGACCTAATCCCTGGATATTTCAGTGCTGTTTTATGACAGCCATATGTCTCTACAAATGTTCACAATTTAACATGAATATTTTCAATTTGGTATTTATATTGCTTGTGAATGTCAGAGGATGAAATAATTTTATATGAAACAGGAAGCAGAGGAAAAAATAGATGAACAGGAAAAAAAAAGTAGTAAAACTAATGTTTTGGTCTCCTAAGATCAAAAAAATCCTATATTTTTGTTGCTTCATTAAAGGTTATAAAAATCTCCTGGAAGAACACTGAAAAGAAAGGTGTCTGAGAGATCTGAGGTTGCAATGATGGCAGTGAATGACTATTTCTCTTCATGCTAGTGGTATGTGTGCAGATATATTATTTGTCTCAGCATGCTGCAACATTTGGTTTTCTGCTCAATAAGGTGCTTACCAGACATAAAATTCAATCTTCAGGAGTTCTGAAATTGTTTGCTTTTCTTAATCCTATTTCTAAACTAGGTGTTTATGATCTGTGGTTAAAACAAGAGATGGGACAACTTTGGAGCCCTGACCAAATACAGCCTTTCTCATAGTATGTGATGAGTAAATTAGTAGAGAAACTGAATAAATTTGTTTTTTCAGTTTGGTGTCTATTGCATCCTGTAGTTAGAAATAAAGTGGAAAATTGTACCTGTGACATGAAGAGAATGCAGTAGTAAAAATGCTGAGGAGGAGAATACTGGCATTAACTTGGTGCCACAGTGAAATTTGGGTGCCTTTCCAGCATGGCCCAGTGTCACATTTGGGGGACACTTACCTTAGCCCCGATGGCATTGTTTGAAATGAAGTGTTGAATTAGAATGGCTGGATTTGTGTAACTGATCTGGCTTTACAAGGAGTGTTAATTCCCAGAATAACACTCAGATTCTTACATACAGGGTTGGGTTTTTTCTTTGAGTGTGCCCAAAACTGAACTTCCTGGGCCATTTCTGAAAAGAGGAGGTTTTTTCTCTCCATACACTTGCAGTAATTAACAAGAGTGGCAGCTGATGATCTTAACAGTAGATTTTTGCTGCACTTTATGCACTTTGCCTTGGGAGTCTGAAGGGACAATTGATTTCACAGGCAGTTAGGTAACTGCTTTTTCTTAGGTGGAGGGGATTTATTCAGTGTACATGAAAGGAAAATGATTTCTCTTTGCAGTGAGGAGGTTTTTTAATAGTTGGAGGACTGAACATATTAGTACTTCTGGTTAATTCCCAGCTGAGGAGTATGTTCCAGTCACTGCCTAAATATATTGCTTTCTGCTTAATTTTTCACGTCACATTTTACTTCTAATCTCAAAGATCTTTTGTGACCTTAGTCCTGCTGAGCTAAACTTTCATTTCCTCCACATGTCATCCCAGGCCATGTGTTTAAATAGATTAGATTGTCATTTATTAATCATCTGCAAATGCAAATTGAAGATGTCAGGTGCTGGAGCCCTTGCCATCTGTTCCCTAGGGCTCGAAATTCCTGCTCAGGGTATTGGATCAGCAATTCTGTGGATGAGTTGAAAAACCAGGTGAGTACACAACCAATGCATCTCAGGCAGCTTTGCAGGACTGAAGTCTCTTCTCTTGTTGGCCCCTTTTTTCCCCTCTCTCTTTGTACAATGCCTTGCAATTCTCATCATGAAAGGTACTTTCTGAATGTATGTTGAATAGCTAAATACCCAGCCAATTTGTAAAACATCTTGATAATATTTTAAACCTGAATTAGGTTATTACCTTGATTGCATTTGACTAATGTGCCAGCTCATTAGGAAGCTGGTGTTCATAAAGCAAGCATATTATGGTAAAGAGTGAATCAGATTTTACTCACATCTTTTAGAAAGACATGTGCAAGAAGAAGAAGAAGAAAGAATAGTCAGAATCAAAGAGTGCAGTTATTGTCAAATGGTTTTCTTCTGCAATTCAATTTCTGAAATATAGGTTTAAAAAAAAAAGTTCTTATTCAATAAAATATCTCCAAAGCCTTCCTTTCCTCTTTTGCACTTCTGACACACCTCTTTAAGAAAGGAACCAAAACTTGGGGCTTTTATTACTGTGATCAAGAGACCTAGCAGCATGACCTTACTGATCTTAAGTGCCAAGTTTAATTATGAAATAGCAGGTGTAACAGGTGACAGGATGATTGGGAATTTTAAAAGAATAATGGGGAGCTCTGGAGAAACTAGCAGAGGGCTCCTTTTGAAATATCCAAATTAAAAAAAAAACCTGCTAATTTTTCTTCTTACTATTTTAAAAGTGGCTCTTTGGACATTATTTATATGAGGGACTGAAGAAAGTGAAAGGAAGTAGAACATGGCTGACTAACAAAGAGAAAGTAGATGTTCTTAAATATGTCCTTAAGTGATTGGTTTTTTTTTTTTTTTTTTATTTCTTCAGTCCTCCAACTTTGGACTGTAAAGGAGTTCTCTTAGTGCCATGAGGCTGTTCTACTGTAGCTCCACTGTTATTCCTATTCCCATATCTTTGCCTGAAAGCCCCTTAATTTCAAAATTAGAATAATTTGGAGGAAGGGGGTTTACATTTTCCTTTTCAAAAGAGGCTCCTGCCTTTCTTAGCAAACATCTGTATTTCAAACCAAGACACACAAGAGAAAGCAATGTAATTATTCTCCAGGTGACTTCATTAAGAAAAGGTTGGTGGTGCCTGTACATGCAGCACACAGAAGGTTTGTATCAGTTGAACAAGTAAATTGGGAAAGAGCTGTTTCTTTATCTATACCTTCTTTTTCTTTTGGCTACTGCTAAGAGAGAAGGGATGAATGTGTGTTAGAGCTGATTTGATGCTATAGCAGGAAATATCAGTTTTCAACTTCTTGAGGCTTTGAAAATTTATTATTGCCTCTTGCAACAGGAAAGAGTGGAAGAATCATGGCTTGAAAACATTAGGAATGCCATGGAAATGGCATATGGTGGTGGTGTCCCCAGTAGCAGTGCCCATCTGCCAAGTGTTTCTTTAATCCACTAGCATTCCTGTTATGCCCTCATGGTAGGGGTGTAGTTTATGTAACACAGAATTCAGATTGTTTGCATATGGCTTTTTGATGAATGTATCTTCATTTTTACAATGCAGACCTGCACAGGCTCACCTGCCCTTGCTATAGTGATGTTGCTCCATTGATGTTGGACATGTGGGCTAAAGCTCTGATGAATTGAGAAATGGGTGAAAATGTTAATTTCTGTCAGTGTTGCCCATTTCAGTGTTGTTCTTGCAGAGGGTGGTATTGCTGGTAGTGGAGGTATAGCCTAATGAGTTTAATACTGCATTGCTAAGTATTTAATCATGTCATGCTCTGCTGTTCATCCTTAGTTAATAGATGTCACAGACTAATGAAAGTGTCAAGGTTAAAAATGTAGCAAGAGTACATCATACAGGATGATTTCTACTTCTGGAAATAAGTTCATTTTCTTTTCTGTAATTTTTTTTTCTCCTCTCCTTCCACCCTCACCTCCCTTCCCCCATCTTTTAATGTTTTGAGCAAAGTGTTTGTAGAGTTTCTTTCTACCCCTTATATGAGGTTTTGTGACTCTTGTTTTATTAGACAAGAGTCTAAAGGGTATTTACTTAGACAAGAGAAAAATAATGGTTTACTCTAAAGGATTTCTCACTGGGCTACACCACCTGGTCCTCATTTGGTGAAAGGGCAAAGGCTGTAACTGTTCTCCACATAATTTTGTTAGGAAACCCTTGATACTTGTAGAAGTATTATTAGGAATACTCGCAGACATGGCACAAGGAGGAGAACTTGTTTCAGAATTCAGCAGGTAAATGGGGGAAGGCTACTGCTGCTGTTCCTACTTTATCTTCCTTGGTGTGTGAGAGGGTTGATGAGAAAGGCAGATTGAAAAAGAAGTTAAACTTTGTTATTTTCAAACTTTTACTTATGTTACTTAAACTTTGGTCTCTAAAAGAACCCATCATGAAAGGTTATTTCTTTTCTCATTTTTTTAATTCACTGCTAATTTTGAATTGTCATTATCACAATTTGAATTTTTTTTTTTGCTGCCTCAATTTCAAGTATCTCTTCTATACTCAAGAAAGATTATTAAGAATATAATTAAGATTATCTTTGCCTCTGTTCTCCTGTGTTTGTAGTGTTTTGCTATATTTTCTATACATTGAACTTTTAAACATGCGTTCAATGCAAGTGTAGCAATAAGAATGTTATGAAATATGGAAGGCCTGGATGCTGTAAAGAACCTTATCAAGTCTGTATATTATCTGATCATCCATGGCTTCATTTTTTTTCACCCTGACATTGAATGAGGGGAAAAACAGTTACTGTCAGTGTACAAGTCCTCCCTATCCTGTGTCACATCAAAGAGCTCTCTTGATTAAATAAAATTATCTCCTCCTCACAATTCTGGAGTTCTGATGCCACAATTTCTACCTGTTCATTATTTTTTTTTCCTTTCTTTTTTCTTCACTGTTTTTCTTGCAAATGACTTAAATTTGTCTGGCAAGTGTTTCATTGCTAAGCTGGGGAATTCATTAGTTGGATTTTGGTATGGACTGTTAAAATACTGTAATTTCTACAGTATGCTTTTGAGTGATTTGAGACTTTACACATTCTTAAATTGACTAAAGTCAGGTCTTTATTATAGAAACAAGCATAAGAACGGTAGCAGAATTATTCTGCTTTGTCACAGCAGAATAAGTTGGAAGTTTTTT
>WBND01000107.1:934040-967591 GCA_013398595.1 Tychaedon coryphoeus
AACCCCCCAAACATGAGAGGAAGATATCTCTTATTAGAAGAAATCATATAAATAAATTAATAATATGTTATTAAAACTTTTATTAGTGAAACAGGAGTCAAAGAGAGATCACCCTGACACCCCATGAATCCTGTGGAGTTAGATCTGCATTTGTTTATCTTCCCCAAGGTCTGAAAGTGGTAGTTGGTGAGGAACTTGATTTTTTTCAACTCCCTCTGCTACCCAAAACTTTTAACTTCTTAGTAACGCTTGGGACTTTGATATTTCATCTTGTTTTTGCATAACTAATTGCTGACAGTGGCACAGTAGGTTCCTCTTAAAAAAGACTCCCCAAAGTAATGTATTCTTAATATCAAAGCTAAAAATTCTAATGCTATTAGTGCTATTTGCTACTAATGAATTTTTGATTCTAGTGTGTATCTACTGCACATTTATTTTCATCAAGTGGAAAAGGACTATGTACAGGAATGAACAGTACACCACTAATGGAGTTTGGGATAAATGGACCTTTTAGAAATCTAAATTAGTGTTGGTATTGAGCAGATAACATGAAACTGAGAATTCCAAGAAGATGAGGAACAGTAGTTGACATATCACAAATTAAGAATGTTTTCCTTTATTGTCCACTTGATACATCCAGGATTCAGAGATTTCGTGCAAAAAGTGGTGTTACCACTCAGTATCTTGAAATCATTGAAATATATTTTTAGGATAGGACTTTTTTACATTTTTCTGTCATTTTTTAACCAATGATGGGTACAAATTATAGACCCATTGCATAATTGCCAATTTGATGACTGAGAGGCATTGCTTTAGTCAATGGAAAACTTAAAAACTTCAGGAACATAAGGAAAATGTTTTGTATATTCTTCCTTGTATCTTCCTTGCACTCTGCATAGCCAGTTTTCTTTTCCTGCCAGTGTTGTCATTTTTATTTCTTTAGATATTGCTGTGTTCCACATTCTGTTCTCAAATACAGGGAATGAAAGAAATATCATTTATCCCTAAGGGAAATAAATTATTCGGGGAGGGGAAAGTAAGGTGTGGGTTTTAGTTACATGATCCTTGCAATGTGTGCATCACCCTACCAAATGATGGTGCAACTTTAATCTTTTGGTACTTTTGGTGCTTTTTTGGGACTTAAACCTCCAGAGCTGTGTTTAATTTGCTGTGAAACAAGAGTGTGAGACAAAAAATCAGTGCTGCCAAGGAAAGATTAATCATGGGTAAATGTTTCAAATACTGGAAGGATAACTCTGTGCTTGTGTTCCTGATTTCAATCTGGAGTGATTTCCCCCCTGTACAATTAGCTGAACCAAAAAAAGGCAGAGAAGTTGGTAATGGAGGTGCCAGCTCACTGAAATGTGGAGCTGCAGTGTCAGTGTCTATGAAGAGCAAGTGAAGTGTGAAGGATGAGCTGGAGCCCCAGCAGACACTGGTTATGAAGAGGTGTCAGAAAGGAAGCACAGGGTGAAAGGGTTGAGAAAGATTTACCTGCAGTGTTTTTGTTGCTCTGCTATGATCTTTAGAACCTAGCAGGTGTGCCTGTCACATTCTGGATTTTTCACTCCAGGCTATCAGAATGTGAGACTAATTTCACGTGTGTGTGTTCTCCTCTGGCTTCTCATCCTGCTCCTGTGCATTGTTATCTTTGAGCAGCAGTGCCTCAGCAGGCAGAGCAGGACACAGCTCTGGAAATCTGACACTGTGCTGGAACACATGCACACAGCAAAGGGGATTTTTTTTGGAACAATGTGATTCATTTTAGCAAGTTAAATATCACCTTTCATCTTTTTCTGCAGTTTTTGGGGAACAAAAAGCTTTACATAAACTGTAGGTGTGATGTGAGAAAGCGTGTATGTGTATATATATATATATATGCTCTGAATAAGCAGCTTGGTGAATAAATGCTAAAAATGCTGTTCTGAATACTTGGAATTACAAAGAACAAGAGAGTTTGGAATTATTATTTTTAAAAACAGTAATAAATTTTGATACATATGTTAAGATATTCTTTCTACTTCATGTGCTAAAAATGTGTGAGTTTTGTCTTCTGTAACACAGGAAATCCAGAGCTACTTGGTATGTGCCTTTTGAAATGAAAATGAGCAGCATTACTTTGAATGGTAAGAGGGATTTTAGATTTTTATATATATCTTTTGTTCTGGTACTTCCAGTATTATAATGTCATCAGATAAACTGTTTTCTGCATCTAATAATAAGATAGTCCATAACAGAGCTGGTCAATGGTTTCCAAACATGTTCCTTAGCAAATTTAAATATTAAGCTGCCTGTTATGAACATTTCTTAAGATTCACTTGGCTTTAATTGCTCTTGTTTCACCATCTTTCTGCTTGACCAGACATTGACACTTGTGACATTGGCAGAGGTTGCATGTATTTCTTGACAGTGAGGACAAGAAATAAAGGAGGAGTCTGGATTTTTTCAGCATGACAATTCATATTCTTTGACATAAAAGGTGTTTGATACTACGAGATGCCTCTAAAACTTGAGGAAAAGATCCAAGCTTTCTCACCTCAAGAGTAGGATGTGTACAGATTTTGAAGAGGAAGTAGCTGTTTATCTATGAAAATCTATAAAAATGTCAGTTCTGTGGTTGTTACCTTCTCTGAAGGGTCTCTTTTCCTCAGACTGCCTTACAAATTAGTCACTTCATTATCTTCCTTTTCCCTACCAGAAAAGAACACCAAAAAAAAGCATAGGACAGAACATGAGAAAAAAATGAGTCATTCTGATTGAATGAATGAAAAATAATTCCATAACTTCTGGAGCTTTTACCACAAGAGGTACATGGAGGTATTATGCATTATTTCTAATTGAACTGAAATTCTTGCTCTTTGATTTCATTTTCCCTTTGTTTGCTGCCCAGCTCCAGTTTGGTTGCAGTAGCTGTGCCAAGACCCTTCAGAAGTTAAACCTGAGCTGCAAATTAAATAAAATTTTTACTGGAGGGGGTGAGAGCTGTTCTATATTCTGGAAACAATCTGGTCAGCTAGGAGAGGTGTAGTGTTGGAAGGAATCACGTGGTTGTGAGATAAATTTCAGAAACTTTCCCTGGAATCTTCTTCAAGACTCTTGAGCTTTATGTCACAGCCCTTATCTTTAGGGGACTTTTACCTCTATTCTCTGATTTTGTGTTAAAACTCCTTTGGGTGAAATTTATTTTCTGTGTCCATGCACAGAGCCCAGCACTGGAGAGTTTCCCCTTGCACAGGGCCTAGAGTTTTTTGAATAATTATAAGTTTGTGGGGTCCTTTAA
The DNA here is from genome assembly GCA_013398595.1 of Tychaedon coryphoeus. Classification (NCBI taxonomy): domain Eukaryota; kingdom Metazoa; phylum Chordata; class Aves; order Passeriformes; family Muscicapidae; genus Tychaedon; species Tychaedon coryphoeus. Next base: position 937,321 of record WBND01000107.1, read on the forward strand.
TCTACTTCAGAGACCTTTAGAACTGCCCAAAACCCTCTGGGATTGCAGAAAGATCTTGGAGAAGAAAACCCTTGAGGGAGTGCAGTGTTTAACTTGTGAACAGTTTGGCTTTTCAGTTTTTAATGGGCTTTTTTAAACTGACGTTCACGAATTAAGAAATGTATTTTAATCACATTTCTTACTTTGTTAAAACCCCCTGTTAAGTCTATTTGCATTTCTGAGTAAGTCATAGAAGGATTAGATGCTATTTTCTTACTGTGCCTTAGCTCTGCATTGTGTGTTTGAAGTAGGAGTGTGACAAATGCTTAAAATTGAAAATTCCTCTGAAAAGGAATTACTGAGTTGTTGTTTCCTTTTTTAACTTTTCTTTCTGCATGCTCAGGAGATCTCCTACTCCTTTATAACAGTCAATTGTATTTATATCTGTAAATGGCAACAGCTGTGTCATCCTATTACAATCCTGCCTGAGAAACTGTCTCTCCACCAAGGCAAGGTTCGTGGTGTTTGAGAAAATGTCAGCTATAGAAAATGTTTCTGTAGGCAAATGTCAGTGGGATATTAAAATGGTCTTGGTGGACAGAACAAGAGCATAATGCTTGCCAGTTTCTAAAGTCACACTGAACTCAAAAAGGTATTGCATTTCTTTTTCTCATCCTCACCTCAAAGTTGCTTGTTGTCAGTGAATTTTAATTCCTTTTTGTAAAGATGGATGTATTTTTCCCATAAGAACACACAGCTGAGTAGCTGGTAGCTGATCTCCTTTTCACACAAAGAAACTCTCATTGACCAAGCTGATTCCTCACTTTAAGGTTTTTCCTTTTTGAAACCTTGAAATGAGTATTTATTCCATCTGTGACTGGATGAACCTGTGATTTTAGCTTAGTGCAGGAAATTTAAATCACATAAAGTTACCACAGTATGTAAGGACCAACAGTGTTTTTATTCCCCTCAATTCCTGCCTTCTTAAGAGGAACAGTTAAATTTCCTCAATCATTAGCTCCATTAATTAATGGATATAATAGCTTGATGTTCCTCCCTTAAGTATTCTAGAGCAAAGCATGTGGTTTCTTAATCTACATTTTGGTCAGTTTGATCACTGATACAACACTGGCTGTGGTAGGGTTTTGAGATTCAATTCAATTCTAACAAACAAATATTTCTTTTTTCTGCTTTTTAACTCTCTCCATCCTAAAACCCTCCTTCATTGTGTTTGCCCAGCAATGAGTGCTTTGACTCAATTTTTGGGACAATGCCATTATTCTCCTGTTGGGGTTTTTTTTTGTTTGCTCCACACCCCATCCCCCTGCAATCCCTTAGGTCAAATGGAAGGGGCAAAAGGCAGCAGCATTTGTTCCTTCCTGTCACCCTCACCTCTTGCAACTCCAGATCTCAGTCTAGAGGTGTAAACAGAGACTGAGATGATCTGGCTGATTTTCAAGGTAATAGGAAAATTCAACCTTTTTGCTTAATTTACTTCAACCTTTGAGTTTTAGATTTCCTTCAAGATATACCTCAAGGGTAAAAAGATTTTCAAAACCACTGACTCTGATGCTCCTTACTTGATTTAATAAAAAAAAAAAATTAGATCCTTTTTGAGCATCTTCAAAGTGTGGTTATTAAATCAGAGTCTTTTGTAATAAGCTGAGCTCTGAAATAGTTTGGCCACTGCAAGCTGATTGTGCCACTTAAGTCAGATCATCAATCAGAGCTCTTTGTTCCTTCCCTCATTTATCTGTTTCATTGAAAGCTGTGCTGAATGAACCTTGTGCTTCAGATGTCTTCTGACCTGCAAAAGGTAATGAGAACTTTTGTTGGCCACTTTGATCTCTTGGAGATTCTTTCAGCTCCTTTGAAGCTCTGAAGGTTCAGATCTCCAGATGTCCTCTGGAGCAAAGGGCTGCCTTTGTGCTGTTGTCACATTTTTGTCTGACTTCTTGTCCTGGAACTCAGTTTTTCTGCAGGTTGTGGCCATCTGGGCAACTTCTTGTTTTTGTCTTGCAAAATGAAGGGAAGGGTACAGGGTATTCTCTTAATCTCTCTCACATTATTCTGGAATGCCTGTTGTTTTCCTTAATTTATTTTTTTTAATGTGTCCCTCAAGCATTCATTGAGGTCTTTTGAGAATTTTAGTGCATACAAGGTTTGTTTGGGTTGATTTTCTCAGGCAAAAAACTACCAGGAGCAGATCTCAGTGAGCAGGAGGGGGAATTCTAGACCTAGGTAATTCAGCCAATTGTCAATACACCAAGTCTAGCATTTACAAGACAGATGTAAAAATTTATGATAATTATATTATTTTTATCTGAATTTACCTTGGCATAGTAACATAATTTTAAATATCTGACATAAATAATTTAACAAAAAAATTAACATTTTGTGGAACTTCTTAGGTAACTGAGCAAGAAAGCTATAACTGAAACTGGAATTTGGTCTCTCCACCACCTGTCTTCTATAGTGAAACTCTATTAAAATAAACGGTTTTCATACTGTGATTGCTAAGTATTCATTTTAATGGTGCTAATAATAAAACTTAAATGGGTTTGAAGGAAAATGAGTGTCTATCCAGCAGAGTTCCAACATTACCTCAAGCAAAGGAAACAAAAAAGAATAAATCAAAACCCATAGACTGAGCTTCAAAATAAAGTTTAAGTGAATATTGCTTTTAATGATTTGGTAAGAGATACCTTATTATTACTAAAAAATAAGTGCAAGGGTGATTTTTTTTTTTTTTAATGCACACCTGCCTGGCTGGGATAAAACCTAAATGTTTTGGGGAGGAGAAATTGCTTTTTCATGATTGTACACCAAGTCCAGCACGTGGATTCCATATGTGATGTTAATCATCACCTGTGTGCTGTGAAATGGTACATCTCCAATATGACATGCAACTAATAAATCTGTGTAGAAATCTTATTTATAATTCAGTAATTATCTAACAATAATTAATTGTTAAATAATGAAGTAATGAAAAAATAATATTACCTCTTTTAACATAAGTAAAAAGTAATCTAGTATCCAGTGATAGAAATATCCTCAAATAATCAGCAAAAATATTTCCTGCTCTTGTCATTCCTTTCCATTTTTGCTCTTTTCTTCTGTTTTTATAAATTTTATTTTAAATGCAAGTTCTCCCCTCAACTGCATAATCATTGATTGATGTTTTAAATTTTATTTCAATTAGAAAATGTCAAATCAGTCTCACCTTATTCAAAGTGCTGCTTTTCTTTACACATAAACATCTCAAATATGCTGCATAAAACCTTTCTATAGCAGCTTCTTTTGTAGTGTATTCTGGGCCCTGGTTCTCCTTTAATGTGATTATAATTAGTTGTAAGGAAGGTTTCTCTTCTCAAATCCAAGCTAATCCAAGAAAATTGTCAATGTGGAAAAGTTGTTTATCAGAGTTAATTTTGAATTGCAGTGCTAAACATCTTTAAAGCTCTTGTATATGATCTAAGACATTAAAAAAAGAGCAAAACACTTAGGTAATTTCCATTTTAAAAGGTGGCAATAAACCAAGGTCCCATTATTCAGAGATTTGTTACATTGGAGAACATCTGAGAACACATTTTCTGGTGGAAAAGATTTTCTTTTTAAAATTCTAGTAGCTGAAACATTGAACTGATGGGAATAAATAGCTTATTTGTCTCCAGTGTCCAAATGAACTGTGTGGAAAATCTATTTTGACTAAACAAAGAACAGCTGGTAAATAATGTGGTTGCATTAAGGTGACAGTGATAGTAGTCACCACATAAAAATGAGCAGTGTGCTGAATTTTTCTGAGCTCTTTGTGCTGTAGTCTGGGAGAAGAAATACCTCAAGGGAATGAGAGTGAGCACCTTAGCATTGCTTTTATTTCCTTCCCAAAAACTGGACTTGCTGTAAAGATACATGTAAAGGAGAGAGTGCAATAACTCATATCAGGTAATGATTATTTAGAGAAAACATCAGCCTTGTCATTTCTTTTGGAAATTCTTAATAAATACTTAAAATGAAAATGTTGTTGAGTTACAGAAATGCAAGAGGTCTATAATGCCAATACTGAATTTTTAAAGGCTATTTTGTACCTTGCTGGCAGCACTTGGCACAATTTTAAGCTACCATTAATTGTCTGGTGCTTTGGTTCTGGATACTTCTCCATTTTGAGGGCAGACATTCACATACATTTGCAGAGAGAGAAGTTTAATAGAACATGGAACAAAGCTCCTTGACATAGCACAAACAGGTTTTTTCCTCCAGTTTCCCCTTGAAAGAAGGAAAAAGGACAACTTGAAGCTGAGATTAATTTTCATAGGTTTGTTTCCTGTTGAGTGTGAAAACCAAAAGAGAGGCCTTTGAATTCTTTACAGGGGTCCCTAAGCCCTGATTCAGGGATGAGACAAGAAAGAAACAGATTTTTTTTTTCTGGTTCTTGAGGTAACTGTGGCTAATCCTAGTTACTTCAGGATTGAAATTTAGCTACCAGGCAGAACCAGATCCTAAAGACCTGAGCTTTACTTTTAAGAGCAGTTGAAAGCTTGATTGAACAAGGACTGAGTAAAATAAAAGAATGACCCTGAGATTTCTCGATGAAGTTTTTCAGCCAGCCTGAACTCTGTGTGTGCAGATGTAGTGATTTGGAACAAAATTATCCTGTGGGCAATTGTTCACTTGTCAGGAGCTTGGAGGAGTCCACACAGGGGTTTTTGCCAGGCCTTGCTTGGCACTGATTTTTAAATGGTGCTGAGGATGTATCCAGGCACCACCCAAAAACTGCAATTCTGGGAATATAGGAATAGGAAGATTTTAATGTGTGTTTTGCAGTGTTAGTTTGTTTTCTCTCCAGTTGGATTTATACAGTTTTCAGGTGTCTCTGGGTTTGGTTATTTCTGGAGTGCTTTGTGGGAGGGAAGAGGGCAAAAGGCAATTTCATTGTTCTTTGCTTTTAAAAACTTGTAAGTAATGTGCTGTAAAGAATTTTGCATTATGTTTGCTCCATTACCCTTTGTCTCTTGTCTTTCCATGGTTGGAGAGTGCTATAAAAATATGCTAATAGAAATTTTATTAATTTGATATTGGATGTATCTGGGAAAAATTCACTACCTTGCAGTCAATTTTTTTTTTTTAATACTTGAATACTACTGATGTGGAACAAGAATAACTTTGGTTTTTGGAACAAATAGTATGCCTTCATCTTTTATAAGTGGGGAAATATTGTAGGGCTTTAGAATTTAATTGCAATCTGGTGCTCAAAGTTATCTGAGAAGGGGTAGAGGGTTATTTTTGATAAGACCTTTTTAACCTCTGAAGTTCTCTATCACATTATTGTACACTTTCTCACCTCCCTGGATAGCCTAAAAATAGTTGGAGTTTTTTCTGGCTTGAGAACTGTTGCTGAATATTGCCCAGCAGTGCTTCCTACAAACTCCTCTTATTTTGGTTGCATTGAAGTTTTTGACCATCCTAATCTTTGGTGTGAGCAGACTGAGTGTTGCCTTGATAGCAGGAGGCCCTTGGTGCCAGCCCAGTGTAGATTTCCTGCCCTTGCTCTGTGTGATGATTAAGCTGTGATTTTGGGAATTCTGGCACCCCCCTGCACATAGGGACAGGCACACAGCTGGGAGGCTCCAACAAGCCCAGGTTCTTACTCCATTTGATGGATGTGTGCACCCTTCTCTGTTAAAAGCCTGTGAATTTATACCAGGTCACAAAGAAGCTGAAATCCAAACCCCAAATCTAGGTGCTTTCTGCTGGAGTAAGTATTGCCTTGATAATCTGCACAAAATCAAAGGCTGACACTCCTGAAATGGATCAAACTGGTTTTTAGGCACCTTGGTCCTGGAATTGTTTTTGATTTAGATCAGAATACCAGATGCAGCAGGCAATTAACTCTGTAGCAGAGCCATGGACTTTATTACTGTGACCCAGATGAAATCTGCTCTGGCACAAATCTGTATTCTGCAAGCCTAATGTGAATAAGTGCTTTCAATTCCAGAATAGACAAGAGAAATAACAAGGACTTATGAGTGTAAATATGTTGTTGGGTTGTGGACCACAATAAACCAATAAATCTAGAGTGTCCTTTCACTCAAATGTGATTAAGTAAATTAGTGAATAATATGCTAGATTAATTCTCAGAATCATTTCATTCTCAATTAATGTATCCTTAGTCTGTTGAATAACATTTGTTTCAGTTCCTATTTTCTCTGTAAAAAAAAAAAAAGGTAACAATATCTCTGTAGGTATTTTTAAAAATGCATTGATATCTGTCTGTGAAGAGTACTATTGAAACAAAAGTCTTTTATGGATTATGTATCATATCTTTATGATTTATTGTTACACGGGCACAAAAGCCAAACAGAATGGCATAGCTTATATTGTTCTTGACTTGTGGAAAAGACAGATGCTGCCAGAGGTACCCTTGGTACATAACTTCATTATTTTGAGTAACTTCATGAGTGATTCCAAGGGAAATAATCTTCACTCTTTAATACAGTAAATGTATTTTGCCTTTCTTTCACAGAATCATGGAAGGGCCTTGGTTGGAAGGAACTTTAAAGCTCACCCTGCCATGGGCAGGGACACCTTCCACTATCCCAGTGTCCAGCCTGGCTTTGAACATTCCAGGGATCCAGGGGCAGCCACAGCTGCTCTGGGCACTTGTGCCAGGGCCTGCCCACCCTCCCAGGGGAGAATTTCTTTGTATTATTTAATCTCAAGCTACTTTCCTTCAGTTTAAAGTCATTTATGTGCCTCTTAACATCTGCTTGGTTAAGAAAGTTAAGCAGTTAGGGTCCACTAAGAAAATTACATAGTGTATCATTATTTCTTGGAAGACCATGACCGTACTTTTTTCTTCTTTCAGTTCATCATCATAATGCTGTCTAATTTTCATAAAGTTCTTCAGGGCAAGTACTTTCCTTAGAGGTAATTTTTGTAACTTGAAGATACCTGTTATTTAAATCAGCAGTGCTCAATGAGTAGATATTTTCTGTGAGAAAACACTGAAAAAGGTTCTTTTAAAAGAGAAGATCAGAGAAATGTACAAAGTTCCTGCTTTAAAAAAAAAAAAAAGACAAGCCTGATAAATTTTTTTTAACTTTTGTTTGCCTTTTCATTAGAAAAAATCAGTAGCATTTAGTTTCAAGTAAGGCCTTCAATTAGTATTTAACTGACTATAAGTATCTAATTATATTGCAATTAATTCTTTATCTCAATCACTTAATTCAAAGTGGAACTGAATAACCTTGGGTTTGGGTAAGTTTGAGACAAGTAATCAAAGTAAAAGTCTGATAGCAATTAAAATCAAGATAGATACACCACTCTGTAGGTATGGACTCTGAGAGCTGTGTAGCTGCACACAATTTCAGCATGGACACTGGAGTGGGTAAATAGGCTAAACTTCATTTTTTAATGTAAACCTGGTGCCCTCAATACTGCTCATATGTTGTGAAAAATCTGTTATCACAGCAAATCACGTTAAAACCCTTGAAGTAATCAGCAGATTATAAATGAAATGAAATGCAATCACCTGACATTTTTATGTAGACTCTGTGGTAGCCTGGAAGAGTTTCATTTACTTTTGCCATTTTCTCTGCCCCCAAACAGTAGCAGAAGCTTTCTGGTTTGGAAGTGAAAACAGAATCAAGTCTATGAGGCTCCAAATACAGGTCCTAAGCAGAGATTTCATTCAGAAATAACTTGAGAGATTTCCCTTGTGCCTGGAGGCTCTGGAGGAGCTGCCCTTGGCCCCTTGCCTATGGAAATGAAATTTTCTGCTGCAGTTGCTGCTTTCCTGTCACACTTGGGGTTAAATCTCAAGAGCAGGCAGCACTCAGGAGTGCAGTAGGTGATGTGACATGAATTATTGCTGTTGGACTTTGGATTCTTTCTGGCCTGTAAGAGGATGGGGAGAAAGTTTGTGTGATTGTGCATGATTTTAGTGTGCTGAGGCTCTGCAAAAAGCAGAGATGAGGATGGTTTGTGCCATGGGAAGCAAAATGATGATGCTTTCAGGGAGCTTCAAGTCTCACTGGGTTTTGTGGCAGTCATGAGTTTGCCCTGAAAGAGGAAAATCCATCTTTAAATACCAGGTTTTTCTTTAGTATGGAGAGTTTCCTTGTGGTTGTGGGATAAAGGTTCTGATTCCAGTTTTTAAAAGTTTTGAGTTGCAGCCTGTCAGCTGTCATGATGAGAAAGACCCTGAATTTTATTTATCTCTATTAGAAAGAAAGATGCTCTTAATCTACTTTGGTGTTTTGGTGCAGTTAGTGTGAAGAACAAGAAAATCATAACATCAGCTACCTTTGACTCTGGAACATTGCTGCCAGCTACAAAAATGCCCAACTGGATTTTGACTTCTATAGTTGAAGACAGCATTTAATCAGTGCCATCACTTCACTGAACTGATGTGATGAGTTTCTTTGCATAGTCAATAAAATACTGTAGATAAATGTAATGATAGTATTTTCTTCAACTCTGTGTTGGTTTTGTTTTTGTTTTTTTTTTTTTTTTAAAGGAGAGCAGACAGAGAACAGTTTGAGTTCTCCTTAAATGGGTGCCTGGTTTTGATTTTGGTTTTCAATTGCATCTAGACCTTGGGATTTTTAAGTCATCTGTATATGTGAAATAGGCAACCAAATGTTTATTTATATGCAATATTTGTTTTGTTTTTTTTTTTTTTTTTGCAATGCAAACATGAATGAGAAATCCAATGGCAATTTTATATCAAAACTCTTAAAAGATAACCCAAATATTTTACAGTATTGATAATTGCAGAGCAGTTTTTCAACACAGTACTCATCTGCCTGCTGTGCTTTTGCAATCCAGTCTTGGCAAAATGGACCTAAAATGGAAAAATATTTGAGTTAAAAGCCCATTTCTTCCATCATGCTAAAGTTTTTCTGCTGTGGAAATATAGTGGCAACTTCCCTGAGTGGTGCAGAATGTAAATGATGATGCTCAAGCCCTTCCATGCAGGGATCCTGATGAAAAGCTGCTGTTCAAATATTGTCAAGAAATTGCTGCTGTATGTTGTGGATATCAAATATCTTTACTGGCTGTAAATTAGCGAACATCCCATGTTCTGTTACATTAATTGCAGATAATTCTTCTTAAGGATAGCATTTGTTAATGTATTTATAGTCCATTTGTTTTAATAAATACCAGTTTTACTTCACTGTTTGTCTGAAAAGCAAGACTTGAATGGGCTATAAATCTGCTGGGTTCTTCTCTGCACATTGTGACTGCCAACATTGTGTTAAAGAGAAGAAAGAGAGCTTGTCTTTTATGGTGGGCTTTTTTTTTTTTTTGTGTATTTCTTTTTTCTTTTTTTTGGTGCTTGTGCTCTTTTTCCCCACTCCAAAAATCCAGATGTATTTATTTAAGAGAATGGACATGTGTGTGTGTATATGCTAAATGCTTAGTAAGGAATGTTTGCACTTATTAATTTTATTCCAGCTCTGTTAACATTGGTAGAAGACAGATATTATTACTTTTCTTGTAGAATCTTTTAGGAACCCATAAATCTTAGATAACTAATTTACTGCCTGGATTTCCTGTATGTCCTTCTATCACTGCTGTGGGCTGTCCTGGGGGAGATTCTCCTTTCATTCAATAGAAAACATCAGTTTTGTTGTTACTGTTTTTAACCATAAATTTTGCTCTCTCAAAGCACTGTATGGACTGATCTGTGTGAATATTTGGGCTCCTTTCTTGTCTCATTTGCCAGTTTTTTAGCAGGTTTTTTTTTTCCCCCCCTGAGGTAAGATTATATTCTTGCATTTGCAGCTGTTCAACAGATTGACATTGAGGACCAGGTACTCGAACTCTGAAATGAAAATAACCTCTCCTGAGAAGGCAAGAGATTGATATCTGTGTAGATATTACTGTTCATAACACAGTACTATCTTCACCTTGGAAAAATTGCCTTCCTCTTTTTTTTCTGTTGCTTTGTGCCAATGAGCACCTGTTAACATCACACAAAGTTCACATGATACTTTATCTCTGCAACCTATTGCAAAATGATAATGACCAATGCTGCAGATATGCAATTAATAGCTCTAAGAAAGTAATTGAGAAGTAATTTTCCAGGGAGTCACCAAGTTTAAAAAACATGGGGGCTTATTTGAACTTGGAATTTGTTCTGCAAATCTGGTCTTTAGGTAGGGCTGCTGTAAATTTTCACAGTGGTATCTTGGCTTTGTGATTAAATTATTAATTACCTGATCATAGATAAAAGGGCCTATATGCATTTTACTCAGCTTTGCTTCTTTACTCATTTCAGTAATTTTTTTGTTGTTATTTTCAATTTTGAGAATGTTTGTTTTTTGTGTTTTACAGTTTTATGTTCATTAATCAGTTCATAATCACTGCAAGGGGTGCTGGGAATCAAGGATAGGGTCCTTTGTTGGAAATATCCAGACTTGGCTTTACTGTTTTCCCACTGTAGTCACTTGGCACATCTGCAGAGCAGAATGAAGGTGAAATTGCAGACAGAGTTTTTGCTGCTAATGCTCACCCTGCTAGCTTGAATTTCAGGGTTCTGCTAACAGCCAGGTTACAAACCTGAGAACTGCACTGAGGCTTTTCCTCTGCAGTTGGACCATTTGTGCTGTTAAAGTTTAAGGATATTCAGATTTTAGAGGTAAATTTTGGTTTGGGTGTGACAAATATATTCAGGACTGAAATGCTGTTAACTGAATAATACAGTGTGTACAAGTTAGCACTTGGTAAAAATACCTTTCTGGGTGTCAGCTGGGTTACTTTAGGTCCAGTGTTCAGGGGATGCTGCAGTTTTGAACTTCAAATTGGCATATTGCTTTTAGAAGAGTGTTGCTCTGTGTGCATTTGATATAAAATAGCTGAAAGTATTTGTGTGACACAAGCAGAAAATAGCATCATGTGCATGTGGTACAGACTGCTTTGGCTCATTGAGTTCATATCTTGGCACCTGATAAATCAACTCACATGTTCATGTTCTTTAAGTGCTGCATGGTAAATTAAACAGCCAGGTTCTTCAGAGTTTTCTGTATGAAATTAAAATTTTCTACTCTGTATCTTGTTTAAGAGTCTCCATTGATCTAATTGGAATGCAGAGATACAGCTGCAGAAAACTTGGGCTGGGAGAGTGCCTCCATCTGCCTTTCTTACCTAGAAGGATTAGTATGTTGTTACTCAAAGGGGATAAATATCATAATTAAGAATTTTCAGTCAATTGACTTCTCGACTCTTGACTTGTATTTGAAGCTTTCTCACAGGACTCTGTCTGTGAAACACTTATTTTTGCTGACTATTTATTTGTAGCCTTTCTGTTTATCAGATGTGGGGTTTTGGTGTGTATTTGTGTGTGTTTAGGGTTTTTGTTTAGGGTTGGTTGGTTGGCTTTTATCCCTTCTATTTTAGAAGGGAGACAGAAGTGTGGAGGTAATAGAAAATATTCTGGAGTGTGTTCAGGTTTCTGTCATAGCCAGGGCTGGCACTGTATTTACTGGGATGTCTGTCCTGGATCCAAGGGATGCTCTGCAGTGTCCTGGTCCTGCTTACTTGCCTCTACCTCTGGCACAGAAGGTGGAAAAAAGGAGAAGAGTGATACCATATCAAAGAAGGAAGCTCTAAAATGTTCCCCAGTTCTGAAATAAATCTACCCTGTTATTTTACAGTAGAGTATCAAAATATTAAAAGAACTGCTGGTGGGTCTTCAGAGATATCAACATTTTATTCTGTAAGGTTTACAGAAGGAAAAGTATTACATCCTGCTTTTGGCACAATGGAAAATTGAATAATACAGGGGGAAACAGTGCAAGCACTTGTCACTTTGCTTCTAGGTATTTTTAGGCAGTTTCCTTCTTAAATATAACTAAGCTCCCACCATTTCATATTAGGTTAATAAGTAATTGCAATGGAGAGCAAGGAGGCTGGTGAGTAGTGATTAAAACGTGGTTGGTGCTGTCTCCATTACCCAGATGAATAGCAATATTCATTTAAAACCTCAAATTCCTGCAGGAGATTATTTTCCAGTGTTGTGTTTTCTTATCTCGAGTCACTTCATTATTAGCATCTCAGACTTGTTAATAATTTGGATTCATGTGTCTAAGAACAAGGAGCTCAATAAAAAGAACATTTATTTCCATGTGCAAATCGCCCCCAGGCAGACAGGGAGGATTCCTTGGCAGAAGAAATGATGCATTTCCAGTTAAGGATGGCAAAAACATCAGGCTTAGGCAGTAGGGTCTCTTGTACCTGCCAATTCATAAAAGTTTTTCATGAAAGGCAAGTGTTTGGGGGAAAATGTACACTTAAGATGTGGTAGAAGGAATTTTGTGGAGGATATGGCTTCTTTCATTTAATTTCTACAAGCACATTACTGACCTTTGAGCTGGTGTCACTCAGCTGAAACCCCCTCTCTGTTGCATGTTTATGAGTAAATGCATAGAAGCCCTTTGGGATTTAGTTTTCTTGCTGAAATGTCAATGAACTAAACATGCATCCTTTTCATTTGAATGAATCTGCATTGTCTGATAAAGGGGAAAGGGCACTATTTAACTGTGGAAGTTCTGCTGTGGTTAATTACAATGCATGTATGGATCCAAAACTGAAGGTTTTCATGTCAAAGATTGGTTAGAAGCATTTGCTGATACCTTAAAGGGTTTGAGGATGTAGCAGCTGCCTTGTGCTGTGTACCCTTCTTGTTTCCACACTGTCATGGGGAATGCAGCAATCCATCACATTTATTTAGATGGAACAATGGCTATTCCAACAGTTTTATAACCATCCTTTATATTGTTATAGCCAAGGCCATTTTGTCATGAGCTTTTCAATTCCAGAGCCAGTGCCCATCATTTATCTGCATAACTAAAACCAGTGGTAAGCACAATTCTGCCACAGTGAGACTGATAATGGTTTCTGTTAAAGTCTTTTTAATGATTCAATTTGAAGCAGTGATTTCCAGAGGAAGCAAACTCCATTTGTTAGGGAACTTTCATTTTAATTCTTTTTATATGAAAATAGTAGCAGAGAAAAAAAAAAAATTCTGCTTTTAAAATTTTCCAGGCTTGCAAAATAGCAGCATGTACAATAGGAATGTGTCCTAATGTTGTCCCCAAAACAAAAGCTTTGTTTGTGGAATAAGATGAGGTGACTACAGATCCTATGGCCTCTTTCCTGTTCTAAGAAAATTCCAGGCTTTTAGATAGTGCATAAATTAGCTGACATTACTGCCATTGCTTACATGGTTTTAATTGTGTCTGCAGTTCCACTTTACCTCAAATTGGAGAAGGCTCAAATGACTCTCTGTATAAAGAGTTTCCCTCTCTGCTGCCACAGAGATGAGACCTGTGCTGAGCACAGGAATAAACATGGGAATTTGTGTCTGTTCCTTTGAGTTCCTACAGGTGGCAGATGTTTTCTGGTGCAAGCAGCCCACCTTTGCACTTCCCCTTCTATCTCCATACTGAATTGTTGGCAGGTTCTTCTGATCCTATTTTTTAGTTCTGTGCAAGCATATGAAACATTTAAAAAGGAGAAAATGAATACAGAAACATTAATGAGAAGCTTATATTCATGTGATGAGAAATGTTAGTTATATAATGCATAATTTGCTGTAAGTCAGGAAATGGAATGAGAGCAGTGCCCAAACTTGCCTGTGAACAGTGCATGACTGGAGATGCCTGGGCTGCAGCAAAATAAGTCCCAAATGTTGTTCTTTTTAAATTCATTGCTGTGGATAATGTGGAGCACTGAGGTTTCCATCTTGAGAACAGATCTTTGATTTTAGAGGGCTCATGCTCAGACAATGGAGTCAAAATTCAAGTGTTTAAAGTTTTCATTATGTATAGCAGCCACCTTAGGATGACTTTTTTTAATAAATAGAACAAAGTCTATATGATAATACTATATATTTGAATATTTTAATGATTTGGTAGAGCTTTGCATGGAATTTCTTACATGGGTAAATCGTCCATTAAACCCTTTCTACTTGCTTTATAAACCTGAAAAAATTGCCTGAAGATCTTTCCAACATTAGAAAGCAAATGACTGGGTCAGATTTCTGTGGTGGCACAGACCAACCACGTTGAAGCCTTGGATTGTCTGAAGGCAGCTTCTGAACTCTGATGGTTTTGAGTTCCAGATTTTGGATTTGGGTTTTTTTAATGGGGTTCCAGGCTTAGTGAACCAAGGCAAGTAACTTAATTATAGATCATATATAAAAGACAAAGTCTTCCTCTTCCCAGGGGCCTGTTTCTAATAGTTTCCTGTATTTAGGTTGCCACATTTTGAGGTGACTAAAAGAAATTTGTTATTAGAGGCATCATGGCATGTCTTAAATCTACTTTAAGATTTGCAGGTATCTCCCAAGTAAAACTAAGAGGATCATTGCCTTCCCTTTGTGAGGGTCATAATTATTTGTAAAATGGAGTGTGAAAAACTTACTGGATTTTTGAGACACTACTCAGCAGACTGGATAATGAAATCCCAGTGAACCCTTTTAGTCTGAAATGTTAGAGCTCACTCTCAGCTGATCACCTGTGAAGTTAAAACCATCTCATTTTCAGCAGCTGCACTTTGTCTTGCCCTTTGAGACACAAAGCCTTTAGGGCAGGGACTCAGCTGACCACAGGGTTGAGAAAGTCACTGATCCTCATGACTTGTCACTACTGCAATATGAGGGGACAGGCTGTCACCTTTTGTGCCTGACTGTTATTCATCGCATTTTTGTATTTATGGCATGCACAGGGAATTCTTAAAAATGTTTTGAGTCTTGATTTCTCTTTTTAAGCAATCCCTAAGATGTTTCCTAGGCTGATTAGCATTCAGTATGTGCTGATGGGTAATGCGACTTTACTGGTAAATAATCTTGTTTACATTTGAGTTTAAATGTTATTTTTCTGTAGTCAGAATATGGGGAAAAAGGAATTTCAGCAGAAAATTAATTTCTCTCTGTTCCACCTTTTGTGAGTAAATTGTGCCATCGGGAAAAAAATAAAGTCAAGAGAAAGACTACCAAATGAGAGCATTGTCCTACTTTTTGTATTTTGTGACTTAAAATGTATAAATAATTTAACTCCTTGCATTGCTTTAAACATTATGTAAAGGGAAGTTTTATGTGCAAACTCCCCAGAAGCTGGGTGTCAGGGATGCTGGAAAAAGGAGCCAAGATGCAGTGCTCTGCAGCCCCTCATCCTGTGGCATTTTCTTTCAAGTTCAAAATCCTTGAACAGCTTGTGGTGACAAAAGCTTCTCAGATTCTCCTTGTATCTTCCTGTGCTGCTTTCAGGGTTGCAGGCATGTCCCAGGTAAAACTGGCAGGGTCATTGCTCTCTGTTTGGCACACTGACAGTGCCTGCTCACCTCTGATCACATCTTGTTCTCCACCGTGGATAATTGGTGGTGGTTCTGTGTCATGCTCAGCTTTCTGCTGGTCAGAGCAACTTGGTGCACTTCATTTCCTCGGGGTTATGAGGCTCTGAATTTGGCACCTACTCTGAAACTTCTGTTGGGGTCCTTGATGCTTCCCCATGGCTCTTCAGTGCTTGTTCACAGCCAGTTAAACTAAATACTGTAGCCCTGCCTCTTCCCTGCTTTTCCAGTGACATTCCCTTTTGGATAGCAGGTTATTTTATAGCAGAGCCCTTGCACAGTGCATGTGAACCGTGAAGGTTTTATTATTTTAATAACACAGTGTACAGCTCTTGAAGGTGCTACTGGTAAATCACCCAAAACCCAATAGAGAATGAAATTTTCTCTGCCTTTGCTTGAATCTATCAGGTGAGGTTAACAGTCTTTGAATTTTTTCCAATTTGCAACAGACTTTTCTGTTTCTGCATAAACATGACACCGTCTTTTACTTTATTTCTGTCTTTGTGGATTAAATGCTTTGGTTTCTGCTGCTTCTTGGGGTCTGGGTTTCTTTCCTGTGTTTGATGCTGCAGAATCTTTTGCCCTGGGTTTTGTCAGTTCTCAGTTGTGCATCAAGAGCATCTGTGTGTGCATGTGTGCAGTTCATTGGAAGAGCAACAAGCAAATTTCATAGGAAATGACCATTCATACTTCATAGAATGAATTATGGCTCTCCCACATTTCAGTAGACTTTCTCACTGTTCTGGGATAATTAATAAATACAAAATGACAGGGCATGAATTGTGCTGAATTAATTTAGGTTGTTAGCTGTGAATCTGACATATGAATGCAGCCAGCAAGTGCCATCTATGCTATAATAAGATTCTTGTAAAAGCCCGGCAGTTTAAGATTATAAAATATGCACATAAATGCCTGAGTTTATACTTTTTTTCTACTTTTTTTCCTATATGTATCTATGCAAACATAACCCTCCCTCCCTCCTGCACTGGAAGTTACTGGGTAGTCACTGATGAGACTCCCATGGGCCATTTCTCTCTGCAAGTTCTATGGGAGTCTTCTTAAAGTCTCATCTAGTCAATGCAATTTTCAACTCAGTGTAATGAATGGAGCAATTTACAGCCACAGCTCAAAATTATTACCAGACAGTCATGCCTCTAGATTTCTCCTGCCTTTTTTATAACAAGAAATATTTTGGTGGCCTGCTATTGTTGACAGCTTTGTTGGGAGCTTTCTAACGGCAATAAAAAAACCCCTCCAGTACAACAGCTAATTCAAGATTTATGGAGCGTGTGGAATTTTACTCCAAGACTGAACATGCACATAATCAGGAAGCAGAGTCTGAATACAGGGAAATGGAGGAGGGCATTGCCCCTCATTCTGCTCAATGGACCATAAAACACCTGCTGTTTTGAGTGCCATGCCACCAGAGAAGCTGGAGCTTTTCCAGCCTAGTAAGTCATTTGCAGCCATGTGTTTAAACACTGAAAAGGCATGAAGGATGAAGAATATATATCTTCCCTAACACTTTCTTTTGGTCAGTGTCATTCTCCTCTCCTTGTTACATCTTGTGTGTTTTGTCTCATGTCCCCATTTGCAACTTCTTCAGTCTTTGTAATGTACTTTTTAATATGTTTTCTGTATTGTCTTACTTTGGACCTTTAAATCATGTATTGATGCTCAGATTGGTTTGTGGATAGTCAGGCCTTTCAAAAGCATTTGAACAAAATTAAGCTAGCACATCTCCTTTTTAAGGTTCTGGCTCTTTTGTGGCTTTTGAAAGCTCCCCCTCAAAATCTTTGTCAAGACTGATGCTTAACAATTGTCTTTGTGCACAGCAAAACTAATAACATGTGACTTCATAAGCATTGTTGATTCCTTAAACTCTTGACCCTGCTTTGCATGGACAAATTCCTGTACCTGCTAAATATACACTGGATGAACCAGCACACAAAAAACCTGGGACCAGACACCTTCCATGTCCTGAAGTGGGCAGAGGGTTGAGCTGAAATTGCCTGAAGCAAGCAAGTGGAAGTTTCTCAAAAGTATGAAATGTAGTGAGAACCACTTATGTACAAAGGAGCTCATTGTTTTAGCACTTTTATCACAATGAACACTTGTACTTTTGGTTTCATCCTCCTCTCTCCCAGGGCTCTATTTTGCTCCTACAGAGGGGTTTGGTCTCTTTTACTGATGTCAACTTTCCTGCAAAATTGGAGGGAAAATGTTTAATCCTGCAGTCACCAGTGATTATTCCTGCTGAGTTGATTTGTCTTGGCATCTGTTACATGTAATTTTGGATTTTTGAGGTTGGAATCAAATGACCTTAAGCGATTCTGTTCTGTATTCTTGCCATGCTCCAAAAATTCCAGAACAGTGAAGGTGCAGGCAAGTTCTTCCAGGTGTGAAATCCTCACAAACTCTTTCACAACCTTGCAGGCATCAGTGAGGGGTCACTCAGCATTTGAACTGTAGGCAATTTTGGGGTTTGTGGTAAGCCCAGGGAACCTGGGCAAATGTTCCAAAGGCTGAGCCTTTGCCTCTTTCCCACCCCTCAGAGGTCCCCAGGGAAGGGCAGATGGAGCATTGAGAGCAATTCTTGTCTGACTGGAGGAGCAGCATGGGTGTGTTTTGCTTTTTCTTGCAGTCTGGTGTTTTGGGTTTCTTCCCAGGTGAGGAATGCTCACAAAACTCTTCCTTCCTCTAAGCCAGACATTGAAATCCTCCTCTCACTTTTGGTAGGGACTAGTTTATCACCCTGTGTAGTAAATTGAAATGCTCACTGTCCCTCTTCTTGGAGACAGGCATTTAAAAAAATCTACTAGATCATGCAAAGAACTGGAGTGGTCATAAGCCTGAATCCCAGAAAGCTTCATAACTTTGATCTGAGGGGTGAAATGCAGCAATAGTTGTAGTCAGTGGGATTGGAAAGGGATAAAACTGCTCAATATAACCAGTGAGCTGCTGAGCAAATACAAGCAAGGATAGAAGCAGCAGCAGCACTTCACTACCTCAGCTTGAGAATGCAACCAGCACCATTTCATTGAGTTATTTTTTGAAGGATAGTGTCTTAAATGGAGGGTGTTCTTCAAGGTTTGGTAATTTAAGGTGTGATATTTGTATAGAGACTCTTTTAGCATTTGGCTTTAAGTTGGCTGAGGCAGCCACCTGCCAAGTGAAGTGCCCTCTCTAATTCCCATTTCAGGTGCCTGGCTTTGTCTGTGAATCAGGTAGGACCCACCTGCACAGTGCTTTCAACCTAAAGTGTCAGATAATGAAGCAGTGCTGTCTTTTAATTTTCTTTTTAGATCTGGGTCTCTGCTTGGGCAGTTATTGCTGGGAGTAGCACATGTCCACAAACCAGCCCATAGGTGGTGACTCTCTCTTTGGGCTGCATGGGAGAAGACACAAATGAAGTGTCATTAGTCCCTACCATGTAAAATTTAGTATAATTCCATTGCTTTTGTCTTCTGATTTGTTGCACTCTTTGGTTTATGTCCTGGTAGCATACTAAGGGCAAACAGACATCATTTATTAATTCATTAAGGGAATGTTTCACAGCTTAGTCATGACAGCAAACTTGAATTTTTTCACCTGTGTTAGTTCTGTGTCATCTCAAATTCAGCCATGAGAATATGGAATCACAACCAACACCTTGGATCAAGACAATTTTTTTTTGTATGGGTTTTCTGCTGCAGTGCTAAGCTGAGAAAGTTGTAAATGTGCATAGAATAAATTACATATATTTGGTCACCACTTCCAAGTGTGGCTTTTTTAGTGTTAAAGGGAATTTCCAAACCTACCTTACAAGATATTTAGTTTTGGAGTGCAGCTAAATTTAACTATTTATTCTTTAGACTGTGGGCTTGAGTTTTATTTTATCAATACTTAAACATCCCAAAACTTACTAAGACTTGTTTTAATTTCTGCTTTAGGAGGATATATATATATATATGTATATATATATATATATATATGAAGGCGCTGAGAAAGATTTCTTTCTGTGCACAGCCAAGGAAGCAAGTTAATATTAAAATATGATAGCAAAAAGGGATATTGGCCATTAAATATGAGAGTAATAGATGGGATTTGAGGTAATTCTGTAAGTTATGTACATGGCTATGCAGATAACTCATATTTTAATATTTATGGCAAACATTTTCAGACTAAAATATGTATAGAAAAAAGGAAATTGACTATTAAAGATGTATGCAAAGAGAAAAATGTAAATGATATTTGGAAAGTGACATGCCAACTATGATCTACCCTGACAGCTTTTCTTTTTCAATTTACGAGTTGGAAAGAATGAAATCAGATTACTAGAAAAACTATTCTGTACCAGAGTAATGTACAAAATATTATTCAGAACGTAAAAGTTATTTGTTGCAAATGCATCCCAAATTAAATAATAAATGGAAATGTATTGAGCAGTCATACTACAGAGAATAAGATACTGAAATCTGATTTAAATTTAACAATAGCCCTCCCTAGGCTGGCAGAAATGGCTATGGAGAGGCACTTCCAAGAGCAGTGTTTGTGCATTTCCTTGGGGCATTCCTCTCTGGTTGGCATGGGGGCCACCAAAGGAACTATGTGGAGAAAAATATTTGTCAATGCTAAGAGATCTTCATTGTTGGAACCCTCAAAACAGAATTTTAGACTTTCTGTGCTGACAGGCACTGACCCACACGAGAACACTGCTTTTGACCTCTGGTCTTGGAGAAGGCTTCCAAAATTGAATGATAGAACTGGGACCACAGGCTTGTAGTTTGAATAGAAGTGTGTAATGTCACATGGTGGAAAATTTAGCATTTAAGGTTTTAGAATATAGTAATATATAGAAAGCAAGATGGAGGGTTTAGGGCAGAGGTTTCTTCTTCACCTTCTTCTGGAGTCTGGGTGATCTTTTGTAATTGGATAGAAAATCCCCATTATGGGCCACAGGTGATTGGTTATTGGGTTAAAAGTAAAAATAATTTAGGTGGCTTTTCTTAATTGGACAGTTTGGCCTTAAAAGTCCTTGTAGAGAGAGAGAGAGAGATACTTCTCCATTTTTAGCTAGAAGTGCTGTAGAACTCACTGTTATATAGATGGGAATTAATAAACCTCTGAGTCCAACAAGAAATACCAACTCTCGAGCATTTAATCCTGACCCTGGCAGAAAAAAGGAGATAAAATGTGATAATTCATCTTTAAGTTTAAGGTGCTCCTTTTCCATAAACCTGACCTTGGGGTGTAATGTGGGGGCATGAGAGTCCAAGAGCTCCAGCCCAGGCATGGGATCAGGTACTGGATACTCTGCAGTGCCTCAGTTTCTCACCTTCCATCTCCTTTTTCCCAGAGATTTTGGGATGCATCAGTAGCCCTTACCATCCTTTGGATGTGCAAAATATTTCAATGGATGTACAAGGAACTTCCAGTGTCCCCTGGAAGTGTGCCTGTGCTTTCATGGGAGCCTTTGGAGAAGGATGTTTTGCTTTTTGGGAGTTGCTGGTAACTGCACAACCTTTCAGACACACCACTGGAAGTGAGGGTTTAAGGGAAATTTTAGAAATGGAAGTTTGCATCCTGACTCCTGCCCTGTAGCAGTAAAACAATCTTCTACCAGCTCTCATTTCTCATGCATATCTATGTCATCAAACAAAGAAATTTTCATGGTAGATTTAGGACTAGAATTTTTCAAAAGTCCTAAAAGTGTGTGTGTTTCAGACAATCAGATGTGCAGATGTAGAGATTGTCTATATTTTAAAATGTAAGAAAAGTAGATCTTCGTGGCTAAATATTATTAAATTATTTTGGTGTTTTTTTTTTTCAATACATGCACGTTTCCATGTATTATTCATTAAAAACTTTTGTCTAGCACTGAAGGCAGTTCTGCTAAGCAGTGAGCCATTCTGTTCTTCTGGGTGCAGGTATTTAATCTTTGGTGAATGCCCATTTTGATGGTACCTAAGTAGTAAAAGGGAGCATAGGCAGTGCAGGAAGGCAGAAGGGGATGTGGATGAAGGGTTTTGAGTATGTCTTTGTAGTATCTTGCTGAAAAACTTCAAGGAGATCCTTCACTTAATACCTTTGACTGATTTTTAGCTGTTCTGTGGGCTTGCCTCTTCCCTTTTCTTCCCTGGGGACTGGACTGGACACAGAAGAGGTGGAGCAGAATAATGGTGTCTAAGCAGTGTGTGATTAGATTTATGGTCCCTGCTTGAAGGTCTAACAATGGCCAGAGAGCAGACACAGCACTGGAAAATGTGCTAAAAAACCCTGGAAAACTTGGTATTCACAAGGGTTGTGTTCAGATTGATGTCAGAGTTACCCAAGAGCTGCCTGAACTTTCTGTCTAAAGCTCTGATTCACAAATTCCCTTTCCTGCACATTTAAGTTGTAAAGTCTAGTAAAAAAAGTCTAGTAAAGCATGAGTGTATCAGGATTTGGGCTCTCAGGTCTTCTATTCATAATTATTTGCTGTTCTACATTAGCATAAAATGGTGCAGGATCAGTGAACTGAAGAGGCAGATGAAATTTAAAAGCATTTACTTATGTGCTACAGGGAGGAAGTAATGAGGTGTTCTGCCTGAACCCATAATAATTTACAAGTGTCAAATTGTTCCACAGAAATTTCCTATCAAAACACCAGCGAGGTGAATTTTACAAAATCTCTGATCAGTACAAGTTTCCCTTACCCAAGCTGTTAATGTGCTTTTTCCTCAACCCCAGATTAAATACTTTGTTGCTAAATATAATTATTTGTTCTCAAATGCTGTGCCTGTGTCTTTGAAACATTAATTTTATGTCGTATAGAAAATGCTTTGAGCACACATAAAATTGATGTGGTTTAAAGAAGAGACTGTCCATTGTTAGGACAGATGGAGAAATGCATAGACAGGAATTATCCTAAAGGTGGTGGGAAATGTGTGCATCCCATTTTTAGCAACTAATATGAAGAGTGGGAAAGGTAAGAGCAACAGAAAAATTCTCTTTATACCCTAAATCTGTTGTTGCTTTCTCTTGCAAAATATCTAAGTAATGAGTTGGGACTGGTGAGACATTCTGCTTTTAGAAACCTTTCCCAGCCTCATTGTTTTTGAAACAATATTTTAACAAGTTTCAATTATAAATGGCGCTGATCTCTCACTCTGGAAGTTGTTTTACAATATGCAATCTGTAACAGAACAAAAAAATTAAATTGTGACAATTATAGAGGAATTGAGTTCTTTACGCTGCAGTGAAAAGAAATCATTATGGCTTGGTTTTTGTACTTTCAGAATAGGAGCAAAATTATTTCAGAATGCTGATTTTTGATAGAAAACAATGAGGCTCATTTATTTTTAAGTAATTTTATCTGGTTTGGTGGTGTCTTTCATTGTTCTGATTTTGCCAGCACATTTTTCTTTCCTTTTGAACTTATTTCCAATTCAGAGTTTCTAGGCAGAGAGTTTCAACTGATATAAATAGGCAAAGTCCTTTGCAGATGGTGAGCAATTTCTTAATTTAAATTTGCAAGGAGCTGACTATGCTCACTTTTAGTTAAGTAATAACTGTTTTTCTCATCATAAGCAGTATCGTTCTGCTTTTTGAATTAAATAATTACTTTGGAGAGCTTGAAAAGAATGTGACAGCAGCTGTTGAAGCAGTGGAGTCATGCAGATTTGTTGTTTTCATCCATCCCTAATAGAAGTCCCAGGCACAGAGCAAAAGGAGGATCTAGTGCTGTTGGCAGGAATTTCTGAAGAGTTGGATTCTTTTGTTTTCATGCACACCCCAGTGTGAGACAGACAGACAGCAGTGTTGGTAGCCGAATATTTTAGGAGGATTTTAGGAGGTTTGTGTGCATATCTGAGGTGTGATATCTGAGCCTGGCAATGTGTGCAGTGTGGCACTGGAGATCTGAGAAATGGAAGAAAAGCACTTTCAGAACAAGACTGATGTAATGAGTATGCAAGTAGACTTTTAATGAGAGGAAATTCACTTTGTAAGTTTTACCTGTTGCTCTTTGGCTCAATTTTCTTAGACCATGTCTGCATTTATGGTACTGGTACCTATCAGTAAAGTAATGCAGTATTCTATTATTTCTAATAATCTATTCTATTATTCTAGTATTTCTCAGTATAAGAGGTGCCTTTATCCTTTTTGTGCCTTTACTATGCTTTAACCAATGAGCTGAAGCTTTAAGCTTGGGTATGAAATCCAGATTATTTTCTGGTTCTATGTGTATTTTTTCATTTTCAACAGTAGTACAAGGCAAAGTGAAAGAAAACTTCATGAGGTCAGGTTTGTTAGATGTTGAAGGAGTAACTTGCCAATTTTTTTAACAAGTTCTTGAACAGTACAGCTGTGTCTAGGCATGGTGGTGTCCTTTGTGACAGGGATGTGGGGAAAATATACCTACTTGGAACCATTTTGTCTTCAAAAGTTTTTTGCTTATAGTAAACTTTTAACATATTTTAGCAAAAGCATCTGAGATTTTAGTGGTTTAGAGCCTGGTCTATAGCAATGCTTACTTGGAATCTGCACATACATATTTAATGTCAAAAGGTATTTATGGGGGCTCTCTTAAATCCAGTTTGGTATTCACCTGGCCTGAAAAGAATTGTTTGGGTCTCTGCTTCGTTTCTAGTTATTTCCTATGTGTTTCTTTTGGCCACTGCTGGGCACTGAGATGATATTTTGTGGATATAATCACATATCATAAATGTATATACAAGCTCTACCACCTGCATGGTCGAGTACAGACCATTACTTTCTATGTGAAATTAGGACTTTTTTTTTTCTGAAGTGCATTTACTTCTGATTTTTTGATTGGTTTTTTGGGGTTGTTTGTTTGTTTGTTTGTTTTTAATTTTGCTTTTCAGCAGCATCCATAATTCATGGCATTAAGTATTAATTTTGGCTTTTATGCTCCAAGGAAATGTTAGTCACCAATATATTATCCACAGATTTTTGTTCTTCCTGCTCAGTCTGACACTTGCCAGTGGAATGTTGGATGTTTGTGGAGCAGGGACAGGTGAGGGTGTCCTAACTTTAGCTTTAATGTTTCCCTCAAAGGCAGCTGTTGTGAATAGCAGATAAACTCCTGATGTGGAACTGGTCACATTTAAGCAGCAGGGCACACAAAAAGTCCCAATTCTGTGTCCTACAGCTCTTGCTTTGCCTCTGCTCCTTAGGATGGGATCATTGCCCTTTTCTCTATTAATACACCACATTACTGGTCAAGGATGTGTTTTGATCATGCTAAACCCTCATATATGTTGTTATTATTTCATTGTCTCTGCAGCTAAAATATTTTATGTTTTTATTTAAGAGTGTCTTCCCCAAAATAATTTTGTGATGATCACTTTTGCTAAAGGAAAAGGAGTTGTATGAGTGCTAGTACAGCAAAGCAACATGCAGATGATAAACCCATCCAAACCATTATTTTTCAGGCACATAATTTCCTGCAGCTGGTCTCCATGCTGTTCACAGAACAAGGGTTTGAACAAGAAAAGAGGCAGCACCTCCCCTTTCCCAGGCAGAATTCCTGTTTTGCAGAGTGGTATGGAAAGGTGCTGCTTTGGAGTGCTGATGTAAATTTAAGAGAAGATTTCTGTCATGTGCTCATCAGGCATTTCTTGCTATGTACATAATCCACCATGGTGATATATTTGATGTACTGAGGATGATTCCCATTTTGAATAAAGAATATTGAGTTAACCAAATTGAGAATTATATAAGGCAAACCCAAACTTTCTCAAACCATATGTTGATGGTATTTTCAGCATGTCCAGAAAATGCATTAACAGCAATGTGAAGCATAAGTGTTAGGCCAAAATGATCTTCATTAAAACAAAAGGTAATATCAGGTCATCCAACTATCTTACAGATTTGTTCTGAGTTGAATAAACCAGTGTGGTCAAAATAGAAATTCCTTCTCAACCACCATTGCTCTTGCTTACTTTGTATCTCCTCTTTGAGATACATGATGTTCAACCCAAATATAACAAAATTATAGCTTGTGTCAAGTCCAAAAACCAGAGGAGAATGTTTTGCATTAGCCTCAGGTGGACATTTTTCTGTATTTTCCTTTTAGATCATAAATAAGCTGAGTACACACTTTTCCCCATTTTGAAGGGATAGTTATTGTTTAAATTAGAGTGCTATGGATCAGAAGTTCAGTGTGTTGAAAGTTATATAAACATTGAACCAGGAGCTGATCTCTTCCCCAAAGAACTTACCAATTACTGTTTCAGTGGAAGTGTTGAATGATTCATGTTTTGGATTTGGTTTTAGTAGCCTGCTGTATTCAGTGTTACATTTTAAACTCATTTCTCTGTGTGGGGAAATGCATTTTTGCTGAGGGCAGCCAGCACCTTGAGATCTTTAATTTCTCTACATAGCAGACAAATGCTGCTTGAAAATGCTGTCAGAAAGAAGGCTAACTCTAAAGTAAAAATCTGCTGCATTTGTATAACAGTGCTTGCAATTGTTTCCTCACAACAACACTGACATAATAAAGGCATTTCAGTAATCTTTGTCTGGCAGTGTTGCCTTTCTGTGGGTAAGAAATGCTGGTGGATTTATACACTCGTGCAATTAACTTCATACTTAATGTATCTTATCTTAGAGGCTGGCATTCTGTGAAAGTAGCTATTAAAATCCTACTGTCACTGAAACGGTCAGCAGAAATGTCATTAATTATAGATCCCATTTTAGACCTCATTTAATTTATTATTTGGTAGCTATTTATATTTGCCTTTGGCTAGAAGGGAGTGAATTAATTCTCTCATTCTGCATTGTGTACCAGCCTCTTAATAGCACAGAAACCTTAAATACTACAACATTTTTTAAAGTGTGTTTGAAAAACTAATTAATTTACTTTCTTTTTAGTTGTCCAGAAGCAGCCTGTGGCTTTTCCTTCTTTTTTATTTTCTTTAATTTTAATTTATAATTAGCAGCTGTTGAAATACTTCAGATATGCAGCTTTTAAACTGATATCTGCAACCCCCAATTTCTGGATGTTAATGATTCCTTTTTGTTTTACAGTGAAACCCATGCAACTTTGGTGTGTTTGAGGTGTTGCAGAATTATCAGAATAAGCAGCCCTCTGCAGCAAACATTTTATGTTTCTTTATACACATTTTTAAAAATACTGTAGTGCCATCACTGGCCTTTAATTGCTTGAAATTGTTTGAAATGAGTGGGACAGCTGGAAAAGTCAGAGGGATTTGCTTGAACCTCCTTGATTTCCATCCTGGGCTTTCTAGATGTGAGGAAGGGTTTATAACTGAAATCAATTAAAATCTTGTGTTGCCTGTGCTCTCCTCCTGCAGCTCTGAAGTGGAATAGTTTATTTTCCTTGAGAAATGCTGGAAATATTTGGTCCCAGAATATTTGCTGTTTCTTTTGTCTTACTCAGTACAAGTTTGAAGGCACTTCTTGTTCACTGCTTTATTGCCTCTTGTAAGATTTCATCTTTAAGCCTGGAAAAAGGTTTAAAGTGGAATTGTGAGAGCAGCTTGGGCAGAGCTTGCCTCTGGCAACCTGGTATTCTCAAACTTCTCTCTTTTCTCTTTAAATTTCTGAGAGAATTATATTTGTTTGGGTTTTGGGGGCAGCTGATTTCACAATGGTTGCAAATTTTTCCCAGGGCCTGAAGGAAAGAGGAGAGTGAGGGATGTACAAGTTCATCAGCCAAAGTTATTGTCAGGGAGTTCAGCTTTCAGGTGCTGGGCTTCAGGTTGTGTTTCAATTCATCTTCTCATTCCTTCTCTTTCTCTGCCTCAGCCTCTCCTCCTCCCAAACCTGCTTTCTTCTGAGAATTTGGCCAGTGGTTGTGACATCTTTGTGCTGCTCTGGTGACTCCAGCACTGAGTCCCTTTCTGGTGCTTCCCATGTGCCCCATGTCCATTGATTCTCCTGGAAGTTCTCAGTGGGATTTGTCTGTAACAGCACAAGAAACTCACACAACAGAGCCCTGTTTATAACTTGGATATTTTGAACACCTAAAAAGACCCTTTTTCATGCACTCTGTGGGTGTTTCATAAGAAAATAAATTTGCTGGACACAGAGCAAACCTGCTTTGACTCCTACAAATCCACTGGTACTGGTGGCAATCAGAGCAAACAGGGCTTTTTGGGGATGTATTATATCCCAAGGCCTTTTTGTACACAAAATATAAAGAAGGGGAAACTAGTTTTTGTATTATACATAAGGATTTCCTAAAGATAAATACGATTAGTAAAATGGTGGCTTAAATTAGAGTTCATGTCTTGATTTTCCTTTTAATGGGTTTGGTTCATGTTCACTGAGTGATTAAATGAGGATTAATGAGCCCTGGAAAATATGTTAATTTACCCCCACAGAATGGAATTACCTTATGATGGAACTATAATAAAAAGTGTTTATGGGCTGTAAACAATATGTTCTAATCTGCATCATGAATCCTGTCTCAAAGATCTGTAACCTTGTTTTGAGGGAATAACAGTTGATAGACATTCAAGCCAACCAGATTAATTTTTTAATGTAGAAAAAGCCCCATGGCTGGTGAAACCACTGTGAAACTCCTCAGCAGTGATTTTGACTTTTTAATTGGGTAAACCCTTACCAAGCTCAAGAAAGAGGAATTTTAGCCACTTTCTGAAACTTTGAATAGAAAAATACTTCATGAAGATATGTATGCCAAATATGCCTGGCTGAACAAGAACAGTTTCAGCTCCAGAAATTTTTAAGTTTGCTTTGGAAATAGAAGATAAAAAAGGGAGCAAAATTAAATAAGTGCACAGGGGGTAAATGCAGGCAATAAAACAATGCATGCTTATGATTGAATAAAGAGGGTCAAGATCAGGATGAACTGCAGAAGTGTTCTGCAGCTGAAGCCTTTTTAGTGATTCATCTGTGGCCCTTTTACTGTGTAAGGGAATAGTTTAAATAGTGTTTTTTATGTATTGTGTATTTCTTTTTACAAAACACACTGCCTCAACCCTTACTGAAGCCAAACACACAAACTCTGCTGTGTGAGGGAAACTGAAGTTGTGCCTCAGGGTTCTTTCAAGGCAGCTTTCAGTTAAAAAGGGGTTATACCTAATTTTCTTTGCATAGATTTTTGTCATCTAAACACATGATTTCTTGTTTTCCCCTGAGATTTTGTAAAATGTAGCTGTATAATTTTCCACTAAACAAAACCATGTGGTTGATCTATCTCTCTCCTTGCAGCTCTTTATGTTGTTTATAACATTTTATTTGCTTTGTTTGTTTTTTGTTCTATGGGCTGTTAGACCAGTTAGGATACCATCTTTAGCCAGTGTCCCAAAGACATTAATGATCAAGTGTAAGTGTTGATGCTTCCAGTGACTTGTCTGGCATTTTCTGGAGCTGGACATCCCTATATTGTTGTCTGCTTTGTACAGAGTAGCTAAGAAATAAACTGGTTTTTTTGTGTTGCTGATTCAATGTGTGAAATGCAATAGGAATTATTTTGCTGTTTCAAGGCTTTCTTTGACTGTTCATCCATTTATCCCCAGATGTAGATCATGGAATCACAGAATGAGTGAGGTTGGAAAGAACCATTGGAGCCTTGCTGTCTGAGCCAGGTCCTGTTGAGGATGTTACTCAGGAGTGCATCCAGGTGGTTCTGGAATATTTTCAGGAATGGAGAACCTCTGAGAAACCTGTGGTTTCTTCTGCTCTCCAAACCTGTAGTGTAATCCTGTTATCCTGAGTTTAACCAGTGTTCCCAGGCCTTTCCTCTCCAGTGGAGTGCTGGGAGCCCTTAGGCACCTGCTGTCCCCTCTCAGGTATGAGCAGCTTTGTTTCAGAGCATCTCCCACCCTCAGCAATTCATTGTGCTTTTGTCACCTTTTCTTTTTTGGATATGGATAGTGGATCCTGGAGGAGTGAACATCTTGGCTAATTTGCTGAGTGTAACACGTTTGGGTTAGGAAGGCTTCCAATATAAGCCCATGTTTATGTAGAGTGATTTATTGCAACAATTTTTTTTACTGTTAGCGCTGCTGTTAAGCGATCGCGGTTTTCATTAGCAAATTGCTTTTTTTCAGCTTGGAAGCACCATAATTAATTGGTGCTATAATTCTTTATATTGTTTGGGATTTCATTGCTGATTTTTTAATTACAGAATGTCTCTTGGAGCAAGAAGTTTTCAGAAAGGTTTATATGGAAAAAATCCTGTAGAAGTTGAGACATTCATCTCTGCAATCAGTTCTATTTGCTGTCTGTGATTTATGAGTGTTGCTGCATGAGAAGCTGTGTAAAAATATTCTGAAAAATCGTTTTTTATTGTATTTGGGGGCCAAATCAAATGACTGAAACTTTGTTCGTTGTCAATAATTTTGGTTTTTACTGTAACACATGGAAATGTAAGGCCATCTCAGCTTATTTTAAATCAAATTAAAAAGGACTTGTCAGTCAGTGTTTCTCAGGGAAATGGCCACTCCAACGTGGACCAAAGATTTCTGTATTCTGAGGAAAATTTCTTGCTTTGAACTCAGCTTCTTCAATCCAAAAACATTTTTCTTTTATTGTCTGTTAGGGCCCACTAAGTAATAAAGCCCTTGGGAAGTCTGAAGCAGTTGTCAATTATCAATAATAAATAAGATTTTAAACTAGAAAAACAACTGTGTTATGTAAAATGCCATTCCCAAAATTTAGCTGCAGTAAAATGTTACTGCAGAAACCACAAATGAGAAGCACAGTATTTTTAACTATTTTTTTTAAACCAGAAGTAGATCAAGATCAGTGGTTGCTTCCATGCTGAGCAGAAAATTGCCAAAATAGTACATAAGGGCATATAAAGACTTCTAACTAACTGACTGTGATTAGATTATCCTTTCTATCACCACACTTATGTCTGGCAGCCATATTTTTTCTGCATTTTTCTGTGATGTTTCCATTTTTTGCCCCCAGGTTTTTTGCTCCATTTTTTGCCCCCAGGTTTTTTGCTCCATTTTTT
>WBND01000107.1:967662-982004 GCA_013398595.1 Tychaedon coryphoeus
TTTTTTTCCCCCAGGTTTTTTGCTCCATTTCCCTTTGTTTTCTTCTGGTTTCCCTTTTCCTGTTTTCTCCCTGCTTTTCACCCCCTTTCCCCCCTGTATTTTCCCTGTGTTTCCCCTTTTTTCTCCATAGCATTCCCTTGTTCTCCCAGTTTTTCCCTCTTTTTTCCTATTTCCCCCTCATTTTACATAGCTGGTATCTAGCTTATACAGCTAAATCTAGTTTTGATCCCCAGAGCATGCAAAATCTTTTCCTGCCATCATTACAAACATAACATTTAATTAATATCTTCTCTAAATAAGAAACAATCAGCAATTTATTTGGTTTTTAGACAACTTTCCTGCTGCCTTAATGCTGAAACATCATTGAAAAGTTCAGTCACAGAATCCCATCCAGACTCCCTCAAAGCAGGGGAAGATTTTCAGCCCTGGGGTGGTATTTCATGTTTGAATGGGGAGTTTCTGCTTGGAGTTAAACCTGCACTTGCAGTGTGTGACTGAATCAAGCAGCTTCAGATTGTTTGCAGAGTGCTGGCCGTGCTGAAGGAGCACTGCAAACATTTGAGCTGCTTTGCTTTGGCACCAATCTGCTGTGCAAAGAGGGAGCATATGGGCAGATCACCAGGGCCCTTGGCTACTGCTGGCACCCCAGCAGGTTTCTGATCAGGGATGTCTGGTACCCACACGTGCTGGTGAGGAGCTCTCAGGGTTTCCACTCCTCTTGCAGACAGCTGGGATAACAAGATACCCAGATAAAATAGATGCATATGGAAATGTAAAGGGTTTTTTTTCCCCCCCTTTTAACAGAAGACAAACAGTCATAAGGCTGTTGGTTTGTGAGATGGAACATATTCTAGGTTAACACTTGCAAATGTAAGAGCTGTTATCTCAAAAACAAGGACAAATTGTGGGTACTTTTTAACACAGGTTTGTGCTTAGCCTGGTTGTGCCTTTAGCAGAAGTTTCTAGCAACCTTAACAACATATCCTATGTACAAATTTTGGATGTAGTTGCTCTAGCCAGCAGTATGCACTCTGTGTGTGTTCTAATGTAATCCAAATTTTAATTCAGTCTTACAGTGATACTTTGATTTTAATCATGGTCTGGCAATAGCACTCATCATTTCCTGTACCAGAGAAAACATATTAGTTTGACTAGACTTTGCTTGGGTTTTCCTTTCTGGCAGTGGTGTATGTAAAATCTTTTGCTATTACTGGCAGAAACGGCTGGTTCGTGCTGCCAGGATTCTGCATCCCCTGCCATTAGATTTCACTCATACACATTCCTTTTCTCTGGGAAGTTTTTGCATGAATGAGCTTGATTACTTGGATAGTAAGAGCACCAGGTATGTCCTAAAAATGGGATGTTGCCATAGGATAGATAGGAGTTCCTGGGGAAGTGAAACAGAGTTAGTTTCTGCTCTTGTGGGTCAGAGACTATTCAAATGTTAAACTAATAATATGCATGGAAGAAGAAAGTTGTTTGCATATTGCTTGTTTTAAACTGTTTGAGTAGGCAGGAGCACATGGTGCTGGTCTGTGTAAGGATGGAGTTGTGTTGAGAGCAAACTGCAGGGATTCAGTGTCCCAGGTTTCTGTAGGTCACAGCTGTGCTGAAGTTGTGGCTGCTGCTCTTGTTCCCTCTGAAAAATGGCACTGGTTTGGTCCCCATTTCTTTGCACTCCAGCCTGTGCTGCAATTTAAGTGGGTTGCTTTTAAATGGTTTGCTTTCCTATGGAAGTGTTGTGGGTTTGCTCTCGAAATTTTTATGCTTGGTGTCATGGAGCTAAAATTCAGGGGATGGTTTGAGGTTACCTGTTGTTTCTGAAGGACAGCATGGGGAGGGCTGCTGAAAAAAAAAAGACAAGGAAAGGGCATAGAAAAGTAAAGGGGAGAGAAGCTGTTGTGTGTTGTGCTCCAGAGGGAATGGCTTGTTGAGTGAAGCCCTACAGGGGGCGGGGAGCAAGAAGCAGTAAAAAGGTTTGGGTTGATTTTGAGAGAGAACAAAGATTCAGGGAGTGTCTAGAGACATAGCAAGGGTCAGAAGCAAAAGGTGTGATCTCAGAAGTCAAACTTTTGTTAAATAGTCTTATTTTGAACAAAGGAAAGAAGAGTCCTGGAAGGAGAGGAACATGTAGTCCCATAAGAGCATTCTTTGCAGAAGAGGTTGTTGAATTAATCTGATGTGTTGCACAAGAAAGAGCTCTAATCCATCTCTCTTATGTGTGCTCAAAACCAAACAAATGTAAAACAGTTTCTTTTGTGTGTTATTTATAGCTGTTAGTCCTTGCAGCACACTGCTCCTCTGTGATAACCTTCGTCTGCACTTTGGCTTTTCAGACTCCCAGGAATTCTGTGGAGCAAGCTTTCTTCTACACCAGCTCTTAACTTTGGTTCCTGGCACGCTATCCACCTGGTGAGGCTCAGGCCACTGAGCTCTGCCACGCTGCTGCACACACAGCTGATGTCTTGGGGAGGAAGATTTACAGCCTGAGAGCAACTGCAGGCTGTTCTGAGCTCCCTTAATCTTATTAGTACATGTTTAAAGGTGGCAAAGAAGGTAATCTTTTTGGAATAAATGGAAAATAATTTTTTTTTTATGGGTAGTGTCTGAGAAAGTGGAGCAAAAGGACTCCATAGTTCAGTCTGAAATCACAGTGAAATAGAAGGGTTGATGGAAAAGGAGCAGAAGTGGTTTGGGTACATGTCATGTGCTCACCATCTCTCTTAGATACCTTGTGGGTCCAGCTCTGTGATAAGGATCATTACTGAAAGTTGCTCAGCATGCTGATGTGGATATGTCTGATCCATTGTCTTTCCCTTCCCTGAGCCTTCTTTACTGCCCATCAGCTCTGACTTCCAGATACATTCCAGGCATTACATGGCATAGCAAAATAAGGTCATTTTAAGGTTTAGTTGAAACAGGCAAAATCCTCATAACAGGGCATAAAGATTTTCCTACAGCTTAGCTGCCTTTGTTAATTAGCAAGTAGGTACTGTGCCACAAATTAATCCTAACCATGCATAGATTTTATTTCAGTTTGGAATAAAATCAAGACTTCCTTACAAAATCCTGATTTAGTTGTCTAATATTTCAAGTCTTTACTGAATGACAATACAGATGGGAATCCAAAGTTGTTCCCCACCTGTTAAAATCATTGTGATATTGTCCCTTCATTTGCTTAGAGAATGTTTTGAGACCTGCTCTCTTGTCAGTTTGCATTTTATTTATTCATTACAAAGATCCATGCATTGGTTTGAGAATCAGCCTGACACTAGTTTTTTCTTTCACTCAGAGCATGTGGTTGGGTTCTTCTGAGCACTCAGATTCCAGATGAGTCTGCTTGGTCACTGGCTGACTGATGCTGTTCAACCAGGAGTTATGGATAAGGAGTGTGGCCCCTGCACAAGATCTGCTCACAAATGGTTCTCGTGACAGTGATTTTTTACAAAATTGATCAGCCTTAAAACATTTATGGTTATTCCTGCTGTGTTCAGTGCCCAGATCCACAGAGTTTTATTCCCAGGTTGGAGCTGTAGGATGGCAGCAGGTAGGCAGATGCTTTTAAACAGAATGGACCAGGTTATCAAAAATTTCAATCACTATTCATGATCTCCTCAATGAGAAGAAAAGATACTGGAAGCAGAGTTTTGCTGTGTGCCTCTTGAACAAAATGTAATTCCCAAGTTGTTCAAAAGCAAGGTTAATTGCTGCTTTAATTATACAGCCTGGTTATATTTCACAGCAATTCCAGATCCTAGAAGACTCAAGCACAGTGCAAACATGTTCCCTGAGACAACAGGACACAAGCAAAAAATTGTCTTGGTAATAACTTTAGCTTCCATTTTTTTCTGGTGGCTTTCTAATGGCACAAGTTTATAATGGTTTTCTGTTTAAAGAAATTTTGTCTAGTTTTTCATGTTGTTTACTAGGAGTTTTAAATGGATTAATTGTAATATATTCAGCAAGTGATTGTTGGACACATCTTACATCAGGTAGGAGCAAAGGAGAAAATCAAAGTCTCTGGTTTAACTTTTTAACATTAATAAAATGTTCCCTGAAACTGTATTGTGAGGAAGGGCATGCACTTGTTCCTAGTTCATCATTTCTACACTTCCTCTGTAGTATGTTTGTTTTTCAAAACCTTTTCCTGACAGAAACATTTCCTTCAAAATAAAATCCAGTACTTTCTGCATTTATGCACTGAGTTGCTTTTAGAGATTTTGAGCCCATCTCCTTAATTCATATGGTGCAATTTGAGACCACTTAGACTGAAGGCTTTAGATGATTAAAATTGCTGCATCTACAATCAATTGCTACTACAGAGGCTACACACAAAGAAAAAGTAATTTATTCTCAAAGAAATTATGTGAAATTTAGATCTCAGCACTTGATTAAATGAAAAATGTCCTAAGTGCATCTGGAAGGATCACAGAGCTGTAGGTAGGATTGAGGAAGAAGCTACAGCAACTGAAGGAAATGAAACCCAGGCAATTTTAAGGAATAGAGATATAAATCCATGTCAAAATAACATAGCAGAACTAATGAGCAGAGTGCAGGCAAGGTAATAGACCTCTCAGAGGTAAAGAATGGCCTCCCTGTGAGGAAGAAATTTTATCTTGCATAACCTGAACTGCTGAACAAAAATTCCCAAAATGTGTCAGACAGCAAGAGCCATAGGCTATGCTTATCTCTGGAGATGAGCACAGGAGTAGTGAGGGCACAGCAACACTTGTGTGACCTGGGAGGAGCAAAGCTGTGCCCTGCTTTATTTGCTCATACTTAGACCCATTCTCCAAAGCAGAGAATTAAGGATGTGGGAAATAAACTTGGTTTATGGAGAGTTTCAGAATGGAATGCTTTGAAAATAATTCTGAAAACATATCCATGATCCCTGACCTTTTTCAGCCTTGAGAGGCTATTGCCACATTCTTTTTCTGTGTAACAAAACTAGTTAGAAGATAAAAATAATTTGATTTTCCTATCCTGTTATTATCTTTAGAAGTATTATGGAAATAAAACCAAAGCCTACTATTTAATTTTAAATCAATGAAAAGAAAGTGTGATAACAGTTGTATGTGTTGTCAACAATATTCTTACATCCTCTCTGTTTTAGAAAAATCTCAAGTCTGAGATATTTGGCAAAATCCAGACAAAGGCTCCTCTGCATTTTATGAGAAAGTCTCACACTTTCTGATTAGGCCTGTTCCCTTCTGTTTGAGCAGACACATTTCTGTTAGCATGCATAAGGCATAGCTAAAAGATTTATAGTCTGGAACAGATCTAGGAGCTGACTGGTGTTTCCTGTAGTACCTGTATCCATAATGGCAAATCTGTGTTAAATTTTGAATCATGTTATCCTTTGGCTCATGCTTAGCTCTTACTACTCTTAAAAGGAGTTAAGTGTGTTAAAAGGATACAAAATTCTCTGACATGCCATTTTGGAGAACACAGTTTTACAATGCTGTGCATTGTAGAGTGGGTTCTCTGTTTTGACCAATGGTGAAGAGCTTTTGTAGCATTACCTGCCTGCATTTTGAAATACCAGGCACACATAATTGTTTGCTAGGAGAAGATAATGTCATCATGGCATTTTCTGTTGTGGATGCATGAAGTGCAAATCCTTTAGAAGGGCAAAGGCTTAGCAGTGGAGAAGGTGCAGAGAATTCTCACAGCACCCCTGAACACTGCCACCATCAAACAGGAACTCCAAACTCTCTTCTCATCAGTACTTTTGTTCAAAGCTCTCCCTGAGGGAAGTCATGGGAAGAGGAGAAGAGGTAGAAGGACTTTTCTCAGCCCTTTTTCTGGCTGCCTGCTTGGGTTTTGCCTTTAATCTCTGTTTCTCTTTGATGCAGGTACGTAGGCAGTTCCTCTGAGCAGTTCTGAGAGGAGCCCTTTGTTATTTATCTGCCTTCTGCTTTCTCTTTGGGCCTGTCAGGAATATCAGTGCAGGGGGCTGCTTTTTCAGCAGTCTAGTGTCAAACAGGAGGCTAAAGGCCTTTTTGTGCTTCTCAGAAGTGAAATGGAGAGCCTAAATTCTTGTGTGATGCACCTGACCTGCAGAAATGTTCCAGTCCTAGCTCCTGTGCATCCCTTTAAGTGCTGCTCACCAGCTATTCTCTCTTTCTCTCTTTTTTTTAATGTAGTCTGTTAAATTTTTAGGTTGCTAAATATTGCCTGTATCACCTGAGGCTTGTCTTTCATCAAAATACAATTTGGTTTGTCAAATTCAAGCTACAGTTTATTCCATGTTTCTTGCAAGTATTTGTCTAGGTGTGCATTGCTCTAGTCTAGTGCAGTTCTGTGTTTTGTGATAATGTGTTAATATATTACTTTGCAGTCATAGTTAATACTTAAACAAAAATCTTTTTTTTGTTGCCGTTCTAAAATTTGTGGGTTAATTTCAAAAATGCAGTAATTTGAACCCCCTTATTGGGATGTCTTGGGAAATTAAATTGCAGGTTATTTCATGTACATGATCAGGAAACTCAGTAATTCACTCCATCTATCCATATGAATATGATGACAGAATTTGGGGGTGATTGGCAGAAAAAAATTGTATGGTGTCTTTGTGGTTTTTTTATTTGTTTTTTTTTTAATTTATGAAAACCCCAAGCTTGTATTTTTCTAGGATAAAAGGCTGGTAGTGATAGGAAGAAGGAAAAAGTTGCAATCAAGATCCAGTGTGATTCAGGAGATCTGTTAATATTCTAGATCCCTTGGAGAAAGGAAATAATTAAATACCTGCTTTAACTCGGAAATTTAATCCTTTTTCCCGTACTTTTATGACATTCATTAAGAAGTAGTAGTTTAAATCCAATTAAATAATTGTGACATGAATTTAATCAGTGAAGAGAGAACTCACAAAATTTACTTGTAGAATTGCAACTGGAGCTTTGAGAGGTGTTTGCATTGTGATCCAACACAAGTTGCAAATTGTGAATAAAGAGTTTTGGAGTTTCATATAAAGCAGTTGCCCCAGAGATCAGTATCAGCATGGCTCCAAGAATAGTGGAGTTTGTCAGGTAGTTTCTGTAAGGTTTTTTGACCTATACTGAGTCTCATTTTCTGGTGCCTTGTAATCAACTTGTTAATTGGTAAAGTGACACCCAGCACATCTGCTGGAGCTCTAAGGTTGCTTTAAAAGCAAAATGTAGCTTTAAAATGCAAAAATGTAGCTCCATACCTGGAGCTAGGTCATGTCATTACCCCTACAGGATCAGAGTATTCTCTTCTCCTTTCCCCACATGAAAGTTAAATTAATTACACAAACTGATTGAAAAAAGCCTTCATGGGTTAATGTTTGGAGATTTGCCTCTATTTACATTTTAGGCTTCCCTGTGTCCCAAGGGTGTTTTGTTCAGCCTGGGATACCTTTTATGTGTCTTCCCTGCCTGGGAAGCAACTTTTGCAGCCCTGGAGCTTTTGAAGGGTAACCTGAAGAATTATCAGTGGCTCAGTGTGGAGAACCTGAAGGTTTGTCTTTGTGACCCCCTGAACGTGCTGATCTTGGACCTCATGAATTTCATCTTTTAATCCATTGGTGCCTGCTTTGCCTGCACCTTCTTGTCACAGCCTGTGTCCTGTGTCTATATAAATCCCCCTGTGGGCTGTATAATTTCCCCAGTCCCAAACTGTGCCTTTGACAGGGCACTGCCCCTGCAGGTTTCTCTGCCTTCAAACACATCCCATTTTCAGTGGCTGCCATGAATTACTTGAACACGTTTCTTTTGTTCCTCAGGACTGCTGTAATTTAAAGTACGTGTGGCACAGTTATTTGGCTCTCATTTAGAAGAAAAATACAATTTTCAAACCAAAAGTCTCATACAATATTTTGGCAGGAAATTGCATGTTCAGTTTGACTGACACCATTCTGCTGTGATTTGAAACCACTATTTACAGACATCCACCTGCACAACCTGATTCAACCAACAGTGTTGCAGCAGAACTTGTTTTCTCAACTCAAACCACTATGACCATACAATTCAAATTTGATTTTTTGAACAGTGTGCATTCTTTTAATACACCTTGTTAAAAATAAAACATGCTTTGTCATTGTTTCTGGAGTAAGTCAGGCATGTCCCCCGTTATCAGTTTTCGTCCCAGTCTGTGCTTCACCTGCTGGTTCTGTGCAAAGTTTCACAAGGGTAAACTTGGAAAAAAACAGGAAAAGTACTGCTCCAAGGAATTTTTTTTTATTCCTCTGGAGTGCAGTATTTTCAAACTATGAGGAAAATACCTTTCAGAGAAATGCTGCCTCTTGGAAGGAAGGAATAAAATCGTGTGAAATGATAGTAAGCTAGAAAAATCAGCATCTCATGGGATATGGGCTCCCACAGGAGCTTTGAAATAGTTTATTTCCAGAGCAAGCTTATCATGTTTGAGGCTTCTACTGTGGAATACATAAAGTTAGAGGAAGGGATTTTGGGAAGTCAGCCTGTACATTGCAATGAATCATCCTTAGAGGCAGAGAGGAAATTTCAGGAGGGAATTTATTTACATTCTTTGCCTTTTGTGTAATTAACAACCATCCCCACAAAGCTGTGTCATTGATTTGTCCTGGAAACTTTCATAAGCTTGCCTGCCTTGAAAGACTATCAACCCACTTTGTCCTTTATGCACTGGAATTTTAGAATATCAGCGTTGTTAGTAAAGACACTTTACATATTCCTGTCCTCTTGGGAGGAGAGATACATGCTTAGAAGGAAAAAGAGGTGTAGCCTATGAATTTTGGCTTTAGGTGGACACCATTTTCTCATTTCCACTTCTTGAATGGAAATAAATACTGTAACCACAAACTTCTTCCTATTATTTTATTTCAATTATTTTTGAGAAGAACCTCAAAAAGCCATGAAAGGTAGAGAAACAGGGACTTGATGATCTTGGATAAACTGGTAGCATCAGAATAACCTGACTCTTGAGGGAATATAGTCACTTACAAAGCCTAGAGCACTCTGTGTGCTGCACTTTCTCCTTCATATCTCCTTTTTGGAGAGCCCTGCAGCCTTTCCTCACCCACTGGCAGGAGGATGGGTGGTGTGTGTGCTTGGCACTTGGCTTGGTGGGTTCTGGTGCTGCAGGGAGGGGAGACAGCTGGGTGGGAACAGCTGCTTTAGGAAAAGGTGCTGTGAAGATAACTGGGAACAAACACTTTTGAAAATGCAAAGATTTTGCTTCAACTCCAAAGCTTATAGAATAAAATATCTTGTAGGAAAGAAAATCCTGAAAAATACTTGTGCCCCTCTTCAGTGTCGGTGAGAGGCTTTTTAAGAGCAGAGTTCAAGAGTATTTCAGCACAGTGCTCAATTGCCTGTCTAGGAAGGGCTGTGGATCACAAGGTTTATTCTCCAACTGTTGAATATTTGGGCCAGTTCTTGTCTGTGCATCTCTGACTCTTGTTTCTGCAGAGCTTCTCTCTGTATTCAGATTTATTGGGGGAGGCTGGGTGTTCTTTGGGTTCTTTTAATGCCTGCAGGTGTCAGGGGTTTAGGGATCAATGCCCCTTGAGCTTTTGAAAGAGAAATGTGTTTGCATTTTTTGAATAAGCTTTTGATACACTTGTTCTGATTCAGTCATTGAAGATCCCCTGTTTCTAACCAAGCCATTTTTCTAATCCATGCTCTTTTCTGAGGTGTTTTTCTGCACCTGATTTTGTTCTATCTGGCAGCACCTGTTTTCTCTAGAATTGTTTTTCTGAGTCTTGGCATCTTAAGATTATTCTTTACTTTTTTTTCCTTTCCAAATTTTTTTTTTTCTCCATGTTGTTTGTTCATTTGTAATCCTTAATTTCTAGTGAAGTCCTTTGACGGTGTCTTGAGATTTTTCCACGAATGAAGAAGGGAAAAAAAGCAGCTTTAGATGTGGGTTTCATCAGTAGGAAAAAAAAATGATACAGGTTCATCAATGTCTCCTGCATGCACAAACTCTCTGCAAGTTCTGCTTACTTTGGGGTAAGGTGGTGTGGCAAAAAATCCTGTGTGGGGAAGGGTTTTCTTGCTTGTGGGTAGTTCTGGGTCATGAAATGTGTTGCTGTACATTCAGTGTACCTTAAACTTTCTGTTGTTGTTAGATTTATTTTTTTTTTTATTTAACTCAAGAACAGAAAATGTAGAGACAATGATTTATTTATTTATTTTTAAAAGTATCTGGGAAATTTGCCTCAGGTGATTATAGCCATTAGTCAACTGTAGCAAGAAAGGCTTGAGAGCCTTTTTTTGAAAGAGGCTTGGAAAAAGGATGAAAAGCTGCCTGAGTTTATTAAACACAAATCTTTGTAAAGAAACCTGAACAGTGGATGCAATAAGCTCTTTTTTTTTTGAAACATGGGAATTCTCAGGGATTTTAAACAGTCTGGAGCTAAGTACTGCATGGATGATAATTAGCTGAGTTGAAAAAATTGCAGATTGATATTGATTTGGCATGGTGAAAACAAGCTAAAGCAAAGTCATCAATGGGCTTTGAAAAGTGAGGAGAGGAAGGAAATTTTACTTCATGTTTCCATTTCAGACTGGCACAAAAAATGGGGGTGTAATGATGTATAGAAGGTGTCTCTGAAGTAGGAAGGGATAAAAATAAAATGCAGGAAGAACTTGCTAGTAAGACATTACCTTTAATTTTTGACTGGTGCTTTTTGCTGTATCAGTTTTGAGATGTCATCAGGGGCAGACCAGGCATTTTTGTGGGTGAGATTGGAAGAGAAAGGGACTCCTTTGATTTACATCTTCTACGTGATGTTTTATGTACTTCCCCCTCCTGATAACTCTCCCTTCTAAAATAAATAATTTTGTTATCATGTTCTCTTTTTATAAGACTCTCTCCTCCTTTTCCAGATAATCCATCTGTCAGCTGTTGACCTTAGCAGCAATTTTCAGATTTAACATGCAGAAGTTCTTTATGTGATTACAAAGCAAAATATCGGTGAAGGATTCTGGTGAGAGAAAAAAAAAAAGGAAGTGCTAAATCTTGATTATTTTAACAAATTATATGTAATGGAGGAGTTGGGACACATCAAGGAGAGTCTTTGTTTTGTCTGCAGACTAGAGGACTTATCTGTAGGATATAAAACTGACAGCTTACAGCTTGGGATGTTTTTGTTGTTGGTTTGGGTTTGTTTTTTTAATCCTTTCCATCTCATCTTCCCTGAAGTAAGATTCTTGCTCTGTTATATCACAGCTTATTCAGCTTGGAGCTTAACATAAAAACTTCATGATAGAAAAAAAAAAACCTCATCATATTACTGCTTTTTGTTTTGTTTAAGGTTTAGCCTGTCTGCTTTAGCCCCAGTAAAATCAGTATTGGCCCCTTTCTGGCTGAGCTTTAGTACTGTGTATATGGTTTTGAGTATAAATGATACATATATATATGAATATACTATAGTATAATGAAGTTTATGATATCAAGAGGATGTAAAGCTGTTAGAGAGCATCCAGAGGAGGGATGTAAAGGACAGTGAGGGAGTCACACCAGGAGGGTGACCTCACTCAGTTACAGCTTCCCCATGGGGCAGAGGAGGGGCAGGCACTGATCTCTGCTCTCTGTGACAGTGACAGGACCCAACAGGTCTGAAATCTTGCTGGGGAGGTTTGGGTTGGATATCAGGCAAAGGTTCTTCCCACAGAGGGTGTTTGGCACTGGAGCAGCTCCCCAGGGAATGGTCCCAGCACCAAGCCTGGCAGAGAAGCCTTTGGACATTGAGGCACAGGGGGAGACTCCTGGGTGTGTGTGCAGGGCCAGGAGTTGGAATTTGGTGACCCCTGTGGGTCCCTTCCAACTCTGGATATTCTGTGATTGTCTCCACCCTCCCTTAAACTCATGGAAACAAACAAAAATTCACAAGTGAGCCTGGACAGGACATCAGAGAGGTTTTACACGGCAGAAATTTCCTCAGCCTGGCAGGGAATGCTGTGGGCTGGCCGTGTCCTCTTGGGGGGGATCAGCTTGTAACACGAGCCAGGAGAGGAATATGAGGAAGATTTGGGCTGTTTTATTCCAATTTATAGCCCCTTTGGGAGAGAAGAGAATGAAATCTTTGCCAATGGCTTTACATCCATGAGAAGAAATCCCCAACCAATTGAACAAAACAAAACAAAAAAAATTGAACAGAAAAGCCAAACCAAACCACCATGCTTTGATGTTTGCTTATAACAGCAAGAGACAAAATAAGATGGAAACTCTTTGGCTGAAGGGACATTCAGAAGGTGAGTGACTGCTTTCCCACATCTGACAACGTGTTTTGGAACTGAGCAAGTAAAGGATTGTGGCAGTTCTTGCAGGGTGGCCTTTACTTAGCAAAATTAGAAAACCCAGTAGATGTGCTCAGAATTTTTATTCTGCTGCACACTGTACTTACTCCTGTGGTACTCTCTGCTCTCGAGATGGGAATGTGAGCTCCATGGGGATTTGAGTCAGGATGGCAAACTGCAGGTATTCCTTCTCAAAGACTTAAAACCAGTGTGGTAACTACAGGTGTCACTGCATTCATTAAGCATTTAATTCCTGGTTTAATGAGTGTAACATTTGGGTTTATCCACACATTTTTATTCTTGCCTAATTGAGAATCTAAAGGATTAACAGGATGGGCACCACCTGCAGTACTTTTTATTCTGATACACAAAAGGTGCTTTCAATTTGCATTTTAACTTCTGCTCTGCTTTAACACTGATAATGCACAAAGCCCAGTGATATTATTATACTTTGACACTGAATTACCAGATAAATGACTTGTCAGAGTTCATTTATGTTTCTGAATGTTTGGCAAAGAGTGACAGCTGCATAGAGCTTATAATTCAGCAATGCATTATCTCAATGAAGGAAAGCAGCTTCCCCAGAAAAATACAAAATCTTGGGGTCTAGATAAGGTGGTTTTAGATTAAAAATGTGATTGTGTGCCAAATAAGAGGATTAGTTCTGGAAGTCAGATATTGCCAGAGGAAAGGAGATACAGTGACTAGCCTCCTTTTGGGCTAAGAGCAGGATTTTGGATGATCATCAGGCACCTGTACTGGAAAAAGTTCTCTCCCCTTTAAAGGAGAAAAAGAACAAAGTTACTGGTGTTGTTCAAACTCAGTTTTGTGCTCAGTGTGTCCTGGTTTGCACTTTTTTGATACATGTGATCCCTGCTCTCTGCCAGTCAATGTGATGTGACTTTTCAAAATATCTGAGAAAAAATGAAGACAGCAAGTAGTTTAAAAA
Organism: Tychaedon coryphoeus; assembly: GCA_013398595.1. NCBI lineage: Eukaryota > Metazoa > Chordata > Aves > Passeriformes > Muscicapidae > Tychaedon > Tychaedon coryphoeus. The sequence goes on from WBND01000107.1 coordinate 980,854, forward strand.
TGTGATGGCACAGATGCAAAATAAAATTTCTATATTTCAAATTCAACGTCCTTTAAATGTGGAGGATTTTTATTTAGCTTCCAGGGGAGAAAAAAGGTAGCAAAAACTCAGGAAGCTCCTACTGCCTCTCCTGGTCATCTTGTCTTCATTCTTGTATCAATTAAGGGTTACTTTTCCAAAACCTCTGTGTGAAATGAGTATTATCTCTATTTTAACATTTCTTAGTTCTTCCAACATTGGTAAAATTTTGGATGCTGTTCCACAGTCTTTGGAATGGGAGAATAGTGATGATTCTGCCTGTTAAAAACACCCTCTGATTACTGGATTTGCAGCCTTAACTATATTAATTTGCAATGAGAATTTTATAATTATGTGTATTCATTGCCTCAATTCACAAAAGACGTGTGGCACGTGGAAATTAGAACTCTAGAGATAAGAAACTCCCCCTCCCCCAGCTAGGATGTGTAATTAGAGGTGCTCATTTAGTGGATCAGTTCTCAATTATCCATTAAGTGTAAGTATTTGAGTTAGATATGTTCTTTTGTCTAACGTGACTGAACATAATTCAGCTTGGAGGATGTGAGGAGTTGGCTGCTGAAGGCAAACTGACAGATGACATTTCTTACAAATGGTATTTCTGAGCATGAAACTCGCTGTGTGTAGTCCATGTTTATCCTGAAAAGGAGCTGGGAAGCCAAAGCAGAGCTTTGGAATATATAGCATTCTGTAGGGAATACTTCCAGGGACGTGCTGGATAGTTTCAATTTATTATAATGAGGTTTTGGTGCAATAAATACACATAGTAAATTGCAGAGGAGGCATTGGACAGGATTGATGGTGGCTATAACAAAGCTCTGTTTATGGATAGGTACATAAAAAAGATCAGATACTGCCACTCTCTAATTCAGACACCCTGCTGCTGAAAGAAAAATCTCTTTCAAAGAGTTTGATCACTGAAAAAAAGGAAAGCAGATAGACCTGTTTGTGTGTGTATTTATGTGGGTTTTCTGCTTTGTTTTGGTTTTAATTTCTTGCAGTATCTGTGGGCTATTTTGTAAATGTTTTCACTTTCTGGAGAAGTCTGTCGTTTGTTGTTTTAGTGTTTTAAACTGTGAAACTTGCTGATACCTTGTACTTGCTCAGTTTCAGTC
>WBND01000107.1:982146-992353 GCA_013398595.1 Tychaedon coryphoeus
CAGAAGAATCTCTGCAAAAGGAGCTAGAGGTTTTATAGCACACACATGACTTTGTCAAACATGATTTGTCTGGTTGGGTTTTTTTTTTTTTTTTTTGCTTCAGTGGGGCTTTTTTAGAGATGGAAAGGGTAGTGTTACCTAATGTAGTAGGTGCAGCTACAACTCTCTCAGCTTCAGGAGATCTTGAGCATCAGCAATCTCTAAAATCACTTATTTAAGGGACAATGCATGAGACCTGGGCAGTTGGTGCCAATGGAATGCTCTCAGAAAGGTCAGGCTGGTTTTTGGTGATGTGGTTTGCCTCAATCCTTTCTTACATGCTCCCCATTTTTGCAGGTTTAGGCTGGTCTAAAACATTAATTTAGATTTCTCTTAGAATCCTTATTGTCCTTGGGGATGTGTACTAAGCTGTCTGGTTGGTAATCTATTAATCTTATTTGTAAATGTTTAAATATTGGACTGCACTTTATCTAAGCACCTTTATCACAAAATTCACCCAACACCAGATAGAACATGGAGTGCTGGATAAAAAATTTAGCAGCAAAATCAGCACCACTGGTTCTTTTGCACATTGCATGTATATAATTTTTTTTTTTTCAGTTTTCAATGTCAAAGTTTCATACTCTAAACCGGGTGTCCATGTCCATAAAACAAAGTTTGAAGTGGACAGCCTAAACTTCACCTTAGAAAATTCAGTAAACCACTTACCACCTCTTCTCCTGTTACCAGTTTATGCCACCTGCTTTTCCCCTCTGAAATTTCTGGTTGGTATCACCAAACTGAAAGTATGGCAGCCATTCCCAATTGAAAAATGCTGCTTCTGCTTGAGAATAAAAAAGCTGCTGAGTCCTGATTTGCACCCCCTATTTAAATGAATTGACCAAGAAACAGATTCTTCCTCTCTTCACACAGAGGTGCTTGTGGCAGCTGAGTGATGGAAACAGCAGTAGCTGGGAATTCACCCTGTGCCTTTTTGCAATTTCTGGGGTGAGCTCAGGAGTTCTGGGCTCAGTAAAGCCCAAGGCAGTGCTCTGGCCTTGACTCAGAGCCTCCAGCTCTGGGCTCTGCCTGGCACTGGCCCAGACTGGTCTCAGGGTCCAGTACAAGGATTTCTCAGCTCAGTTCCTCAACGTGAGCTGTGTAAAACCAAAGGGCTTCTGTGATGGACAAAAGGACATGGCTCTTCTCATTCAGAATACTTGGCTTTTTGATAAAAGCCTGACTTGCATGAAAGCAAATAACGCCTGAGGTGATGTTTAAGCCCTGGAATTATGCCCAGTTACCGTGTTCTCTGCTCCAACCCACCTCTCATCACTTAGTTTAAAACCAAGCTTTATCAGTAGATTTATTTTTCTATCCAACCCCCTTTCATACCATAGACGTAAAGCAGAATAATTAAGCTTTTTACTGGTCATTTGCTGTTGTTTTGCACAGATTTATTTCAGCTAAGTGGTTTTCAAGTGTATACAAAGAATGATAAGAGGAGGTTTTACTCGAGCACTTAAACTATAAACCATCTGTCTGTGAAATGTGGGGTTGGTTTCCCATCAAGTTTTTTAAACCTTACTGATTGCTTAAAAACAGCAGGATGAAGGAGGAGATGGTGTAATACTCCTAAATAGATTTTTCATGGCTGCAGGAGGTTTTCATTTTGAAACTGGACTTTCACTTTTGCTCAGAGCATTTTTATTTTTCATATGTCCAAAGTCAGATTGGGTTGTGTGGAGGGAGGGGTGTAAGTAAAGGGCTCAAGTTTTATGCTCATTTCTTTGTTATTAATCAGCTTGGGAAACCTTCTTTATGCTTTTTCTTGTCTTGCTTTGTTTCCATGGGCTTTTGTGTGTAGATGTGCATCCTCCAGCATAATAAACAAATGCATTTTTCACCATACAACTCAAATAATTGGGAAGCTTAATGCATGGCTATACAAAGAAGGGATGGATTTCTTTCTCTTTGGGTATAATTTCCATATTGTATTTTGATTTTTGGATATATATCTATTTGCATATATATAGTGGAATATTTGGATATTAGATATATATAATAAATATATATAAAATATAGAATTCCTTTACATTATTATCCATCAGCAGGGCTAATTCACAATATGTGGATGCCATCACATAAGTATTGCTTTCCATCTGGATGTTGATGACACAAGATATTGTCCCTTTTCTTGTTCTCCTACTATAGTTACCTTCTCTAAATCTGTATCATGCTTCTAAGGAGAAATGTGAGAAAAAAAATCTGTATTTATTTCCAGAATAATTCACTATTTGGAAGGGTGATGCATATGTTTGTATAGCTTCTATGAATGTAGAATCCTAGGAAGGCTTTGAAGAAGGTGAAGGTGAGCCAGTGGACATCAAACATCTGGATTTTCTCCAGGGTTTGGTTGCAGCACTGCTTGCTCAGACTTGCACCTCTGGCTTGGAAAGCTGGGATCAAAGTGAGGGAAAATTCAAAAACAATGGGTATAAACATTTTGTAGTCTGTGCCTGTCACAGTCATCCAGGGTGAAAATTAGTGATTGGCATATTTTAGAAAGCAGTTAGTCAAAAATCTGGGCTTAAGGAGAAGAGTACTGTAATATGTAACAGCTAAAAGACAGAGGCTGTTTGCAGTTCATCTGAAAGTGTATGGTAATTTTGCAACCTTCATTATGACAATTTCACCACGGGGAAAAAACTCTCATTATATGAGCACTGACATGCTTTGATTAAAATTTTAAACAATTGTGACAAGTGCAAATTTTCCCACATTTACCAGCATGAGGAGAATCTGCAGGGGGTTTGAGGACCTTTTCTGATAGATGAATAAAGTGTATTTTACTAGAGCCTCTTAATGAAGATGTTATATCTTCAGTCTCAAATTTAACTTGAGCTCTAGTTACCCTTACACTTTCCAGAAAAACGTGTGCATTTCAGCTTCCACAAAAAGAACTCTTCATGTACTTGAAAGTGCAAATGAGGGTGTTTGTGAAAACATATTTTTCTAAAATATATCAGGTGTCCCAGAATGAAGATGTCTGTGGACCTTTCTGGTGCTCAAGAGCAAAAGAGAAAGCATAAAAATCTAAGCCTCTGGATATGTAGCTTGCAAGTGGAAAAGAATCTTCAAACAGCAGTTTTGACCTGATCTGCAGCTGGGAAAAGTCCATAAGTCTTTTCCAGGTGGTTTTCAGATGACTCTCCCCACTGTTCTCTTGGTTCCCATATCAGCTGGACAGTTTAAATTCTTCCGGTGGTTTTAAGTATGGCAAAGTGTGAAAAGTGGTTAGGTGGACTCAAGGATAGAAAATGCATCTGGAGTTAGCTAACCCAGAAATGCAGATGTAATGTCTGATTGAGCAAGTGTTGAAATTATGGATTTTTTGATCAGGACAAATATAAAATTATATTAATATTCCTGTACTTATTTTTTAAGCAATTTTTGACTACCAGCAGGCACAGGATGTTGGTTTGGGCTGTGTCTGAGCCAGAGCAGCTCTTCTTTAGTTCTCAGCAGAGCTGTGGCAGCACTTTGCTGGCTTCAGTCCAGCCCAGGAATGCCAAGCTGTAGATGGTATAGAGGGTACAGGAGGAAGATCTGCCTATGAGGAAAGGTTGTGAATTGAAATTCCCAAGATGAAGTAACTCAGTGACACTCCTTTCTCCTAGGCTGATTAACAAGCCAGTCTGTTGAAAGGCTGCATTTAGACCCTGCTGGTAAAAAATTCCTTTTTTTTTTTTTTTTTTTTGATAGTAACAGCTGGAGTTCTGTTGCATCAAAGCTGAATTCCAGTACCTGATTGCTTTCCAGATCTCATACCTGTCCAGGCAGGAGGACAGCCCACACACCCACCTGTTCTCTGGCATGGAAATACTTGGGCTCTGAGCTTTGCAAAAGTTGCAGTGCAAAAATAAAAGCGCAGAACTTTTGTCTTGACAAATGCAATTTTTGTCAGCACTGAAAATCCACAGTTTCACCTGGGCAAAAATGGTGTAAATTGGAAGTTGAATGAAACCCATTATCCTATTTGTCCTGGACTTTCTTTTCTGCTGTTTGTGTCTTTCCTTGCTCATGGAAGGTTTCAGATTAATATCTACGCTTCATTTAGCAGGGAAGGTGTGTGGATTTTCTTTCTTTTTGAGAAAAATTGCTGTCTGTCAGCACCATGCCCCCTCAAGACAGAGGCTTATCTGTGAAACCTCCTCACAATTATTGTGTAATGAATTCCAAGCAGTTCATTAAAAGTGAAAATCACCAAAGAGACCTTTTAGGGCTAATGATGTATGCTGTAAGGTTCTGTGTAAGTACAGTGTAATCTGAGCAGGCAGATAAGACCCTGTCTCTGTGGTGATCTTTTAATATCGTTCAAAGTGTTAAACAAAAATAAGTTGCATATGAAATTTCTATAATTCTCATAAAGACAAATTGAATAAAAGGTTTCATTTTTGATTTGGGTGATATTAACTCTTGTTGACAGGTCCATCTGCCTGACTCAGGGAAGTGTTCAGTTATTTATATACCTCAGCATATCTGTGGCAGGTTCACTTAAACTTGCCAGAAAATAGTTTAGGTTGTAGGCTGGTTTTCATTACTTCTTGTAGAACTTGGCATAATTTTATTTTCTAAATTAAAATAATTTCCTGTATTTTGAACTATTAATTAATTAAAGGTTTCACTGTCATGCTCTCTTTTTTGTGGTAATGACTAAAGCTTTCTATTCAGGCTTTTCTATTCAGAAGTATGAGCCCATGAATTTATAAGTACTGGACTGAGGTGCTTCATCTTTCAGGGAATATGCACAGTGCCAAATTTGAGATCCACAGCTGATTTATCTCCTTACCTCCTGCATTGCCCTCTTAAAAACCTAATTTTTTTTGTGCTGAAAATTGTTATATTTCCACCATCAGATTCTCATAGACAAATAGGGAAAACAGACAGTTTAACCTTTCCCTTTTTGGTGGGAAGGAGCTTTTTTTTAATTATTGTTATTTTTAATCGAGATGGGGAGACAATGGAGTCTCAGATAAGTGCAAAAGCTGTGGGGAGAAGCAAAGAAATTAAATATGAAACAACATAGTAAAATCCAAAACTCAGGGTGCTACATTGAACTGAGTATTTGTGCTCATTTCTAGTTCTAAACTGACTTCAGCCATGCAGGAAAATTACCTGCAATACCCCAGCTGACATTTTAGTCAAGCTGTTTGTTCAAGAAACTCATTTGTACTGGAAGCAAATAAATAAAACTTTGATTGAATATTTCACCCACTGTAAAGATGTTTTTCTAAGTCTCTTACAAAGACATTTTTCTTTGTTGTTTTGCCATGGGTAAAATTGCCTTTTTGGTGAAAATTGGAATATTTAAACACATTATTGAAAAACAGAGGTAACAATTTGCTGTTCTGATTAACATATCAGTTCATTCAGGTGCTGAACCTCACTTTTGAGGGGGAGAGACTGTTGTAGAGTATTAAAAATAACCAGTGTTTTGAAAAACATAATATAGAAACCAAAAAAGTATTGCTGTGACAGGAAAGCAAAGCCATCTTTATCTTTTCATCATGCAGTGAGTAGCTCTTGAAAGAAGCTGATTTGTTGAAGTGTGATTTTATTACCATTTTTCACTTGTGGTTTTAAACATGACTGCCTTGATGGGCGTGCCAGTGTTATCAGAGCTTTGTATGTCAAAATTAAGGTTTGCAATGGTCACTTGTAGCTCTTGCTAAGCACGTGATGTAATTGGCATTTGGAAGAGAAAAGTGATTCTGATGAGGCAAATGGAAGCAATGTTTCCATGGAGGTTTTCCAAAAGGCTTTACTGGAGAGATATGGGAAACTGAAACCTCATCAGAACAATTCCACACCATATCTCCTTTGGTACTTGTCAGTCTCTCAGTCCAAGACATACTTTGATGGCAATTGCTTGCATTTAGGCCAAGGCTGGAGATCCATGTTAACCTGGAGCACAAACAGTGCAAAATGAGAGAAAAGAAGACTAAAGGAAAGCAGAAATACATCACATACTTCAATGTTTGTCGTGCATCTTTCATATTTAGGTTTGATTCCATTCTAAGATACATTAAACAAAACAAAAAAATCAATCTGTATTTTCAGTTGAAATATAGATTAGCTCACAACCAATGCTGACAAGCAAATGCATCACCTTTGTGCTGCTTGATGCTGTTAGGGCTGAAAACATAAAGTGATTCAAAAGTACCTCTTCCATGCCAATAATTAAACCATATAAATCTATATAGGAATGAAACCTTTTGTAAAAAATATTTTAGGCTGAGATGCTTCAAAATAAAGCTTAACTACCAAGCTTTGCAAGACTTCATTGACATGAAAGTTGGTTTTGCTTTAGTGTGGATGAGTTTTATTGCTTCAGATGCACTGTCCCCACTGGGGGTTGATGAATTTTAACTCATTTATCACTGATATAGTATATTAAATGATATATGATGTCTCAGCCTTTGTTTTGAAAACAGGTATTCTTCGTGTGTGAACTTGTGAAGTGGGCTTGTATTCTTGCAGTTTTGATCTTATTTTATCTCTTCCCAGTTGAATAAATCCTCTTTCTGCACAGACTGTGTGAGAGCTTGTATGAAAACTGTTCACATCAGTACATACTACAGAGACAATAACTTCCTTACCTCTTCTGGGTGTTACTGAAATAATGCATCACTGATATCACTGGCCTTTTCACAGACATGGTGTGTTTATGCTGTGGAGTAACCTTGCTCTTGATTAAAACAAACTTTTCTTCATGTTTGCTGTTATAACAGAAATGCAGGTAACTATTCTTGATTCAGTACTTTAACACAGAATTCTTTATTATTCCAATCTTTACCTTCTTTATGTTTAAAATTCCAATCCTTTCCTTTGAGTGTGTCTCCCAATTTTTTTTTTCCAAGAAATTTCATTGCAGCCCTTGTCCCACATGTCTGGCTGACTCATGAATATAATAAATAACAGAAAGTATTTCTGGAAGGAACTGGAAGGCTGTCAGCATTGTGAGTCTCCAAAGGAGCATGTCACTGTTCCTACTTAGAACAAGTTCCTTCAAGTGAGTGACAAATTCATCAAATTTATATAATCTTAATTTCAATGATGAATTTTTTATTAGAATTTTTATTTTCACTGAATATGTATGTAAGATGGCTTTCTCAACTGCAAAAGTTTTGTCCATAAAGCTGGTTATGTGTTGTCCTAATTTTACCTCTTCCCCATTCTCTGATTTTCTTCTTCAAAACTTTTATTTTAAAGCTTTTGGGGCTCCTTAAAAGCAGCCAACCTGTCTTGTATTCCTTTCTCTCTTCCCACCTGATTTCTTGCATTGGTTTTATTTTAGGATGATGCCATGTTTCACTTAATACATTAAAATTCCAGTCTTTGCTCTACAGTTTTATGTGCTGCTTTGTCCAAATTTGTGGGTTTGGAATTATCTGGTCAGTGTGTTGTGTCTTAAAGTTTTGCTTGCACGTCAATTTTGGGATTACTTATTGCTATACTCCATGTTCACCATTATCTGCAGTGTACTGAGTATTTTCTTGTGTGGTTTCCATACCTTATCTTTAATTATTGCTGCCTCACTATTGTGCATGTTTGCTTACCTTTTATTTAATGGCTGAACAATTTTTTGCCTTAATTTTTAATGCAGTGTTTAACTTAGTCTGCCCATGTTCAATTTTTGCTCTATTTGTAATTTTCTTCATCTCTAAGACTTAATATTCAGTGTTAAGTTATTCCTCTGTTGCTTTATAAACCCTCTGCATATCCAAGTGTTCCATTATAATTCCATTTTATAACTCCTGGTATGTCAACAATAATTAAAAAGATGGATTTTATTCATTACATTGCTATCAGATATTGAATGTTTTGGGTCTTATGAGAGATATTTTGAAAACACAAAGATTGTGCCCTGTTTTTTAAGTTGTTCTTTTTCTAACAATCAAGTAATTAGACATCTGGAAATCCGTAGATATAGATAGTCATTAATTAAATGGAAAAACAGAATGCCCATGAGGAAACAACAAACAGCAGACTAAATTTCATCCTGACTGAAACTAGGTTGATTACAGTATAAAAGGTTTTTCATTGAGGATTCTTTTTATAAGTGATGGAGGGCAAGGGAGTGAGAAGACAAGGCTGATTCTTGCTTAGCAATTTATTCAGTGGCTGCAATGAAATGTTTTGTGCTGTGCAAAGTCTCCTCTTGCTCCTGGACTTTGACTCAAACCCTCTTGTTCCTTCACCTTTTGAAATACCGAAGTCAGAACTCTGTGAGCCAAGTGCACACATGAGTGTGGTGTGGTTTTCATGCAGAAATTGTCTGCTTTTTTATTCCTCCTTAATTCTGTCCTTCATCCTTATTACAGACATTTATTTAAGAAAAAAAGCAACAAAGTGTGAGAGCAAGGGGGAATATTGCCTTCCTGTGTACACTAGTTGAAAAGTCCCAAAATGCCTGAGCAGCAGCAGGGAATTTCCCTGGTGAAATATTTTTTTAATGTTTTTAGTTTTTAGTGGCAAAACAAGTCTAACAGCCAGCACTGAAATCCTGTCTTTTGTGGTTTAAGTACTGATACCTGGAAGAGTATGGTAAACTTTGCAAGAATGGGTTGTCACTTCTGATCTCTCCTTGAGGATTCTTTATCTTGCCAATAAAGATAAATTGCATTTCTTGGTGCTTAGGAGGTTTTGTTTGAATCTGCTATGGTTAAACCACACAGTGCATTCAAATCCTAGCAGGTTTTCAATGGTGTTCTCAAAACAGTCTTTTTTAACTTTCCTTACATTGCTAAAAGTGTCTCCATCCCTTTATTTTCTGTACAATCTTTCTGATATTTGTGACATAATCTTCCCTTTTAGGCCAACACAACAAGAATCCAGTCATGCCCATAGACTGTGGCAGAGGCTTAGCAGGGATATGAGGATGTTTTGCCATTTGAGGCCTCCCCTGTCATATGGACTCTTAAATAAAATTCTCTGCCTAGTTAGACCCAGAATCCTCCTCCTGTGTTTTGGGGTCTTTGACATAATATTAGCATAATATTTAGTGAATCATTAGGGTGAAAAAAAACATGGCAGCAGGCTTATTAAACTCACTGACACTTCACCATTTATGACTTCAGGGTCATAAAGTGTAGTGCAAGTTTCATGTAATTCTCCTTTCTGTTTGTTGGGATTTTTTTTTTTTTAATGTGTAATGAACAGAGTTGAGAAAGAGAAGGTAGTTCAGCACTAGAAAGAAAAAATAGACAAAAGCACAGAATAATTGCATTGTGATGCAATTAGATTTTCTAGATTTTAGAATTTCTGTAAGAAATTTTAGAAATGCTGTCTTTTGCTGAGTAAGGGTTGACAATATTCAAACATAGAATTTCACATATGGGGAAGGTCAACAGGGTGGATCAAAACCTGCTTCTAAAAACTTAGGTTTAGTCCAAGTTAACAGTAACCTGTTTTTTTCAAAATTGAAAATACAGGGATGTCCACCAAACCTTTGAGCTTTCAGTCACTTGAATTATTCTGCTTCAGCCTTATGCCAAATTTTCCCTGGTAAATGTTAATTAAACCTTATTAATTAAACCTCTGGATTCTTCTTGAAGATATAGTTTAGACACCTACAAAACCTCCACCAAAAAAAAACCCCAAACAACACCCACAAAAAAACCCAAAAGAAAAATATTTCACACACACAGAACTTGGACAAACCACTTTGTCACCCCATTCCTCACTGAAAAAGAATAAAAGAAGCCAAGGAAGGGAGAGACAACCCTACCATTTTATGATGACTTTATTGTGCTGCTTCCTCTGAAGTACTCATTCTCTCAGAAATTCTAATCCCTTTATCCCTGCAGCATTTTTGTACGAAAGTTGCATTAAGTGTATCCTGAGACTGCATGATGATTCCAGCTGGATTACTAAGGGCATGCAGTAAGCCTGTTTCATGGGGAAAGCAGGGCTGCCTAATCAGCTCCTTTCAAACCCTTTCAGTAACCCCTAGAGTTTCACTTGCCTTCAGGTACCTGGATGTGACCTCCTGGAGAAATTTCAATGTGTTCTGTATTGGGCACATGTTAATATTTCAGCAACTTCAACTTTAGTGGCTGGCAGTAGAACAGCTTTTAAATAGAAATGAAAATCGATTTTCATTTAACAAGTAAATCATATTCTTAAAAAAAAAAAAAAAAAAGGCAGCAAGCTATTCCAAATT